>JAYKKM010000439.1:6645000-6760000 GCA_035772405.1 Chrysogorgia sp. JL179-B06
GACATTCGAAGTGCATCTTAGGGTGTTAGACAAAGCAAATAAAGCAAAATTCTCTCACTTTCAACTCAGTGATTGTCCAAAATTTACCTTTCCTAAAATGTTGAAGATGTATCTACTGGAAAACCATCCAAATAAAATCGCACCGGCAACGACCTGCACTAATTTCAAATGCGGGTATTTTGTGGATGGCCGCGGTAACAGAAAGCTTGACATCATTGACGAGGTTATCTGTGTTCATGAATTGCCAATCGGTTATCACGCAGGTTTTTATCAATCGCAAAACTAAATCCATCGTTTACATATAATTTTATAATAAATCTTATAATAGCTTATAAGGCCCACGGAAACGTTTTACTGTTCTCAAGGGAATCGAGAACAACCAGCTCATTACTTGAAACAATACAAGGTTAATAGCGTAGCGCACAGATTCTATTTTTAAACCCAAATTGCGAACAAACAAAATAAAATTAAGTTTGAAGAATTCCCAAATGACCCATTTCCTATTGTTTAGGACTTATTTTTTAACCATAAATGCGGACAAATATCAACAACCTAACGTAATCTGTGCGCTCCGCTATTAAGCAATTAGGTAAATTAATTTGGCTTTGTCATTAAAATACAAAAGAAACCCACTTTGCATTTTAACATGGTTAACTCAAAGACAAAGGCCTTTGGAATGATAAGTGCTGTTTTATAACAATAATTGCGTTCCGCATGGCTTACGAAGTTACGGTATAGTTATATCATAGTTATATCCTAGAAGTTTCACAGGTTTCTAAGCGATATATAGTTAAATGCATGTAACATTACCCTATAGTAATAGTTAATAAGCAGTTCATTTTTTTAAACCGAGCTTGTTATGCTATACCCTCCTCCGCAGGCAACTCTGTGGCTTCTTTTTTCCTTGTCAAATCTCTCCGAGCGATGTTTTGCCTGGGAAAATGGCGAAAACAGCGTTGGAAGCTATTTGACTCGGGGGAAAAGAAGCCACAGAGTTGCCTGCGGAGGAGGCTAGTTATGCTATACATTCCTTTCAGGCATATACCGGACCAATAAATGTAAAACAGAATGACAATATTCAAATTAGTTGATGGCCCCCATTCCCACAATGCACCCGATATGTTTATATGTTGATATCTCGTTTGCCATAGTTTTTGCAATCTGCTGTATATATATATATATATATATATATATATATATATATATATATATATATATATACAAGCTGCGCGAAGTTAGAAATTTTCTATTCAAGCGACACTTTTCCAACTATCGAACTTCACGATTGTAATATTTGCTGACTTATCTAGCGGTCGAACGGTCATATTTGAAATCGAACTAACGAACGGGAATGCGGGATGTCACCGTTGTCAAAAACATTGAGGTTTATATAGTGTCTTCTTGAATTAAGACGCTGTCGTTTGTTGCCGTGTTCCAGTCGATACTTATATCTTATTGAATGGTTTGGCATATAATACGGCCGGATATTTTACGAGTTTCTCAAGTATTTTTCCGAGCCCGCCGCCGGCGAGGAAAAATGCGAGAAACGAGTAAAATTCCCGGCCGTATTATATGCCAAACCATTCAATGAGGTTTTTATTATATGACTATACTTGCAGAAATTGAATATGTTTGTATTTATTTCATTTCCTCGTTTGTTTGTGATACGTTGTCAGACGTTGTTTCTGTTAAACTGCCCATTGCTTTGAGAAATTCATCGTCAAAGTCGTCAGAGTTTAACGAAAATAATAAGGCGTCGTTCATGTCTGTACTTACATTTTCAAAATTAAAAAGACAGTTCGCATCCGCCATTTTAGGCTTTGGTTTAAAGCCGCAAAAAAATCCGTATTTTTGTTCTGTTCAAACCGGTTTAACTGGTATAGAAGAGGAGAAATACGGATTTTACCATGCAATACCAGAGGAGGTTGGACAGCAACGCGCAAAGGATCACGGTTAGCGGGCTTGTTTTTCCGCGCGGTTGTCATTTGTGCTTGGACTGTTTCGAAGGTAACATCTCCCGAAGATGGACGCTTTTGATACTCAAGGATGTCAGGCTGGAATTTTTGCTGAAGAGGGCGTGATATACCTCTATTGTTGCGATTCTGCGTACGAATTCTCTTTCACTATGCGCAGTTCGCCATTATAAAGTTTGAACGGGCATTTCTGTCAACATTTTAGTTTTCTAAATTCTGTCTCAAAGACGAAATGTGTGTTTATATTCGAGCGTTTATATACAGCGAATGTATATAAAGCAAGTATGTTATTCAAGGGTGTTATTAAACGTGTGTTATTCAAAGTGAAACAAGTGTATTATTTTTAGTATTTTCAGATTAAATTGTATTCCTAAATAAAAATGGTAGGAAGTATCTGGACTCTAGTACTCTACTGTAATATAAACATATGCACTTGTACATATTCTGGCTTAGAAAATGTGTTGATCATGAACAAGTATTGTGATAGTCTTGGTTATAATTGGTATCTAATCATTGTGGTACATCCCAACTGTATAGGTGATTTATATGTAGTAATGTACCTGTATTTATTAATTAAATGTTGCATAAATGCAGTGGAAATGCCAAAAGTAATATTTAATGCACTTTATTAATTTGTTTTGAGATTACATGATTAACTTCTTATTAACCGAGAGCGCGGTCATTACGGGAAAATATCAGACCGACCGAGCCCGTAGGGCGAGGTTCGTACATAAAAGACCGAGGTCTGATATTGTACCGTAATGACCAAGCGGTCGAGGTTAATAAGAGGTTTATTATATGGCATGGCTTTTTTAAACAACATACTTTACATACGTTTTGAGTGACAGAATCGTCATTTTCAATCTTGTTCTTGTTCTTCTATTGCTTTCATTATAGTAAGACTCTCTTTTAGATTGTTCATCGTCCGACTCGTACATGATTTAGTGCTTAATTTACTAAATTCGTTCAATTTTTGCTGCTTTTCAAAGTTTCCTATCGTTGTAAACAAAATGGCTGACAAAATCCGTAATCCGGACCGGTCCATTACGGGAAATAACGGACCGGCACGTGGCGTGTCTCAGCCAATCAGAGCACGCAATTTCACCGGAAGTAGCTTGTGCCATATAATAACAATGATTAATTACCAATCAATTCTGCAAGAATCATGTCCTCTATGTATATATTACTTTGTTAACTTGTTACTCGGGCTTTAGCCGAGTTTAGGTTCCAGTGTTAGTTTTTTTGGTCATATTTTTTTGGTCGAGTTATGGACCCAACAGGCTAAGCGAACTGAGGGTGACTATAAATAGGCATGTCACGTGTCTTCTTTCTTTTCGTGTTCGAACTTCGAAGGGAAGTGTTTTTTCCAGCGTTTACTTGCAATTCGAAGTCAGGAAGTCAATTCGAAGTCAGTTATGTGGCTGGGAAGTATCTTGTTCTTGAATACGCTCACAATGCTTACAATCGCACACGCCGATCGCGGTAGACCTACTCTAAAAGATGCCGAGCGATTTCGAAACGGGTTGGTCCGCGATCTGATGAAAACTTATATGAATGCCAATCTTACTATGAATGCCAATCTTACTATGAATGCCAAACTTACAATGAATGCCAAACTTACAAAACTAAAAACGAATATAAACTTGAATACAACGTTATGTGTGTCATTGAATTGCTCAAATGTGTCATTGAGAAGCACAAAGAAAATTTATTGTGATTGAGGTAAACAAGCGCCATGTTGGTCGACGTGATCGAGCTCGTGATCGAGAACCTAGCAGAATCCCAGCTAAAAAACTCTCTCGCCTTTTGAATAAAAGTAGAAAATTGCGTAAACAGCTTCGAAAACACATTAAAAGAAATGTACCCAGGTCTTCTCATATCCATCGTCTAGTTTATGCATTTAGCCATGAAAGGAAAAGGTTGCTGAGCAATTAAGTAAGGTATTTATCCCAAGTTATTAAAATTAAAAAACCAAAGGGTTTACATGAAAAATCAAAACGACATAGAAAACAAACAGCTGGACCGAAAACTTATGTATTTCTTTCTAAAAATATAAATAAAGAGAGGAACAAGACTTACATGAACTTAAACCACAGAGTGAATTGCTGCAAGTTCAATCTTAGTAGAGACATTGAAAAGAACCCAGGTCCTACTTTTGTTGATCCTAGTAAAACTATTCATGCACCTTATAGTCAAGGTGATGTTGATGTATTTGGTCCAAATGCAGGACAGCAATGTGTAGCTATGAGTTTGTGTGCTTTGATACATAACTTCAGAAAAAAATCAATTACTTACACCATAAATCACCCAGAACACCTAGTTCAAATTATGAACCTTGGAAATGAATTGTATTCTGCATTATCAAGATTATCAAGACAACCTTATTTATTGCTAACTGAATTACCTACCATGGTTACAGTTATAAACACAAATTATCAACTTGAGTTTAGTGAAAGTTACTCTGGTAGACTCCATACAACTACTTTGAATGAAAACATCCCATATGTCATGCCCTTAGAATGTGCTTTACAAGGTTTGGTACAAGAAAGTTATAATTCCTTTCTGTTAACAATCGGATGTAATACTGTAGCCATCTATACTATTGCAAATGGTTCACTGAAAATATTTGATTCACATGCAAGAGATTCATTCGGTATGGCCCACCCTTGTGGAACATGTGTATTGTTGGAAGTAAATTCAGTTATAGACTTGGTAGAATATTTCAAAAATTTATATAAACCTGATGTTTTATTTGAGCTTAAAGGCATTAATATTACTGTTGCACAAATTACAAATATACATACAAGCACATCTGAATCAGATCACTGTTCATCAACATGTGATGATGAGACCTTTAATGACAATTTTATTTCTTCTGCAGAAAATTGTGCAATATGCCTCTATTCAATTTGCTTTTCTACTATTACAGCATGTACTTACTGGAATGAACTGACATTGGGTGCTGTCGTAGAACATGGCCTATTTTTTTACGAGAATTCCTTAACAGTTGGAAATGAGTTTACATGTGATTATTTGCCACAAACAGTAAATATATATGGTGCTGATGTTGAGGTAGTATTTAATTCAAGGCAGCAGGACACATTGGTTACTCAGTCTGTTTCTAGTAAACTGGCCCTTAAGAGTTTAATATTAGATAATACTTCAGAAAATACAGGGTTTTTGCTGTGGCTTCAAAACTATTGCTTATCTTGCATTTTTCAGCATAATGCAAGGCAAATAAAGTATTTCTTGTTGGTATGCAATGAAAGCCGAACAATAAATTTATTTGAACAATTTAATGATATAGATTTTCTCATTTATAAATTTTGCCATATTGTCACACATAAACTTAAATGTGAAGAAATACAATACAATATTCAATTTTTGTCATGTTCATGTCAACTAACAAAATCAGAGAAGCAAAAAGTTACAAGAAAGCATAAGTCTACCACACAAAAAAGGTTACTTACTGATGAAAAAAGAGATAAATATTATGCAAATTTGGAACCTGCTAAGAAAAAAATGATGCTTAAGAAAGCTGCTTTAGACTACAAAACTATGGATCCTATAAAGAAAAAAGTACTACTTGAAACAAATGCACAAAAATATAAATCAATTGAGCCATTGAAAAAAAAAGTTAATATTGAAACAAATAGAAAAATATATAAATCAATGGATCCTGTGAAAAAGAAAGTTAATCTTGAAACAAAAAGAAAAATATATAAATCAATGGAGCCATTGAAAAATAAAGTTATTGTTGAAACAAATGCACAAAAATATAAATCAATGGATCCCATGAAAAAGAAAGTTCTTGTTGAAACAAATGCACAAAAATATAAATCAATGGAGCCATTAAAAAAAAAAGTTCTTGTTGAAACAAAGGCACAAAAATATAAATTAAAAAAATTATCAATGGATTTACATGACTTGGATGATTATATTTCTAGGTTTCACAATAAAATAAAAGAAGGTCCTTATTATATATGTTCTGTTTGCAATCGGTTACTCTACAGAAATCAGTCATGCTACTAAATCAAAATAAGTACACAGATGTCCCTGAAACTGTGTTCACTGATGTAAAGTCATTTGATGAAAAAGAATACATTTGTAAAACATGCCATTCGAAGTTGTTAAAGGGGAAAATTCCTTGCCAGGCAATCTATAATAACATGTATGTTGATAACATACCATCTGAGCTTTCATGTTTAGAAAAACTTGAACAAATTCTTATTGCACAGCGAATAGTTTTTGAGAAGATAATAGTAATGCCAAAAGGACAGCAAAGAAAAGTTAAGGGAGCAATCTGTAATGTGCCGGTTGAATGTGATGAGATATGTAAAGTTTTACCACGGCCACCAGAAAGATCAGGTATTATAATGTTGAAACTTAAACGTAAACTTGAATTCAGAGGTCATGTGTATTTTCAAGCAGTGCGTCCTCAGTTCATTCTTGATGCGCTTAACTGGCTAAAAGTAAACAATCCGTTGTATAATAATATTACAATTGATATTCAAAATATCAGTGCAAAACTTACCAGTTTAGAACAAGATGACAATACTTCACGTATAAATTTTGATAAAAATGAAAAGTCCTTCACAGAAAACTGCTAGCAACATGTTACGAATGATGATGATAATGAGGAAAAAGATGACCCATTGAAGTTTACAGTCTGTATTACCAGATTACCCTGTTACAATACAAAGTAATGAAAATTGTTCATTAGGGAATGAAGTGTACAATATTGCGCCTGGAGAAAACAAACACCCTGTATCAATAATGAGAGACATAAAATGTGAAGAGCTTGCATTTCCAGTGTTGTTTCCAAAAGGACAGTTTGGCTTCACTGAAGATAGAAAGATTAAATTGTCACCAGTGAAGTACTTAAATGCTCGTCTTTTACATTATAGCGGAAGGTTTGCAACAAATCCAGAGTATCTTTTCTTTGCACAATTTATAATGGAACAAAAAAAAGTATCAGATAGTATTAATATAGCCTTAAAAAAAATTCATGGCCAACCTGTAACTGCATCACAAATAAAATCAGATGTAAACAAGTTAAAAGGCTTAATTTGTCAAGATCAGGCATATTTGTTTTTAAGGCAAATTCCAGGCACACCACCCTACTGGCAAAAATTTATGTATGAAGTAGTAGCCATGGTAAAACAACTTGGGATTCCAACATGGTTTATGACATTATCGTGTGCTGATCTTAGATGGCCTGAGTTGTTTCAGATTATTGCTAGAACACAAGGTAAAAACATGACCGATGAACAAGTTGAAGCTTTTGTCTTACAATGAAAGCATGTTCAATGCTAAATCTTAATCCTGTTGTTGTTGCAAAGCATTTTCAACATAGAGTTGAAACATTTTTCACTGAACTTCTCCTTAGCCAAAAAAACCCAATAGGTAAAATAATCTATTATGCACTCCGCATTGAATTTCAAATGAGAGGATCTCCTCATTTACATGCATTAATATGGACTTCTGATTGCCCAAAACTTACATCTGAAAACAAAGAAGCTTACATACAATTTATAGATAACCATGTACAAGCCTATCTTCCAGATGAGAAAACTGAACCAGAGTTACATGAGTTAGTTAAAACTTATCAAAAGCACAATCATTCTAAAACAAAAATAAATAAATACAAAAATATTAGTTGTAGATTCAATTTTGGTCAATTTTTTACCAAAAGCACAATAGTAGCAGAACCTTTTAATGATGATCTAGATGAGCAAATCAAGACTAATATACTTGACAGGCGAACACAGATTCTGACCTCAGTGAAACAGAAAATAGATGAAGTATTAAACCCATCCAAGCCAGATTATAATGAAACATTAAATGATGTAGACATTCTAAAATCAGTGGGTATCACTGAGGATGAATATTACTGGGCTCTATCAATTTCACCAGATTCTGATTTTGAGTTGCACCTTAAAAGGCCTGTAGACAGCTGTTTTATTAACAATTACTTTGTTGCTGGTGTTAAGGGATTTGCAGCAAATGTTGACTTGCAACCTGTATTCAATCACTATAAATGCATTACATATGTCTGCTCATATTTTACTAAAGATGAAACTGAATGTTCTCAAGCTATTACAAATGCAGCAAAAGAAGCAAAAGCTGCTAACATGAATATTAGAGATGGCTTGAAAAAAATTGGTGCTGCTTTTCTCTCTACAAGAGAAGTTAGTTCAGAAGAATGTGTCTACAGATCAATGCCTGAACTTTGGTTGAGAAAAATATTTCCAAAAACAATTTTTGTCAGTACAGATTTTCCAGAAAAAAGGGTACGTGTGACTAAGGCACAAGTGGAGCTTGATGAACTAGATGATGATAGTACTGATATATTTAAGTCAAATATAATTCAGCGTTACAGCATTAGACCAACATCAATTCCAGTTGTTGATCAATTATGTCTTGCAGAATTTGCTGCATATTACTATAAAGATTATAAAATTGATTATAGTGAAACAAAAGATTGCCAACCTGATGTTCTAACAGATAACTTGATTGAATTGCAAAGTACCATAAGTGATACAACACAATGCCTTCCCAAAAAAATAAAATTAATTAACACCAATGAATGCATGAAATGTAGAAAAGTTAAGGCTGTGTTAAGGTATCATACACGTAGTAAAAGAAAAGAACCAGAATCTTATTTTCACCATTTACTCATGCTCTATTATCCATGGCGTGATGAAAGTAACCTAATGGCTTCAGATCAAACATATACATCAACATTCTATGAACCTGATGTCCAAGCTATTGTTGAACACAACAGAGCAATATTTGAACCTGATGCAGATGCTGTTAGCGAGGCTCTTCAAGTATTAAAATCTAATCAGGGCAATATTATTCGTTCATTTGATTCAATAAATGATCAAGAAAATGCAGATTTACAAGGTGAAATGCAAGATGACTCAAATATTCCACATGAATCATTTAATGAACAATTACCATCACATCTTGACTCAACACCACAATCTAATCAGCATACCACTGGAGCAATTACTTCTTACAACCGACCAACAGAGATCTCTGATGATATATTACGTGAAACTGTGAGGTCCTTGAACATTGCAACGTCACGCATATGATACATTTCTTACATGGTGTAGGAATAAAATGAAAAACATGAACACCTTAAAACCTGTTGAAATAGAACCAATCTACCTTTTCTTAACTGGTGGTGGCGGTGCTGGAAAAAGTCACTTGATTAAAACAATATACCATACAGCAATTAAAACGTTTAGACATCCTCCTATTAACCCTGAATTACCAACAGTTCTTCTAATGGCACCAACAGGTGTGGCAGCAATAAACATTGATGGAACAACAATAAATACTGGTCTTGCTATTCCTATACAAACTGGTGATAATGTACCTGCAATGTCAGACCAAAAGAAAACACAATTAAGACTATCATTATCTGACCTAAAGCTAATAATAGTAGATGAAATTTCTATGGTTGGAAACACAACCTTACTTCATATCCACCAAAGACTAAAAGATATATTTGGCACCACATGTTCTCTGCTATTTGCGGGAATTACTATCATAGTTGTAGGTGATCTTTGCCAACTTCCACCAATACGTAAAAGATTTGTATTTGACAATTTCAAAAATGATTCTTATAATCTATGCCACCCATGGAAGGTCTTCAAAATGATAGAACTTCATGAAATTATGAGACAGAAAAATGACCAAGCATTTATTGAACTTCTTAACAGAATAAGAACTGCTACTCAAACAGAAGATGACATTAAGATAATCCAATCAAGATCAATAACCCCATCTGACCCTAATTATCCATCAGATGCAATTCATATCTGGGCTGAAAATGCTCCTGTTAATGAACATAACAAGAAAATGCTAGAAGAACTTTCTGGATCCTTATTTATTCTTAAAGCTAAAGATCAATATCCAACAAATGTAAGGAAACAAGATATTGATAGAGTATTAGCAAGAGGACGGTCTGAAACTGGTGGACTTGATTATGAAATTTTGATTAAAGAGGGTGCTCGAGTAATGCTTACAACAAATATCAGTATTCCAGATAGACTTATCAATGGACAAATCGGAACTGTCTTTCAAATTGATGTCAATCAAAATACCCAAAGACCAACTGTTCTCTATATCAAATTTGATGACCTGAATGCTGGTAAAGACGTAACTAACACTTGTGGCAACCATTTTGCAAGAGAAAACAAAGTTGTTCCCATTGAACCTGTATTAGCAAAGATCAAAATAAGACAAGGTAAAGCATCTTCCCCAGAAATACAGAGAGTACAATTCCCTGTTACACTTGCTTGGGCATGTACTGTACATAAAGTTCAAGGACTAACACTTGAAAAAGTTGTAATCAGTTCTGACTTAATAAAACAGAGAGCATTTAACTATGGACAAATTTATGTTGCCTTAAGCCGTGCAACTTCTTTACAAGGTCTCTATATTTTAGGACAAATTGAGAGTAAACATGTTAAAGCAAATCCTAAAGTTCTTGAAGAATACCAAAGACTACGAAATGAATGTATGGTACCACATTTAACAACTGTACTCCAAGACTATTTCAATGTTTTGACCATATCACTTTTAAATATAAGATCTCTCAAAAAACATAGCATCGATATTAAATTTGATTCAAGAGTTTTCAATAGTGATGTCATAGCTCTAACTGAAACCAAACTACTACCTCAGGATTTTGACAATGAAATTTTAAATAATCTCAGTCCTTTCAAACTCCACCGTCAAGATCACGATACTGACAAATATTCGAGTATGGCACTTTGCACTAGAAATACTGTAGAAATCAAACACTATGAATATTTTCCTTCACTAAATGCACTAAAATTTGATGTGGTTAATTGTCAATCCCAAGAAAAAAGAACTTTTCTTTTGTTGTATCGAAAGCAAGCCTCCAACATCCTACAGTATGTAGATTGTTTGGGATACGTCATTAATAGTTATACAATTGACATGATTTTTGGTGACTTTAATATTAATTACTTGAATCACAATCAAGTTCAACCACTAAAATATTTGATGGAATCTCTCAATTACACTCAGATTGTAACAAAACCTACGTTTATATCTTCTGGTAGCTTATTAGACCATGTGTATGTTAGATCCACAGTGCTTCAAATAATTGACAATTATGTAGTCAATGTGTATTATTCTGATCATGATGCTATCAAAATCATACTACAATATTGCAACTGGGGAGTATTAATTATATCTCACATTAATTGAAATATTATTAATCACTGGTACATTTATAGTTATATCCTGTTCTTTCTGGCAATTGTTATCAAGCAAGTTTATCTTACACCTATTGTACATCTAACATGTATATGCATTCACAAACCATATTTATCAATAAGGGGTGGGCCATTGGAAATCTTGCAGGGAGAGGGTGACAATTCCTGTGCAAGGGAAAGTGATAAAAAAATCCTGCAGGCAATATAAAGAGAATACACGGGCAAACTGTTTACAACTTTTATAAATAACAGTTACCCCTTTATATCATGCAGAGTTTTCATAGGATGAAATGCTTAGAACTATTTTTTACCCCTCCCAAAGATTTCTAATGGTCCACCCCTGAATTAGTGCAGTTACACTGCACTTGTAGTTGTACTTGGGATGAAAAGGACTTAGAACACCTGGACAACCTGAACCATGGGACAACAAATTAATGTAAGTAAAAGATGTACTGAATTTCTATATAACTGTTCTTTAATATTGCAAAGTTTCTATGCATGCATAGTTTAATTGCTTTTTAACCCACTTATTTTCTCTCTGTTTCATATTTCAGACAAAACTAAAGATCTGGTAAAATCATGAAAAGCCTCAGCAATATTCACATTAAGGCATCATTGCCAATGGGGTTGTACAACTATGCAGTTGAAGTTGTGAGTTACAGCACCAACCACCAATTTAATACTCTGGTCTATATTAAATGACCTTATAACATCGACATAATTTGGTATTAATGAAACAGCAAACCCAATTAACACTGGCATCTGAACTAAAGGGCCTCTTCGACCACACAGTTGGATTTGTGAGTTGGACTAGCTATTAAACAGTCAACTACCAATTTATACATGCTATGCCTGCATTGGGACTGTATGCGACATGCTGTTGAAGTTGTGGCAGTTGGTCAAACTGTCAACCACCAATTAATTACTACTCTTCTATTAAATGACTTTGACATAACTGGTATTATATAATGAAAGAGACAAATTAACACTGGATTGTGGAGTAAAATACTAATCAACATGCAGTCCACATCAATCATCAATGCAGTGCACAAAGTCAACAGAGACAGAACTTCGCTGGCATAATTCCCATCACTAGCATATTATGGCCATTGAAAATATCATCATGATTAAAAACTCAGTGGAATTTGAAGTCACCATTCATGCAGCCAAAGAAATTACCGTTATTCCAATGTCCAACAAAATAACTTTGCTTTAACCACATGCTTGAATCGATGGAATCGATGGAATGCATTGTGGTTGTAACATTGCCATTATCAAATCAAGTGACTGTAGATCATGCAGCCAAAGAAATTACTGTTCTTCCAATGTCCACCAACATAACTTTGCTTTAACCTGCATATGCTTGAATTGATGGAATGCATTGTGATTGTAACATTGCCATTATCAAACCAAGCGACTGTACATCATGCAGCCAAAGAAATTACCGTTCTTCCAATGTGCACCAACATAACTTTGCTTTAACCACATGTTTGAATCGATGGAGTACATTGTGATTGTAACATTGTCATTATCAAACCAAGCGACTGTCAACAAAGGTCAAAGCTGTGAACTTGATTCACTGCATATGTGTTGCCATTCGTACATCTCTCTTTTATAAAGAATTTTCGCTACCAAAACAGTATATAAACAGCAACTGAAATTAACTAGAATATATGTACACAAAATGTCACAATACTGTGTCCTGTACTTCAGTTCAATAATAATAATTGATAATTGATTTATGTATACATGGTATTTTACTGTATGTTCTCCAGATCTAGGTTCTCCATACATGTATAATATTAATAAATAAAATAATTAAAAACCTTTGTATTATAAGACAAGTGAGCGGGTTTTCTAATTCCAACTGTCTAACATGCCCATTGGGCCATATTGCATCTCCGCAGGCAATTTATGCGTGCCATTTGTCCACTATTAAGTAGCCCGAGTTAACGCCTAGCGGGCGTCTTGTTACTCTAAAATCCTCTTTTGAAATCCTGAAGTGCAGATAATTCCTGCAATGTAAGAGTTGGCACAATAATAGTATGCACTAGGAATTGAACCTAGTAGCCTTCAAGGCTCCAACCATGGCATACCGAAAAGGCCTTAGCTGCCTTATAGCATGAAAAGCATTCCTGAGATAACAATAACAATTATCTACAATAATTATAGTAAAGCAACATATACAAAATGTTGATACCAGATGTTGATATACCAAATGTTGATACCAAATGTTGATACTTTACTTACCAGTATACCTTTAGAAAGGCAAGCAAAATTATATTATGTTTGGTATAGATCTAGCAGCAAGTAACTCATAAGCATAGAAAATAGAAATGGTGTGAGAGGCAGATCAGTACTGCATGCAAAGTAGAACAATCCAAAATCTAAAACCCAAACCAAATTTTCCCAAAGCCTACAGCAGGTCTTCGTTTTGGTATTTTTTCCCAGGTGTTTGACAAATTGGTGGAGCATGATCCCTTTTTGTGCCATCAGATATATTAATCTATAAGCCTAGAAAAGAAACTAATCTCAAGAAGCAAAAATTCTTGTTTAGTTACATATCCCTACCAGATATCATCCCAAAATCCAAATTTAAATATCTAAAAATAGCCAAATAACAAACTTCACACGTTGAATATTCTTCTAGAACTCTTTACATTTACCCTAAAGAATAAAGCTAGAATAAATACATTTTATAGGTGCAATGTCCCCTCAAATACGAGGCGCCATCTCGGTAAAGGCTGGAAATACTACGACCGATTCAAAGGCGAATAACTTGAAAACGGTCGAGGGGTCAAGGGGGGTCGTTCGGATAGAATCAAAGATTAGACATTTGTTTAACTCATTATGCAAAAATTAGGGAAATCGAACCATGGGAATTCGAGATTTTTTAGTTTGAATATTGTTGACAAACACGGACTCGGGTCATCACGTGGCGACGACACGACATACATAAATGATCAAAACAAGGTAGAAAAAAGACATCTACCTTACAAAATCCTGCAGATATCGACAGCCCAATAATAGTTTAAACAGTATATAGTACGTAGCTATGGATCAAAATGTAAAGTCTGGCCAATGAGACCTTCCCACCAATAATTGTTGGAACGTTAACCGAGTTTTACTCCGATTTATTATTATTCAATCAGTTTATAGGCAAGATGGCTGAGCAGTATAACGGTTCATTAGGCTGCATTTTAATCAGTTTATATAGTCGAGTTCTGTTTTTCGAATTTTAAACACTATTTTACAATTCTGGTCTTGACAAATTTTAATAATTTTGAACATTTTTAAACATTTTCTCTCTAGAGAAAATTTATGACTCATTTTCTCCTTTTTGTGATTCCCCCGGGCCCCTGCTATTCAATGTTGTATGCCATATCTATAGCGAATTTAGTCGAAATGATAACTTGTTTCACTGGACAACATTGTAAAGGGAGCGGGAGGGAGGGAAAGTAGCCCCATTGTCAAATAGATGATGTATATCAAGTGTATGTTAGAAAATCTCAGGTGTCCCAACGACTTTTAAAATTGATTGTAGGTTCCAAAATGATTAACATTAAGCACGTGCATTGCACAAAGTCTTAACACATAATCGTGTGCTATTTGATTGTAAATCAGTTGTTTGCAGCAAAGTTAGTACGCATTTCAAACTTTTTAGATCCACATTTTCTTTTTGAGTAATGTCAACTGAAAAATATTATAAAGAAGCACTCTATACCCAACTATTAGTATTTAATTATTGTGTATTTAATTATATTTACCATGCAATACCAGAGGAGGTTGGACAGCAACGCGCAAAGGATCACGGTTAGCGGGCTTGTTTTTCCGCGCGGTTGTCATTTGTGCTTGGACTGTTTCGAAGGTAACATCTCCCGAAGATGGACGCTTTTGATACTCAAGGATGTCAGGCTGGAATTTTTGCTGAAGAGAGCGTGATATACCTCTATTGTTGCGATTCTGCTTGCGAATTCTCTTTCACAATGCGCAGTTCGCCATTATAAAGTTTGAACGGGCATTTCTGTCAACATTTTAGTTTTCTAAATTCTGTCTCAAAGACGAAATGTGTGTTTATATTCGAGCGTTTATATACAGCGAATGTATATAAAGCAAGTATGTTATTCAAGGGTGTTATTAAACGTGTGTTATTCAAAGTGAAACAAGTGTATTAATTTTAGTATTTTCAGATTAAATTGTATTCCTAAATAAAAATGGTAGGAAGTATCTGGACTCTAGTACTCTACTGTAATATAAACATATGCACTTGTACATATTCTGGCTTAGAAAATGTGTTGATCATGAACAAGTATTGTGATAGTCTTGGTTATAATTGGTATCTAATCATTGTGGTACATCCCAACTGTATAGGTGATTTATATGTAGTAATGTACCTGTATTTATTAATTAAATGTTGCATAAATGCAGTGGAAATGCCAAAAGTAATATTTAATGCACTTTATTAATTTGTTTTGAGATTACATGATCAATGATTAATCACCAATCAATTCTGCAAGAATCATGTCCTCTATGTATATATTACTTTGTTAACTTGTTATTCTAAAATCCTCTTTTGAAATCCTGAAGTGCAGATAATTCCTGCAATATAAGAGTTGGCACAACAATAGTATGCACTAGGAATTGAACCTAGTAGCCTTCAAGGCTCCAACCATGGCATACCGAAAAGGCCTTAGCTGCCTTATAGCATGAAAAGCATTCCTGAGATAACAATAACAATTATCTACAATAATTATAGTAAAGCAACATATACAAAATGTTGATACCAGATGTTGATATACCAAATGTTGATACCAAATGTTGATACTTTACTTACCAGTATACCTTTAGAAAGGCAAGCAAAATTATATTATGTATAGATCTAGCAGCAAGTAACTCATAAGCATAGAAAATAGAAATGGTGTGAGAGGCAGATCAGTAGTCCTGCATGCAAAGTAGAACAATCCAAAATCTAAAACCCAAACCAAATTTTCCCAAAGCCTACAGCAGGTCTTCGTTTTGGTATTTTATCCCAGGTGTTTGACAAATTGGTGGAGCATGATCCCTTTTTGTGCCATCAGAGATATTAATCTATAAGCCTAGAAAAGAAACTAACCTCAAGAAGCAAAAATTCTTGTTTACATATCCCTACCAGATACCATCCCAAAATCCAAATTTAAATATCTAAAAATAGCCAAATAACAAACTTCACACGTTGAATATTCTTCTAGAACTCAGTTTACATTTACTCTAAAGAATAAAGCTAGGGACTTCCGAAATTCTTAAAAAAAATACATTTTATAGGTGCAATGTCCCCTCAAATACGAGGCGCCATCTCGGTAAAGGCTGGAAATACTACGACCGATTCAAAGGCGAATAATTTGAAAACGATTGAGGGGTCAAGGGGGGTCGTTCGGATAGAATCAAAGATTAGACATTTGTTTAACTCATTTTTATGCAAAAATTAGAGAAATCGAACCATATATGGGAATTCGAGATTTTTTAGTTTGAATATTGTTGACAAACACGGACTCGGGTCATCACGTGGCGACGACACGAATGATCAAAACAAGGTAGAAAAAAGACATCTACCTTACAAAATCCTGCAGATATCGATAGCCCAATAATAGTTTAAACAGTATCGCTGCCTTTTAAAAGGAAAATTTGAATAACAATAGTAAAATATTCGGTATTTCTGCGTCCAATGCAAATTTTTCAGCCGATCAACTTTGCGCAAACGATGAGAAAATAAAGCAATTTCATTGGTCGAGATATGCACGTGACAGCTGTCCACCCTCCTCTGATGCAATACGGCCTGGTATTTGTTCTGTTCTCGTGCCCTTATATGGAAGAATTACGTCATTGTCATATAATAATACAATGTAAACCACTGTATCAAGGCCGCGATCATATGGCCCAATCCGTGGCATTCTCATTTTAAAATAACATACGGTATAACGGTAATCATATGGCTCGTTTATAATGTCAAAATTCAATCTGATCATTTGAACACCATACATCTAATTCGAACAACATTTACTCGAAACGAGCAAGCCTCGTGAAGTTATACATTTTCCATTCAAGCGAAACTTTTGCCAAATCGAACTTCACGATTATAATATTTCTGAATTGAACGATTTACAGGTATCTGGCGGCGGTCAACTTTCAAATCGACTAACAAACGAACGGGAAATATACCTTCCTAATATTAAAATAACGTACGGAAATCACTCAGGATGTCACCGTTGTCAAAAACATTGAAGTTACAGTGTCTTCCTCAATTAAGACGCTGTTATATATTTATTAGCTTTATTTATTTTCATAATTCGTTACAGCATAATTGCCAATCGTCATTGCCAATCGTCGAACGCAATTATATAATCTTTCTTTACTCCTAGTATACTAGTATCGAAACTATTTCTACTTCATTAATCTAGAAGGATTTAATCAATCTTATTTAGATCGATATACCGTTTGAACGATGCTGGTACGAAATGAATCCGTCAAATTCAAATGCAAGACGCAAGGTCAATGCGGTATATTATTGCCGTATTCACTTCGTACTTTAATACCGGAATATACGTCCCATTTATGTGAAACAATCCATTACAACCATAAGTATATAAACGCGCAAAAGCAAAAATCTAAACCAAACATAGTCTGAACCAAACATGACACCGCTAATTATGTCTTCGAATACGATTCAGGATCACAGTTCACAGATTGACTCCCAAATATGGTAGGGGCGCTATGGTGCATGCAGGGGTGCTCTCGTGCGGCCGGGTGCTCTCGTGTCAGTGGCACTGCCGAACCCCGCTCCTCTATTTACCAATCACAATGACACACCTGGGAACCGCGTCCTGAAAAAAATATTCTTACAAATTAACCAAGAGAACGAATTTTTGTACACCGTCTTGGGGCTGTTTACATGATTTCGGAATGAGTTGAATTGTGATACTAGTACTGAAATGGCGGTAAAGCGTAAAGCGTTTTGGTGGTGAAAAGAACAAGCTTCAGATATGAAATAGCGTCGTCAAATAACAGTGCATTCGTTTAGTGCTAAAAATTATTCACGTTTTTACTATTGGAGCCACGGGGGGTGTGTGTCTGGGGGTGCAACACCCACAAATCTTTTTACGAATTTCAGTCGGCAGAAGTTATATTTTAGACGTGTTCGATTTAACACGGACAGGTAGATTCATTAACTTTTAGCACTTAAATTAATTTCAAACTACCAAATTTAAGATTATCGCCAATTTAAATTAATTTTAAACTACCACCTTGCACATAGCAAGGCTCTTCTGCAGGACACAATAAATAATCAATGAAAATACTATAGTTTATAAACATTTGTCCTGCACCAGATGCTGAAGGTGGTGTATTTAATCAAAAATCGTTTGTGAAACATGTTTATTGATATATCCGTAGTTGCATAGTAATTTTTTCCCATTTGAAGGACATTGTTTAGGATAATTAGGAGAAAACAAAATGCCAAACAAAGAAATGCAGTCAAGCTGTGACATAAGGATCGACATAGTCATAGTCATAAGATCTAAAAGCCAAGAGCAGATGCCGACGAAACAGAGAAAAATTCTCGTTCTATTGGTAAAACATTGGATAAAATGCACTGTGCTGTGGGCAAATTAGCAAATTAGCAAATTTAGCACGCTCAGGTTCGCAAAATGCCAAAGCCTATTGTGATGATTTAATTGCAATGTCCAAGGGTATACTTGCGTGCTTTTGCATTATTATTAGGAATTTTACTCTAGGTAATGTTGATGAATCTATACACGCGCAAAAAGCCGATCTTTTTTGTTAATAGTGGAATAACACAACACTTGATGTGGGGGAAGGGGGAGGAACGTTTTATTTAGGCAGAAATTGAGCAATAAAAAGAAAGTACTAGGTAATTAATGTAGGATCAGTATCTTGCGTTGTCCTCCCGCTAATTTTGTGCAGGATTGTAAACCCGTCTACCACAAGTAGCCCGAGTAATTATTTTTTTGTACATGAAGGAAAAACTGCCATCTCCGTTAAATAAGTTATGAGATGAATTATGTTCGTCCTTTATATGCTTTTAATATACACATGTAGTAGGAAAAAAATAACATTCAATCTCAGATGACAATTTCATGCGCATAGTGCGTTTCTGTATAGACTCTTGGTCAGAGCTTTCAGCTGTTTACAACTAAGGAAAAATAAAGCATGTAAAATCTGAAAATAGATAGTAGCATTCTTTTTGTGGTTATTTTGTGACTGCGTATAAAATGGCAGAATACAGTGTTTATGGTTTAAATAAACATACTATGTCTTTTGTAAACACAGTACAAGATACCTTAATAAAATAATGCTTACACTTTATAATTCGAACTAAAGTTATCAAGCTGTACCTTTGTGAAGGATATACATTTTGTTAATACATCACGACTGTTGTTGGGAACTAGTCTGAAGTGCAGCTAGCGTGACGTGAGTTGAGTGTTGGTGCAAGTTGAGTGTTAATGAGGGTTGAGTGTTGAGATGTGAAGCCGAAGGAGATAAAACAGTGAGTGTGCTATTTTAGTGATGTGCGTGAGTTTAGACCTAAGGAATGCGAGATCAGTCAGTCAATGAGTGTTTAATGTGTAGGATGTTAACCAATGAAGCAAGAGAGAGCCAAGAGTTGTGAGTGAGATAAGAGGTTTGCGTGATAGTAGAATTAAGTAATTAAGTCAGTTTTGTGCGAGAGGCTTGACTCCGAAAATAACGCGAATAACTTGGAATTTGTACTTGTGTTTTGTGACTTGTGGGTTTTCTATTGCGTTCCCACACTGTTTCAAAATATCTCTCTCTTACTAGCCGTGCTGTGTCTTTGTACTTGCATGCAGTGATAATGGAGCGATGTACATTTTGAACTAACTAAAATACACCTTTCACTATCTGAATTTCATGTAATCAGTCCGACTTTTTGTTACATGAAAATGTGTATGTGTTGTACAATAATTCAGATTTGTCTCAGCTTTGAACAAACTTTATAAGAAAATTATTTGGTATTGAAATCCAGACTTGACAATGAAAATAATCGATAGATATTAATGTTTATATTATTCAATAGACCATGAGACTGACGAGATTGCTTAACTTCTTTCATATGCACAAAAACTCTTGAAACCTTCTCGAGGGATCATGCTCCTTGTCACGCATGTAAACACGATGACACACCTGGGAACCGCGTCCTTCAAATGAAAAAAATATTCGCACAAATTAACAAAGAGAATGAATTTTTGTAGTCCAAGGGTAATCTGTACACCGTCTTGGGGCTGTTTACATGATTTTGGAATGAGTTTCATTCCGGAATGAATTAAAACGTGAAACGGTTTTACATAGGAATTGTGACACTAGTACTGAACTGGCGGTAAAGCGTAAAGCGTTTTGGTGGTGAAAAGAACAAGCTTCGGATATGAAATACCGTCGTCAAATAACAGTGCATTCGTTTAGATGCTAAAATTATTCACGTTTTAACTACTGTTACCGTTCTACTAGCAGGCCCGGAGCTACGGGGGGTGTGTGTCTGGGGGATGCAACACCCACAAATCTTTTTACGAGTTTCAGTCGGCAGAAGTTATATTTTAGACGTGTTCGATTTAACACGGACAGGTAGATTCATTAACTTTTAGCACTTATCAGTTTAAATTAATTTCAAACTACCACCTTGCACATAGCAAGCCCTTCTGCAGGACAAAATAAATAATCAATGAAAATACTATAGTTTATAAACATTTACAAGGTGGTGTATTTAATCAAAAATCTTTTGTGAAACACGTTTATTGCTATATCCGTAGTTGCATACTAATTTTTTCCCATTTGAAGGACATTGTTTAGGATAATTAGGAGAAAACAAAATGCCAAACAAAGAAATGCAGTCAAGCTGTGCATAAGGATCGACATAGTCATAGTCATAAGATCTAAAAGCCAAGAGCAGATGCCGACGAGACGGAGAAAAATTCTCATTCTATTGGTAAAACATTGGATTTGATAAAATGAAAATTAGCAAATTTAGCACGCTCAGGTTCGCAAAATGCCAAAGCCTATTGTGATGATTTAATTGCAATGTCCAAGGGTATACAGTATACTTGCGTGCTTTTGCATTATTATTAGGAATTTTACTCTAGGTAATGTTGATGAATCTATACACGCGCAAAAAGCCGATCTTTTTTGTTAATCGTGGAATAACACAACACTTGATGTGGGGGAAGGGGGAGGAACGTTTTATTTAGGCAGAAATTGAGCAATAAAAAGAAAGTACTACTCAGGTAATTAAAGAGTGAGTGTCAGGGTAGTGCTTTGCGCGCTTGTGTTTTTGTTTTCATACGAATTGATTGCAGTGCATCGCATCGTTAGAACTATAATTTACATGTGAACTCTAGATTTATTTGGAAATGTTGAAATTGGAGTCCGATCCTGACTTCGGGCTTTATGAAGTTAATGTTCAAGACGATTTGAACAGTTGCGGTTCGCTTGTTTGTGAAGCACTGCGGGCCGCGCGCAACGCCGTTTCTGACGAAAAAGCTGGTCCGGATGGCTTTAGTTCCAGAATCTTTGCAGATTCAAATGAACAAAACATCAGAAGAAACAAAATATATTTCTTTACTAGTCACTCATCAAACACTTCCATTCGCAAACTTATTCGCGCTGTTTCAGCAGCATTACCCGGCCATCCATGCTTCGGACGCGAAGCGCTCGTAGCAGCTTCTATGTATCGAAAAGATTACTATAGTAAATGATCAATTTTACGAAAAATATCACAATAATTGATCACTCAGGTATATTTACTTCTTAGAAAACTTGAAAATGGATAATTTATAAGAAGGTTTGATCAAATATCCGTCTTGGGGCTGTAATGAGTTTCATTCCAGAATGAATTAAAACGTTAAACGCTTTTACATAGGAATTGTGATACAAGTACTGAAATGGCGGTAAAGCCGGCGGAAAGCGTTTTGGTGGTGAAAAGAACAAGCTTCGGATATGAAATACCGTCGTCAAATAACAGTGCATTCGTTTAGATGCTAAAAATTATTCACGTTTTAACTACTGGAACCACGGGGGGTGTGTGTCTGGGGGTGCAACACCCACAAATCTTTTTACGAATTTCAGTCGGCAGAAGTTATATTTTAGACGTGTTCGATTTAACACGGACAGGTAGATTTATTAACTTTTAGCACTTATCAGTTTAAATTAATTTCAAACTACCAAATTTAAGATTCGCAAATCTAATGTTGAGGTTATTAATGTTTTGTTTTAATATAGGTGAATGTAATCAACGAGAGAACACCAAATACATAAATTTATTAAAATATCATCATGTTTTCATTCCGTATTGATTGGACTAATTAACCATTTCACCAGCTGACCAGGGTCATTTTAGTGGGCACCCAATTTGACAAGCTTCGATCGATAGGATGTAGTCGGTACAAGCTCGTGCATCAGTCGGTTGACGTGAGCTTACACCCCCCGCAAAATTTTCTGAGTACGGCTACTAGTTTGTTTATAAATCCCTTATAAATCTATAGACACCTTGCACATAGCAAGCTCTTCTGCAGCACAAAATAAATAATCAATGAGAATACTATAGTTTATAAACATTTGTCCTGCACCAGAGAAATCATGCAAGGTGGTGTATTTAATCAAAAATCTTTTGTGAAACATGTTTATTGCTATATCCGTAGTTGCATACTAATTTTTACCCATTTGAAGGACATTGTTTAGGATAATTAGGAGAAAACAAAATGCCAAACAAAGAAATGCAGTCAAGCTGTGACATAAGGATCGACATAGTCATAGTCATAAGATCTAAAAGCCCATGTCAAACTATTTGTCAGAAATAGTATATGAAAATCCGAAGCCCGCCCACTTCCGGATATTTGATCGCAAAAGTATCAAAATATGGGCTAAAATCGGAATGTTTTCGGTTATTTCTTCTAAGGATTCAAATAAATGAAGTTTGCTCACACAGATCCTAAAATTACAAGGTTTTAGCAAAATGGTTATGTATTTATTGTTATTATACCTCGAAATTTCGCCATGTCAAAATGCAAACGAAAATATTGAACCTAGCCGGTTTTTCATAGTGTTTACATATGTGAATAAACAGACGGTCTTGTTATCAGCGGCGTAGCGTTCTACTCATGCGCGCAATCGATTTTGCTCACTCGGCTATTTCCCGAATAGAATGATATAAGTTTTGTTATATTTGACTGAAAAAAGTCCATGTCACTTTGGATCTGAACTAACGTCGTTAAACGCCAAGGCCGAGATTGACGTCATCTTCATCTGGGTAACAAACCTCTAAGATAACTATATTTTACTGTGTTAGAGTAATAGAGCGACTGATTTGTGTTTGTTAATAACTGAACAAATCTAGTTAGATCAAACGCCACTTAAATCTAACGCGATTTCTGCGTTATTTATTTCAAATTTAGTTCGTGGTGGCAGATCCTGCACATTTTTAAATATAACTCTTGCTCAAAATGAATACATTAGAGATTGGGGAACAGTATCACTTCTGCTAATGTTTATTTACAAGCATTGCGTTAGCTTCATTGCGTATTTCATATCTATAGCTATTAGTATAAATGATGCGTTTGGTGGTACGGAAAAGTCACGAATCGCAAAATAGCGAATAGGAAATAGCGCGAGTCGTGACGGCGTATATTTTGAAGCACATTTCAATTTTCAAATAAATTATGTCTAGCTGTCTAGATTTCAATGAACTGTTGTTGCCTGGCTGTGTATGATTCAACTTATAGTGCAATCCTCTATTGTGTTCTATTCTATTATTTAGTTTTTCTTCTATATTATAACAAAGGCACGTGAGAAATAAATGGCTTCTGACAACAGTAAATCAATCTGAACTTCTCCTTTGTTTAACAAGGAAAAATGTCCAGCTCTGGCCTTGCGCGCTTTGCGGCCGCCATGCGGGATACTGTATTTGATATTGGTTGATAATTGGAAGATGATTGGTTATATTGACTTTACGCTGACCGATCACACGGAAGGCGCGCCAAAATAGCAAATCTGACAAATTGGGCAAAATAGTTTGGTATGAAGAGCAGATGCCGACGAGACAGAGAAAAATTCTCGTTCTATTGGTAAAACATTGGATAAAATGCACTGCACTGTGGGAACCTCAGAAATGGCGAATGAAAATTAGCAAATTTAGCACGCTCAGGTTCGCAAAATGCCAAAGCCTTATTGTGATGATTTAATTGCAATGCAATATCTCGATCACGTGTCTCGACATTGAAAAAATATCCAAGGGTATACTTGCGTGCTTTTGCATTATTATTAGGAATTTTACTCTAGCTAATGTTGATGAATCTACACGCGCAAAAAGCCGATCTTTTTTGCTAGTCGTGCAATAACACAACATAATAACACAGCTTGTGATGAGAGGCTTGATGCTCCGATCTATAGTGGATAAATAACGCGAATAACTTGGAATTTGTACTTGTGCTTTGTGGGTTTTCTACTGCGTTCCCACACTGTTTCAAAATATCTCTCTTACTAACCGTGCTGTGTCTTTGTACTTGCATGCAGTGATAATGGAGCGATGTACATTTTGAACTAACTAAAATACATCTTTCACTATCTGAATTTCATGTAATCAGTCCGACTTTTTGCTACAGGAAAATGTGTATGTGTTGTATAATAATTGAGATTTGTCTCAGCTTTGAACAAACTTTATAAGGAAATTATTTGGTATTGAAATCCAGACTTGACAATGAAAATAATCGACAGATATTAATGTTTTTGTTATTCAATAGACCATGAGACTGACGAGATTGCTTAACTTCTTTCATATGCACAAAAGACTCTTGAAACCTTCTCGCACGCTCCTAGTCACCCATCAGTAATTTAAAGTGCGTCAATGTCACGCATGTGCGAGTGTTTGCATTCTCTATATTTACCAAACACGATGACACACCTGGGAACCGCGTCCTTCAAATGAAAAAAATATTCGTACAAATTAACAAAGAGAACGAATTTTTGTAGTCTAAGGGTAATCTGTACACCGTCTTGCGGCTGTTTACATCATTTCGGAATGAGTTTCATTCCGGAATGAATTAAAACGTTAAACGCTTTTACATAGGAATTGTGATACTAGTACTGAAATGGCGGTAAAGCGAAAAGCGTTTTGGTGGTGAAAAGAACAAGCTTCGGATATGAAATACCGTCGTCAAATAACAGTGCATTCGTTTAGATGCTAAAAAATTATTCACGTTTTAACTACTGGAGCCACGGGTGGTGTGTGTCTGGGGGGTGCAACACCCACAAATCTTTTTACGAATTTCAGTCGGCAGAAGTTATATTTTAGACGTGTTCGATTTAACACGCACAGGTAGATTCATTAACTTTTAGCACTTATCAGTTGAAATTAATTTCAAACACCAAATTTAAGACTCGCAAATCTAATGTTGATGTTATTAATGTTTTGTTGATATGTAAATGTCATCAACGAGAGAACACCAACCATAAATTTATTAAAATGTCATCATGTTTTCATACCGTATATTGATTGGACTAATTAACCATTTCACCAGCTGACCAGGGTCAATCATTTTAGTGGGCACCCACTTTGACAAGTTCGATCGATAGGATGTAGTCGGTACAAGCTCGTGCGTCAGTCGGTTGATGTGAGCTTACACCCCCTGTAAAATTTTCTGAGTATGGCTACTAGATTTTTTATAAATCTCTTATAAATCTATAGACACCTTGCACATAGCAAGCTCTTCTGCAGGACAAAATAAATAATCAATGAAAATACTATAGTTTATAAAAATTTGTCCTGCACCAGAGAAATGCGGCACGGTGGTGTATTTAATCAAAAATATTTTGTGAAACATGTTTATTGCTATATCCGTAGTTGCATACTAATTTTTTCCCATTTGAAGGACATTGTTTAGGATAATTAGGAGAAAACAAAAGGCCAAACAAAGAAATGCAGTCAAGCTGTGACATAACGATTTTAGTCAAGCTGTGACTAAAAGCCAAGAGCAAATGCCAGAACAAAAGTGCAATACGTGTGAGATATGTTTATTAGTTTGTCCGCCAGGGCAATAAGTGTAAGGTTGTGTATTCAATCAAAGATCTTTTGTGAAATACGTTTATTGCTATATCCGTAGTTGCATACTAATTTTTTCCCTGAACAACATTGTTTCGTGAAACATGAAGTTGTTCAAACATTGTCAAATTATTCAAACATTGTCAGACATTGTTTGTGCTATTGAATTATTTATTATTACGTGAAGTCGATTATATAAGGTAATATGGTACACTTGAATCCACATTATCTTCAGGACTGCATGGTTTGCGGATACTAGTTTGGACATTAAACATCTCTCAAAAAAATGATCAAGATTTTCCTTTTGGTGGTACTTTCTGCCGATTTGATTACGCATTTGTAAGTTTTGGTTTCAGCACTTGTACTCCTAAACATTGAGTAGTTTGCATTCTTTATTATAATAATATACTCACTGAAACAGTCAAAATATACTTTGATTTATTTCAGTTTCTTCTTATTATTATTTTAGTTCAAAAGCAGCTTCTACAGCACTTCGGCATGGAAAACATGTATGTAAGTACAAAATCAACATTGATGAGACTCTGCAGCGATATGAGTGTGCAGGTTACAAAAGGTACATATCGATCTTAACCATATTTTATGGCTTACTAATTGATAACCTAAGTTCGATTAATGTGTAAGCATTATTTTATCAATTATATTACTACATTAACAAACGTAAACTTTAATTTTAACATATATATTAAAACGAGGCACACTACGTTCCCTGTAATCATATAGGTGCGATAAAACGACCACATAGTTAGTCCGGCGAGAATGAACCTCCTCTTGATTTGGCCTAAATTTTCCGAGCAGACCAGCCGCACTCCTCAAACGTAACACAATATAGCCGGACAGACCGGTCTGAACGTGTGATTGGACTGAAGCCCCGTAAGTTGCTTTGCCTATCATTAGACTGCTTTCGTGCATCTTTAAATATGACAAAATCGGGTGGAACTCCCTGCAGCGTGTTCGCGCATGTAAAGATTTGTGACTGGCTCCCTAATTACGTAAGATCATCGTGTTGATGATGCTGCATATAGCAAGCCCTTGTGTCATACATGCAGATTGAGCTTCATCGGTGCCATATACTGTGCGCGACACGAATTTACATAGGCGGCGGAACAGGGCACTATTCATATGTAAAACTTTGTCTAAACAGACAGAAATCATGCATATTAAACACGCTTATATCAATAGATCTCTTTCATAATGGCACCCAAATTAAATATTCGTTTATATTCATTTAAATTAGCCTTTCTGACCTGTATGAAATACTCGAGTTGAGGTGACCGTGAGGTACATGTACTGTACTAGGTCTGAGACGTCTTCTGGACGATCTTTTTTAGTATCCGCGAGAGGTTGGACGAAATGAGAGATTGTACTGCCTCATACGATCGGACATGCCTGTATGATGAAATACATCATGGAACTGCTAACCCCGAAACAACTTAGATCCTAACCCTAACCCCCCGCCTAATTGGTTTTCTAACCCCCCGCCTAATGGTTTTACTAATAGCTTATTTACCGCCTAATGGTAATACTAACAGTAATAGTACTAAATACTAATAAAAGGATCTCCCAGAAGACGACTCAGACCTAGTACCTCACGGTCACCTCAACTGCGAGTATTCCTTCTAGACACGACATTTCTGAAACGATATTTTCGTGCATTATTTGTGAGAAAATAAAAGACCCTCTCTTTGTAATAATAATGGAAACTTTATTTCAGAAAATCGATTGAAACAATATTACAAAATAATCTTAAGAATAAATCAACTCCATGTGTTTCTCTCCATACGTAAACGTAGGGCAATATCCACAGAGATAAACAGGCAACATATTTAAGAAGTTATACATATTTACAATAACATTTTACTAACTAAATAAAACAATAAAACGTTGCTAATAAAACTTTAACAAAGGCGGATATGTCCAGTGTTTATTATGGCATATATAAATATAAAATGAAGTTCTCATAGCCACTTCCATGCACTTCGCGATCATCCTCTTATGGTTAATATCAGTTTCTTTAAAAATACTGTTCAAGTTTTCGATATGAGTTGTGACTAGACCAAGTGATGTTATTTCAATAAAAATCTTTTTACAATGTCTAAATCTTCTCGTGCAATCATTCTTAATATCTATGTACTTATTCATTTTAAAGTTTCTACTCTTTTCGGTATTGGTTTCAAAGCAGCACGTCAATTCTAAAATGTAGATGGTGTCATCTTTTACCAACACGATGTCGGGACGGAAGGAATGAAAAAGTTCACTAGTCTTGCAATAACCCTCAAGAGTCAAGATCACCATAAATATTGAATCCATAATTATTTAGTTGACATAAATATTGAAACAATGTATAAAGTATAGAGTCATGCATATGTCGCCATGTATATCGGCCTTCAGCTACGGATACATGACAGTTAGATAGCATATGGAGTTGTGTTTGTTTGTTGGAAGTGCACAAAATACAGGATGCAGACTCTATTTTCCTCCATCGACAAAGGTCTTACAAAAATGAATATATTCTTCGGCATTTAGCTACAGATGTTATGCCACATCTTTATCAATTTGGGTGTATAGATACTTGTTTGATGTGCTTCATAATCGTGTTTTGTTCCTTTAGGGTTGAAAGATGTTCCACTACGTTGTTTTCGATTTGTCGTGTAAGAATTGCTTTAGAATTGCCATTGTTGCTAGTAATTATAGAGTCTGTTCGCACATAATTCAATTTTGTGAGGTTGAAGAGGGTTTTAATTTCGTTGTTGATGGATTTTGAAAGGATTTGTCTGACGGAAAGCTTGCAGTATTTAAAAACGTCGGAAACCAGCTGAAGACCAAAACCAAATTTGCTGATAGCAAGTTTTAAATGTGTAAGGTTTGCCCCATGATGGAAATGTAGCCAACGCTTGACATAGTTTATAATCTTGTCATCCAAGAGTTGGACGACCCAAGTCTCCGAGAGCTTATATATATAGATAAACGCCAACGCAGTTTACTGTACACATATTTCAAGATATTTGGTAGTAATCAGTATTTTATTTCTTGGGTGGAGAGGTAATCTGTGAATTTTATCAAAGTAGTCCGTTAGTTCCAGTTCTAATTCTTTTTCAATTCCATCCGTTTCCATTTTGTAATTAAAATTCTTTCCAGGTACTTAAATGATTAATTTATTTCAACAGCTGGAATCATTTGATTATTTACTTTTAAATATGGTTTGAATTACGTTGCTTTTTTCTCGTTGTGTTTAATTCCCAATGTGGAGCATTTGTCAACCCTAATGTGGAATCCTGACCAATGACACAATTTAGTGAAGACATTAAGCAGTGCTTGGTTATCTTCCTCCGATGTGGTAATTGTTAACAATTGCAGTGTCATCTGCAAATTGGAACCAGTGTCTAGGTTGCAAATAGTCGCAATAACAATATCCAATTGATCTAATGCGTTCGTCTTCTATACATTTTATAAGAGTATTTATACACATATTAAACAGGAGCGGAGAGAGACAATCACCTTGTAGAACTCCTTTCCCTACTCTAATTGGGTTGGTAATAAACGTTTTTGTCCCAATGGAAATGGTATAGTTATCGTACAGATTCTGGACTAGATTTATCACATCATTGGGAACATGCAGGTGGTAATCTAACACAGTCTTAAGAAGGAGATGGTCAGCTTCGCCAAACCCATTTTTTAAATCTAGAAGAGTGACTACAAGATGTCGTTGGTTATTTTTTGCATGATTTATAATATGCGTGAGCAACGACTCTGTGTGCTCGATCGTGCCAGACACACCTTCCCAGAATCCCTTCTTGATTTTAGTTTCTATGTAGTTATTGTTCGTCATAAATGAGTATAGACGATTTTGGATTAATGATCGGAATATATTTTGCCAAGGACTGGTTGTAGAGTTATCGGTCGAAAGTTTGATGGGATTTGTAGACTATCTTTCTTATAGATTAAAATCGTGAAACCATATTTCCAAATTTCGGGAACAAATTTCCCTTCCCAGCGTTGCGTTAAGATTCGATGTAGTGCAGTTCGCAGAATTGGACACCGTTTTAATATCAATATGCTGATTTGGTCATATGGACAAGCGGAAGAGCCAGACTTCATTCTTTCAATTATATTTGAAATTTCTTGATAGGATGGTGGTGAAATATTGAAAGGGTTAGAAGGTTCGTCTAATTTTTTCATCCATTGAGGTATATCAAAGTTTCTATGGCCAGTATTTGATTTTAACTGTGATCGGAAAAAGTTAGTGCAGGTTTGTTCGTCAAAGTCAGGAAGGACAGTATTCTCGTCCTCAAAGATTTTCTTACAATATTTCCAGAAATTTTCTTGAAACGGTCCTCGTGGGTTTTTTCAGAAAGTATGCGGTATGTTCTTTTACTGTATTTTAATCTCAGCAGTTTACTGATGTATCGGATTTCATTCGTTGCCTCATCGCAGTGTAGGTTCTTTGGTTCGTTTAGATGATATTTGAGTTGGCGTCGAGAAAGATGGTTATATTTGCATTGAAATTCCGACCAACCATTTCGGTTTTCCTCATCATTGCTTCACGTTCCGAAAGCTGACTTAAAATAATTATAAATTTGGTCTTGTAAGAGGTCTATTTCGACATTAACATCCGATAATTCATTGTTAAAATTCAGTGTTGACTTAAAATATCATTAGCATTATACCATTCAGCCGATGTTTAGGAAGTTTAATACCGAGTTTAGCGATTTTCTTTTGAATTGAGGTAAATCATTTTGATCTAGGCATTCAGTGTTGTCCGTACTCTCATCATTATCCGATTGCGCCGATGAAGGCAATGAAATTGAGTCTTCAGAAAATAATAAATTCAGATCAGGATTAAAACTAATGTGACTGAGAATCTACGATGTCCTCTAAAGCCTTTGCATTTCTTTCCGCAGTGACATTCAACATGCATATCATGACAACCATCCACCAGCACTTCGTTCTGAACTTCAAGATCATAGTTAGTCGTATGAGCTTCTGGTTGACTTGCTTCGTACTCATTATTTAAGTTAACTGATGATCGTTCAGCTGAATCGACAAGGTTTTAACTCTCCTGGGAGGTAACTAAGGTGTTGCTAGGTGAAGCAGGGAACGCATCAATAAACACGCGAGCTTTACAGCGCCAAACATGTCGCCCCAAAACGACAAAATCTTTCCCACAGTAATCACATATAGTACCTTCCGAGTTAGTAAGCATCATAACTAACAGCAGATTTAGGCCTTTCCTAGACACAGTCCACGTCTTCGAATAGTAAAACTGCTGTCCTGCGATGGGTCGAGCCAGACCAGTATAAATAGACTTTTGCTTTAAATGCCAATTAATTGTAGAGTGATAGATAGATAGTAGATAAAAAACAGTAATATACAAACAAAGAACAAATAAGACGGAAGAAGACAGTTGCCTGGGTCATGCAGTAAAACGAATTTGTCTGAGCGCAAGGTTAACACGACCTCTCTCTGCTCGACGTAATAATAATAATAATAATAATGGAAACTTTATTGAAATTCTTTATATATAGTGTGTATCAAAAAAACCGCTACCCTTAGAAAATGAATTAGCATTCTTAAAGAGACCTATTGTAATTTAAAAAAAAATTATACACCTGGGAAATTAAGATGGTCCAAGCGCTGCGTTAATCAAGAAGAGAGAAAGAAGTTTTCAATAAGAATGCAATCCAAGTTATTTTTTACGCATTCGTTGCTCAGAGGTGTCTAAGCCTTCAAACTATTACAATGGGTTCTTTGAAAAAAATGCTAATTCACAGTAGAAAAAGAAAAAAAAAGTTAATTTAAAATGTATCTTTAAATGTTCAGTAATTCCGGATTTGTCCAGTCCTTATTTCTACAACAAAATATATAATATGTTGTTCTAATGGCGATAGACATAATTCTCCTAATACAATATAATAATAATATAATAATAATATTATATATATAATATAATAATATAATAATAATAATAATAATAATAATAATAATAATAATAATAATAATAATAAAATCTTTATTTATATAGTGCTAGAATCATGCAATACTCTAAACCGCTGAACAATACACAATATGGAGAATATAAACAATATAGAATATATATATTATACAAAAGATAAAAACTATGGATTAAAAAATACTAAATGTATACATTATCAAATAAACTAAATAAATAGGTTTTTAATTGTTTCTTAAAAAGTACGATTATCAGTTATTAGTCTGAGGTTATCTGGCAGTCGGTTCCACAATGTAGGAGAGCTAAAACTTCGACGAAAGTCATTTTGTTTACTCAAGTTCCCTTGTTTTGACGCTTTTGGGTAAGATCAACCAAATAACCGGGAGCAATAGCAAGAAAACACCTGAGAGTTAAAGTGCCACTACGATGAAAATTCACCCCCGTCTTTTAGATTTTCTTTAGCATAGAATAGTATTTCAGGGTCGAAAGTGATCAGCGATGTAAAAAAAACTAAAAAATGGTATTTTGAAGTAAGTATTTTGAGCTCTGAAATCACTATTATTTAGGCCACCATTACAAAAAACGTGTTCCAAGTGAGCCCGCAATTTCAAAAGGTAATATTGTTTGTGACGTCAGATTCTCAATGCTACGCCTGAATTTCGGTCGAGGTTATTTGTTTTCTTGATTTTTTCGAGAAGTAGATGAAATGTCCAGTCTTTCAGACGAAGAATTTGAAAAAACGACCTTGGTTTACTTGAAGAATTAGCCACGTGGAGTCTTCACGTTGAGAATCTGACGTCACTTCGTTACGCTGGTCAAGAACATGAACGATTAATGGCGGACATAACAACTCCAGATTCGGAGTAAGAAAAATAATTGCCATCGTCGAATCACAAAACGGTTTCGACCAAGTAATATTTATTTAGCAGCTCTGCTTTATAAATACGTAAAAATATCGATAGATAAAAATTTGATCGTAGTGGCACTTTAACACCAAGATCTTTACTCAACTCTTTTTCTGATAGACAAGCAGTGTAGTTGTTTAAAAACAGGGGTGGTATGGTGATATCTCTTTGCACAGTATACTTCCTAAATCATCAGTGAATTATCAAACTTCCTCAGTTGACCAGAGTACTGATACATCCACAGGAAATCCATTTGAAAACGAAGGAGATCAACCCATTGCAGATAGTGGGATAATGGAAAATTATCTCTGTAAGGCTGAAGAACTACAGCTTCTCTATTCATTGATTAAAATTTCAATAAAATTAAAATTGCAATTACAAAAAAATTTGAAAACTCTTTGCAGTGACAATAATCAGTGCTGAGTTTATGTCAGAATTGACCATTAAAGTCATCCACTTTCTCCTTAATTCTTCCTTTTTACTCAATTTATCAAGACATTGCAGGAAGAGAGGCTTGAAACAACTCTAAGATACAATTTAGTAGAGTATTTGAATAAACTAAAACCAAATGTAGTGGAATCCAGTACTGCTGGTGGTGCTATTGCAATACGTTTTTCCGCAATTGTCTGATGAGTTGTAAAAAAGTTATTACATTTTCATTGGAATTACTTGAACAACTAGTTGAAAATGTAATGTTGAATTGTAGCGTGTATATCTTCACTATCAGTGTCATCCGCCACAAATAAATTTGAAATATCTTCTAAATCCACTTTACTAGCTATATACTAACTATTTACTAACTATTTACGTTTGAATTTGAATTTTACTGTTTAATATCCCCTCGTCTGGCGCCGAGGGTTATAATCTCGCCGAGACAGGGATCGATTTCTCAGGATAAGTTTGTATATATATATTTATATAATCATTTATAGACCCGGAGCGAGGGGAATTCCACGAAATATTACCGAGGGATGATATATCATCCCGAGGGGTAATATTTCGACGAATTCCCCGAGCGAAGGGTCTATAAATTATATATTATACCGAAACAATCTTGAATGCTGTCTTGAAACGTCTACAAACGTCTTGAAACGTCTACAAACGTCTTGTTGTTCCTCCATTGTTTACAGGCTCGTCTTGGTTTACACGCGTGTTATTTGGTTTTCGCGCGTGGCATTCGGTTTCACGCGTGATACTCGAGTCGAATACCCCTCCACAGAGGAATTCACTATTATAACCCTCCACAGAGGAAAATTCACTATTATACGCCGCCACAGCGGGGAATTCGAGTTTAAATTGACTGGTCACGTGATACAAACACGTCATGTCCCACTGCCATTTCTCGTTCTCCCAAACTTCCAATCGTGTGTCTATAACTCTATGGAAACAAGGAAAATGTTTTCTATTTCTTAAATATGAGAGAAAGTTGTCTAAAAAGAGAGTTCGTAATCTCGCCACTGTGCACGAGATCTCTGTCGGGATAAAACTTAGTTCAATGATAACATGAAGCTGAGACTGCGCGGTGTTAAAGATTCCTTTCGCAATTTCAAAGACTTTTTGATGTTTATACGCCTTCGTTTTGGACAACTTTTCTTCATTGAATGTTCTTGATGACAATTGATGCTCACGTCCTAAAATCAAGCTTGAATTGCAATGTTGTAATACATATTCTAAAAAATATCCTTGTGTTATCACAGCTGTGTTCATTTCTCGACGATTTTTAATACAAAAGTAACCGGCTTAGCTGTGTCTAATCGTACGTTATTTTGATGTACAACTGCATATATATATATTATATATATATATATATATATATATATATATATATATATATATATATATATATATACATATATATATATATATATATATATATATATATATATATATATATATATATATATATATATATATATATATATATATATATATATATATATATATATGTATATATATATATTCCGAGGTTACTGCAGCCAAGGGACGTTTTTGAGACAAAGGGAAATATTTCTCAATATACGGACCGACCAAAACGATAAATTAAAACGATAAATTTATTTTTTTTTTTCCATAATATCCTGGCTTGTTTCTTTGGTCTTCATCAATATTTTTACTCAGTGGACAAAAAAGGAAAGTCTCTTCTTTTACCTTCGTCAAAGGAAATTGAGAGTTAAAAGTCTCTTTTTGGATAAAAAGAATTTCACATATATGTCTTTCAATATGTTCAATCTCGTTTGAGTTCATTTTAAAATTTTTTTAGAATATTTTACGGCTTATAAAACGCATTTAAAACTGAAATTATGTGTGGGCTCATACGGAAGCTCGTTAGCCAATCAGAGAGCAGGATTTGGTAGGATACGGACTGAAAAAATAATTGTAAATATTTTATAACGAATGAAGGAACGGGATTTAGGATCACTTTAGATATAGTCCATATTTAGAAACTTCAAGAGTCGTATCAATTCATCCCTCATTCCCTGGAATTCCGCAAAAGAAATAAGGAACCAACTCAATCATTAACTAAAATTGGTTATGAGTAGATCGCTTCTCAGCCTTTTGGCTAAGAGAAGTGGTCCAAACTGGTCTACGGACTTTAAAAGTTGTCCATTGCATATTAAACGAAACTGCCCGCGGTCAATATCTCCAAAACTGTTAGATTTATCTCAATGAAATTTTCACGAACATACATTACATTTTTGTTGTCATGGCAACAAATTAGACGTCGGAGCATATCACCCCTGTGCTTCGTAATCTTCACTGGTTGCCGGTGAGATCAAGGATTGTATTTAAGATACTAATAATTACTTTCAAGGCTTTGCATGGCCAGGCGCCTGTTTATATTACTGATTTGCTAAATAAACATAAACCTACTCGTGCTTTGAGATCATCAGACCGTAATCTTCTACTTGAGCCAAAATCCAAAACGGTGACTCATGGAGACAGAGCGTTCTCGGTTTCGGCACCAAAACTGTGGAATTCATTACCAGAGGAAATTAGAAGCTTTGATATGTTGGGTAATTTTAAGTCAGCAGTGAAGACTTTTCTTTTTTAAAATTAATAGTTGTTTTTTTTGTTCATAGTGGTAATATGATATATGATATGTAGTAGGCTTTATCTTATAATGAAACTGTGATAAGTTTTATAAGTAAATTTAAGAATATATTGTTGTAAGAGCATTGAGACTATTGTATAATGCTCCTAATACGTCTATTATTATTATTATTATTATTATGACGTGTCGGTCAAAAATTCGGATTTGAAGCAGTTCAAAAAAGGGTTATGTCTTGTTATGTTAACGTACATAAGTTAATATATCAATAAATAGATTTATCTGGATCGATATGTTATTTTTATTGTTTCTATTATAATGAAAATGTTTTGTCGAAATTCATTGTTAGTAGGTGTTCTGGAATACTCTGTAACTTTTTTATCATTTTTTTTATACCATTTTTTCTGCCCATGGACATACTTACAATGTATTTCTAGGAAAAGTTGTGAAATGTTAGTCATTGATGCAACCATTATTGAGATATCTGCATTTAAAATTAGCGCGGGAAAATCCCCCCCCCCCCCCAGTCTATAGAGGGTTAAACGTTCGCCTTCTCGGATAAGGGAGTAAAACTGTAGTTCCATGGCCGCTGCGGCGGATCCACCGATCGTCTTCTCGGATAAGGACATTAAATCGTAGGCCCCATCCCTCCAATTCGGGCTTGCCAGCCTAGTGAGGGGCATGGCACACACTGCGGCCGGTTCGTCCATTGCACGCAGCTTGCTTTGGGTTGCTGCGGGTAAACCGAGATCACACAAAACAAGATTGGTTATGAGTACGCGTTCCCGAGATTACGAACTTACTTATTTTTAATACTTTTCTACTAAAGTTTCTTAACTATAAATTTAATTCTAAATGCATTTCTCGATCACCAATAACAAATGTAGACCAGACATTTTCATTACACTTCCTGACTAATTCACTAAAGTGACTTATATATATATATTGTTTATATTCTTGCAGGCGTTTAGCAGAATATCGACGATTTATTTACAAGTATGACTGTTGTCCTGGGTGGACAAACAAAGTCCGTTTGGGATGTTTCAATAGTAAGTTAATAATAATAATAATAATAATAATAATAATAATAATAATAATAATAATAATAATAATAATAATAATAATAATGGATAATAAACTTTATTTCACAATTTATAACTATATTTTACAATAATTTAGTTATTGAAGTTAATAACAGTATAATACATATAAACTCATGGCAGTTAAAAAGATTAAAATTAAAAATGTCAGTAAAATCACACTCTGATATAAAGGAAAAGTCATTAGCAACGTAGCTGGCTCTCCAGCAAACCGAGTTCTAAGTTTTTGTTTTTCACTTGATTAGGGGATTTTCTAGTCCCTCTCATGCATGCAATGGCTGATCTTAATAGAGCGAAGGAGAGGCGGCATCTCATCCATGCTAAGGTGACAGTATATTCCCATTTCCACTTGACTGCTAACATCTCTGCCATTCTCTTGTAAGCAACCGTTGTTTCTTTGCTCAGACCACCACTTGTAGAAAAGATCAAAGGTGTAAACGTACCATGCTCTATTTCTCTTACTCTGTCGCCATATTCTCATACTCTTACTCTGTCGCCATATTCTAATAATAGTAATAATAGTAATAATAATAATAATAATAATAATAATAATAATAATAATAATAATAAAGACTTTTTGGAGCATTTCACTTCATAATAAATTATTAAAGTTACTTTAATTACTTATATATCGATCATTATTTAAGAAATAAAAAAACGTGTCGCGTGTGATTGTCGAGTTATAATGGCACGAGACATGCGTGTAAAACACGACGCGATAGCCGAGTGTTTTGCTAGCTTCTCGAGTGCCATCATAACTCGATAATCACACAACGACAAAGTTTTTTATTTCTTTTATAAAATAACATCATTAAATTAACAATAAAGCCATGAAAAATGCAGATTTACCTGTTATAAGAGGCGTTGCTAGGAAGCCTTTGTTGAAAACGTTGGCGATTTTAACGATGAAAATGCACTCAACGTTGCAGTTAAAACATCATGTTGTGTTAGTACCTTGATTAGCCTTGTATCCAGGTATTCTTTGACTTCCTTTTGTGATTTAAACTTCTTAAAATCCGTCGAAAACGACAAAATCTACGCGAGGAACACGTCAGCTTATGCTTTATTGAGTTTTATTGAGAAGGTTTTTGAGCTCAGTAACCAATCAGACAGCGTGTTGTCGCTCATTTACTTCCGGTTATTTTATAAACATACATACAGTATCATAATACAACTTACTTACATATCTACATAATATATATATATCATTTTTTACATATCATTATAAAATCAGAACTAGAAAACTATTACTGATTAGAAAAAGGAAAGTCTTAAGTGCTGACTTAAAACTATTTAAACAGTCTGTTCAATAATATGTTAATAGTATGTTCTATTTCAGTCTGATTGATATACTTTTGAATTACAAATTACTTCATGTTATATTTCCAAACGAGAAGGTAATTACATTCGATATACTTACTATCAAATTTCAAATAATACTATGCGAAATCTGATAAAAAAGAGAAAATTATCACGACCTGCTAATATAATTTATGTCTTTAATCTTTTGACGGTAATATTTTGGGACACTAATTCACAAGTGTTAATTGTTAAAGTAAGATTATAACCAATATATAGGTAATGGATTTGCAGAAACTCAATTCGTTTAAAGTGGTACAACGATCAAATTTTTACCTATCGATATTTTACGTATTTATAAAGCAGAGCTGCTAAATATTACTCAGTCTTAGCCGTTTTGCGATTCGACGATGGCAAGTATTATTTTTCTGACTCCGAATCTGGAGTTGATATGACCGCCATTAATCGATCATGCTCCTGACCAGCGTAAGGAAGTGACGTCAGACTGTCAACCCAAATGGCTAATTCTTCAAGTAAATCCATAGTGATCAATGTCCTTTTTCAAATTATTAATCATCAAATTATTAATCATTATACTTCTCGCAGAAAACAAGAAAGCAAGTAACCTCGAATGAAATTCAGGCGTAGCATTTAGAGTCTGACGTCACAAACAATAGTACCTTTTGAAATTACGGGCTCACTTGGAACATGTTCTTAGTAATGGTGGCCTAAATAGTAGTGATCTCAAAGTTCAAAATTCTTACTTCAAGTACCATTTTTTAGTTTTGTTTTATATCGATGATTACTTTCGACCCTGAAATACTATTCTATGCTAAAGAAAATCTAAAAAACGGGGGTGAATTTTCATCGTAGTTCCACCTTAAGTTATTTGATTAAACAATGCAATATATGATTATTCTATTTTCTGAAATATTTAGAGACATGTATCAGTTTGCCACAAGACACGCCTTCAAGTTGTAGATATCTGCGGAGAATAAAGCTTAAAAGGCAACAGAAGATTTACCATCTCACTACGCCACCTGAACATCTGCAAGTATATCCTACAGATACAAATGATCTCTTAGAAGCTGTAGCTTTCCCTTTGCTAAACCAGACGTCTAGTCAAGTAGTCGGCAGAAGCTTACTGAGCCCCTTTCTACACGAATCAGAATGGGTTCTCCTTTATCTTGGCATGTCTTTAAGAAACAAACTTATTGCGTTGAAGTCCCTTGCCCCTGGTTACCTCACAGCTTTTACAACCTATTCCAACTATTCAACACTTCTGGATATTTACCGTACCAAACAACAGGTAAAGTTTATCACATTACCAAAATCACACTACCGAAACTATACCAATATAACAACCAAATTAGTACATTGCCAAATACTATAACTTGCGCCAGAGGCGTAGGAACGGATTTAAAGTGGTTTTCATATATAAATACTAGAAAATACGTATACGCAACAACCCCTCGCGCGCTTACTGTTTGAAACTTTTATAGCGTAGTTGCTTACAGTACTTATTTTCGTTCTATTACTTGAATAGCACTCCGTCGAGATGACGTCAGCACCATGCATGTTTGTCCGCTTTTACCCATAATTATTGCGGCCATAACAAAAGAAAATAGCTCATTTGCAACATTTGTGAGTCAAATTTGGTTTGTTTGTCCGCATTTTGAGCTATTAATAGCAGCAAAGGAAGTTACGCTGTTAGGTAATAATAGCCCATTCATTTGCTTAACTGAATAGATTTTCAGTGGACAATTTGTCAATATCTCTTTGAGCTTTGTGTTGTCTGAATGTTTAATTGTTTCATAGAACATCAAATTAAATAAGTATATAGCCCAAAGATCTTAATCAATAAGAGATCTTAATTAATAATTCATTTTTTTGAGAACGAAAGGACCTGCCTCCGTCTTAATTTTCTGAATAAATTTTACACACCCTCGTGAGTTCAATTTTGTTTTGTTTTGTTTTGACAACTTTATTGGGAATAGCTAGATTTAAATACATACTAACAACAAAGAGAGAAAAAAACAACTAGCTACTTGACCCAAAAGGGCAAGTGCGAACGGGACCGATGGACCCATGCGAGGCACCGCCCCTAGGGTAAAAATAAATAAGTAAAAATTTATATCTAATTATGAGAAGACGAATAATTATTTACATGTATAAGTTGAAATTAATTAATGGCCAGATGCTCGATGGCATGAGCAGGTTCTTACTAAGGACCAAGTACAAAATCTATCAGGATCGAAGGTTGAATGTAAAAGATTAACCATTCTTTGGTGCACAAAGTGTTGAAAAGATTTAGAGCTGGAAAATACACTTTCAGTTGCTAAGGTATGAATAAAGTTCCATAATTTAACGATACGATTAAAATAGGAGCCCTGAAACGAACTGGACTTACATAGGGGAGTTCTCAGATTCAAGGAGTTGCTTTGTTTTGTGCGGCCATGAGATATTAGGGTTACAAAGTTATACACATTCAGGTCAGTGTTACCATGCAGGCAATTATAAAAAAATACTAGGTCTTTCTGCTCTCTGTCGTAGACTAGCGGCAGTAGATCCAGGGTGACAAGCCTTTCTTTATACGATATTTCACCACAGCGGGTTCTAAGAATCCATCTCGTGGCCCTCCTCTGAACACGCTCAATTTTTTTCTTGAGGCAGGACTGGGTCGGGGACCAGACTTGTGTCCCAAAGCAAAGTTGCGATTTGACAAGCGATAAATACAGTGTCCGCCTGACTGTCACATCCGTCAAAAGTGGACAGCTCCGCTTAAGTAGCCCAAGAAGCTTATTGGCTTTAGCTACGATGACGTACACATGTTTATCCCATGAAAGGGTGCTAGTAATAATCACTCCAAGATCTTTCTCTTCTGAGACACGCTCAAGCGGTACTTGATTAAGGCTGTAATTATGTGTCAAAGGGTTTCTCTTCCGTGTCACTGTTAGCGCTTTACACTTAGACGCATTAAAGCGGATGTTGTTTCGCTTTGTCCACTCGTCCAAACGTGATAGAGTATTCTGTAAGGCTATGCAATCATATGCGGACGTTATACTACGATAAATTTTGGTATCGTCGGCATATAGCGCAACCATCGCTCCACCTTCCACTACGTTGGGTAGATCGTTTATAAAAATTGTGAACAATAGTGGGCCCAGGAGGCTCCCTTGAGGAACACCATAGGTGACAGGTGTCCAGTGTGAGGCAGCACCGTCCACAACGACTCGTTGTACTCGCCCTGTTAGATAATCAGTAAACCAAGATAACAGCTGACCTGACACCCCATATGCATTCAACTTGGCCAGGAGGATTTTATGGTCAAATCCGTTTGAATGTTTTTGTCCAAGTATACTGACCAATTGTATGGAGCACCGACAATAACTGCGTGACGCATGATCGATTTTTTAAAAACCCGTGCTGTATCTCAGTTATTGAGTGACTTAGATGTTCGTATAGGCGAGAGAGCACACAACGTTCTAAAACTTTGCTTATTATAGGCAGTAATGATATCGGGCGATAGTTTTCCGCAGGCTCTTTCGACTCTTTTTTATGTATCGGTGTTATATCAGCAGATTTCCACTCGCTCGGGATACGTCCACTGCGAAGTGATTGATTAAAGATTGCACACAAGCTCGGGGCAATTTGATCGCTACATTCTTTCAGGAGACGTGAGGGTATACCGTCGGGACCGCCAGCTTTGTTCGAGTTTAACTCTTTCAGATATTCCCTGACTTCGTCAACAGAGACTTCATTGTGCGAAATTTCCATATTGGTGATGTTAATTAAATCAAAATCATTGTTTACATCTGGAGCAGCGGCCCGAAAAACGGAAGAGAAAAACTTATTAAAGAGCTCTGCTTTTTCGGCCGCTTTCGCAGCTGTATCTCCCATGAAGGAAATTATAGAGTTGGCACCAATCCTACCACGCAGAAATGCTTTGTGGTAGTTCCAAAAGAGCTTTGGATTATCCTTAAGACCGGTTTCAATTTTGGCCAGATATTGTCGATGTTTCTCTCGGACTATAGTATCTTAACTTGCTGGCTTGGATTTCTAAGTTTCTGCTTACGTTCCGGTGTTTTGTTCTTACGGAACTGCCTATAAGCGCTGCATATTTTTTGCGTATCAGGTGGCGCACTTCACCGTCTATCCAAGAAGGAGAGTTTTTTGTCGTAAACTGTTTTCACAGGAATGTGAGCTTTTACAGCGGTCAAAAACAAATCCTTCCAATTAGACCAATGCTCATCAATGTCATCCGAGGCAACGATATCAAAGGGGACTCTCCCAAGAGAGTCCCTCAGGTCATTAAAGTTCCCATTCTTATAATCAAACACTTGACGTTTTGCTGCTGTTGCTCGTTTCAACTTCAGCCGAATCCTAAACTCAACAACATAATGATCTGATGGAAATTTACCGTCTCGTGGATGGAAGTCGAAACACCATCGATAATCTCAGGGCAGTTGCTCAGTAGAAGATCAAGTTTATTGCCTGCAATGTGGGTGGGTCCAGGGATGAATTGTTGAAAGAAATTATCCCCCATAATCTGATCACAGAATACGTTGTGATCAGCTCTAGAACCAATGTTTACAGGCGTACACTGATCCTCTGACCAGTCAAGTTCGGGTGGATTAAAATCCCCTACCAATACAATTCAACTAGACACGCAGTTCGTTTGAAGCGAATAGTTCAAGTCAATAAGAGACTCAGGCACAGTGTCGGGGTGGTAAAATCAATATATTAATACTGGTTTACCTTGTCCTTTTCTGATCTCTACGACGACCAGTTCTGCTCCCCCTCTTTCAAGGTCTGGGCGTCTCAGAGCATGAATGTCAGCTTTTACAGCTATGAGAACTCCGCCACCAGTCCGATCTTTTCTGTCTAGGCGGAAGATAGAATACTCCGGAATAATCTCGCTGTCCAAGACAGTGCGGTTGAGCCAGGTCTCGCATATACAAACGACATCAAAGTCCCCGCTGTAAACAAGCTGCTGCAATAATGTCATTTTGCAAATTTTGTTTGCGAAGCCTTCGGAGGTCACGAAAGCTTTCACACTCCTGGCATTTAGATACAAGGCACGCAGACTATCACTCCAACGTTCAGGACCAGGATTCAGCGCAATATCCATGTAAATAGTCAGGTCAATGTCACGGTGAAGATCCGGCGGCGAATAACAAGTATAGCCGTATTTGGTCCACTTCACTTGCTGTTGGCGAAGTGGGGCAAATATACGCCGCTGAGTTGTTACTGGACGAATTGAATGAGGATAGAATGCTTGTTTAGGTGAAGAACTGCTCACATTGAGTTTCTCCAACACCACGGAGGCCACAGAAGACCAGAAAAGCGAGGTTACTACAAGAGCCGAAAAGGCACGTTTGGTCGCCATTTTTTTGGTCACCATGAGGGTTTGTTCTCAAATGCGTTTTAAGTAAACATCCAATTAAATCCGTGTTCGATTGAGAAGCCATATAAACAACTCGTTTATCGTGTTTCATCAGGGGAATCAATAAAAAAACTCGCGCTTCGCGCTCGTGTTTTCATCATGTTTTCTCGTGTTTGGTTCGCTGATGAAACACTCAAACTCGTTGTTCATATATTACATCTAAATTATATCACCATGCGCATGCATATATAACCAATGTTCAGGATGACATTCCTATAGTCCGCTTGTTGACATTGATCTAACTGACACAGTACTTGTTCAATCCCTAACAATTTCTGCTCACGAATTTCTATCTGTCCCCGGACAGGAATCGAACCTGTAGTGCAACCTGAATGCCGCTGAGACGCTCTAACCATTGAGCTACCGAGACTCAGATGGAGAGTGAAGGTTGCAATTCGACATAATACATTCGATTGATATAGGTATACGGTACTGCCTATGCAGCTCGCATTCACTACAGCAGTGTATATATTAACACATCCAAGCATTACTGATATAATAATATAGTGACTGCTTTATAGGCAGTACATATATCAATTGAACCAGTACATCATTGTATTCCTTCTCTCTCCACCTCCCTGATGCACACTGTTATGCTGATGACACCCAACTATACCTCAGTTTCAAGCCAGACAGTAGAATAAATCAGAATGAGGCGGTGCTATAGCGATGGAGAGGGGTGTATCGACGACATAAGACTGTGGATGATTCATGATAGGTTGATGATCAATGATGATAAGACTGAGTTTCTGTTAATTGGTATACTCGACAGCAGCTGAGCAAGCTTGAATCATGTACTATTACCGTTGGTGATATCAATATCAACCCTACCGCATGTACCAGAAATCTGGGATCGTGGTTTGATTCTAAGCTGCATGTGCATGTCTACGCACATTACGAAAATGTGCAATTCTGCCTTCTTTCATCTTCATAATATCAGACGAATTAAGAAATACCTATCTCGTGACGCTTTACTGATGTTCGTTCATGCATTTATAACCAGTCGCCTTGACTACTGCACTAATAGTTTACTCGGGTCTACCTAAGTCACAAACTATTAAACTACAGCGAGTTCAAAATGCTGCTGCAAGACTTGTATTTGATATGGGGAAGTATACCCACATAACTCCAGTTTTATATGAACTTACATTTGCTGATCGAATCAACAGCGCTTCACAAATATAATAAAAATACATTCTATGATAATTTAAAATATATAATAATTATATTACATTCAAATAATAAAAACAATTAAGAAAGAACTAAAATAAGTTATAAAGTTAGACTAAAAATTACTAAAAGCTGCCCGAAAAAGATAGGTCTTAACTGTCTTTTTGAAGATGTTGATCGATTTAATTTCGCGAATATATGAATCGGGAGACTATTCCACAGTTCAGGAGCGGCAGCAGAGAAGGATCTGGCCCCAAGTGTTGGCAGCATTTTCCCTGTAGGGTGCTCGAGAAACAGACTGTCATTAGACCTCAGACTGTAAGCAGACTTTGGCTTGATAGCCCTGCATAGATTGCCTTAAATGTTAGTAATACAATTTTAAAATGAATTCGTGAAGTAACTGGTAACCAATGTAATAGCGCTATATAAGTAATTAAATTATTAAAATTATTATTATTATATCCTGACCAGGATATGAGCTTGACAATCATCCATGTATCATCTGTCTACTCCAAGCTCTCCCTTATTCACTACAGCAGTGTGTATATTAACAATGACCAGTATACAGTAATGCTTGTTTATATACTACAAAATTGTAGGCCAGGCCCAGGTCGTATAAACACAGCTATAGTCTGCACGTTTTTGAACCCTATTAACTACCAGTACTGTACAGTATATAGGCTCATTATCAAGCATATAATAAACATACTGTACATGCAATTTCCAAATATGTATACTAACACTTACTATTCTGCAGTATTATAAAGCACAAATTACGAGAATAATACTGGATATCTGCAGCCGCTTTTCCTGTATACTTTTCTCATTATTTTCGTTTCTTTGGAACACTTCGAATCGCTCAGCTCGTTCTGATATGTCTCTGTCTCAACCCTTCTTGTCGCACTTCGAGTCGCTTTGCTCGTTGTTGACATTTTGCTTCAACACTTCGAGTCGCTTTGCTCATTGTTGACTTGTTTCTGTCGCAATCCTTCTTGCTGTGTTGGTTTTTTGCACAGAATAAGTATTGAGGTTTTGTTTTAACGACTGTCCCCTCTCGTTCTCCTATGCTCGTGCAGCTTCAGTCTGCCATTCGTTATTTAAATTACTCATTTACCATTTTTCGAGTTTCCAATACTGTTTAAATATTCACAAACATAAAATCGCTTTTGAAAAATAAAACAAATATGTTCCCGGCTCACGACCTAGATAAATATCCTTGTCGATCCATAAATATCCTTGTTTACCTACTTTCTGCCCCGTGAGGTCTCGTCATCGTAACCAAGACAACCGATATCCGCGGTTGATGGACACATATATTTATACGCGCCACAAAAATTTACTGAAACAATTGCCCTGACACAAACGACCGGATATTGCACACGAGCGGACATTGTACCACTCCGTCAATAATCTACAGCGAGCATAGTTCAAATGAATCCAAACATACCTGCTGCCTCTTGCCAGGCGACGTCATTTTTTGCGTCTAGTACTGACAGAAGGGTCTGGGAACCAATACGAATGTTAACTCGTGTGGCAAGGGTTTAGGGTTGGCTAACACTTCAGGCTACACCAGTTTGTAAAATCTCGTGTAGATGAAGCCCGTAGCTATATTACCTTAAGTAGCTTCTATCCTAGCCTCTATATAATTGGACAAAAACATTAAATTTAGCAACGCTTGTCGTGATTTGTTGGGGCTCATCCTCCCACCCTACCCCAGCTACCCCCGGTTTCTACGCCTCTGGCTTGCGCTAGTTTATCAATAGTGATACTTTATAATTTAGTTATTCATAAGTTATCCAAATCTTCATGAAGTCTCATTACAATTATATTCATTACAAATATATTAACCTTAGGGTGCCGGCCTCATTAGTATTTCCTCCCATGTCTCATCTATCCCTTCCGAAATAACTTGATCCCCGATGTTCTCTTACGACTCTTAAAAAAATATATCTTTTGGAAAACTACCCCTATAAATGTAACGAATCCCTAGACAGTCTACATTGGTAACGTGTAGCTGTAAATGTATGATGTCTACATTAACAAATAATCGCTAACCCCAAAACAACAAAGATTCTAACCCTAACCCCCCGCCTAACGCATTTTCTTTTGAACTGACTGTTAAACGCATGCGCTAACTATCGTTATTTTAGCGTGAGTTGAGTTAATGTAGACGTAGACTTGGATCAAGTCCGTCTCTCTAAAGGGTTGGGGGATTCGGGAACGGTTGATGGATTGGGGAAGAGCGCCATGGGAGGAGACGGACTTGGTTCACCTGCAGCGAGCCAAGATTTACCGACCTGTTCTGGTCGGAGGCGTGTGGAAGACGTGTCTGTTCAGTGTTCATTGCAATCGGTGATATAGTTTACGTGCTTTAATATATTCGAAGATAAATTTGTTTAACGATGGTATTAGTTATGGATTAGATTTTCTTAGATAGCAACATATCGCAGAAAGTATGGTGATTTTTATTAGGAAATGAAATCGACACGGCCGCTCCCATATAAACGTCAATCATCTTTCCCAACCGAAATTGTATAAATTATGATAATTAAATTCAAACGGCTGCAGGTGAACCAAGTCCGTCTCTCCTCTGCTCCCATCGCGCTCTTTCCCAATCCGTCAGCCGCTCCGAAATCCCCCAACCCTTTGTAGAGACGGATTTGATCCAAGTCTACATTAACAGCTACACGTTACCAATGTAGAATGTCTACATAAACTAGGTGGAGACTAGGTTGATTGAGGTATACACGGATCTGAAGGTAAGATGGTAGAGCGAACTTTACCTGGATGTGTTCATTATGACATGTATAGTGCTGATCGGCATACCATGCCAGATTTTATTTCCGTCAGGGACTCAGAGATTTTCTGAAATTGAAGGCTTGAAAGGCATGCGCATTAATAGACATATCACCATGCTACCACATTCCCCTGAATGCAAAGCACGGGCTTGAATATATCTCAAACTCATTAATAATTCATGAGGAAAACACAAAGGAAAATCATGCATAACCGAGACGTTGTTTGTAAATGTGATCTTAATTAGCATAAAATTTCGACAACTTTCACCTCGATTTTCTCTTGAAATACTGATTTGTTTGAGATTCTATACCATACACTCGAAAGCCGTTTATTATCTGATTTGTATAAACACCTCGACGTGTGTTAAAAAATTCGGCCTGCAGCATCGTTTTTCAATACACGTCTCGGTGATGAAAATCAGATAATAGGGACCTTTAGATTGAGTACGAGTACGAGTACGAAGACAAACTTTTCTGCGCAGTGGAGAAACAACAATGCAAAAGAACCATGCGCAATGGTAAACTCGTCTTCGTACTCGTCCTAAAATCTAAAGGTCTCTAGTTTTGTATGATACCATTACATCATACACGAGAAGCCGTTCATTATCTGATTTAAAAACACCGAGACGTGCATTTTAACACATTTCGAGGTATGTTGAAATCAGATAATCAGCGGCTTTCGAGTGTATGATATAGCTTCTCAAACGAATGAGTATTTTAAGAGAAATTTGAGAGAAAATTTGGCTTAATTTATGGGAGTTTATTACCACATTTACAAACTCCGTCTTGGTATCTGATTTGCATTGTGTTTTCCTTATGAATTAATGAGTTTGAGAATGCTAAATACTGATTTCTCTGGTGTGGGATATGAGGGTCATCGGCTCTATCAAATATAAGTTGAGGCGTGTATTTTATGAATTAGAAAGTATATTCCTCATTTTATGAGTAAGAGTAATTTATATAATTCGACTAGATTAGAAAAATAGAAACTTTGAAATTATAGAATGGTTATCTTGAGACCATGGAAGTGATCGAATACAATAAAGTAGTAAATTTTAAATGTGTTTTTTGACAAACGAAAGATTAACTGTATTTATAGGCACAATTCGTTGTCAGGATTACAGTATACATGGCTGGCATAGTGTAGATTCTCGTGCAACGTTATCATACACCTTCACATAGATAAAGCATTTTATGAGCAAGAAATGCATCTTGTGAACGAATAAGAACTATAAATACGTTTTCTTCAGTGCGATACTGTACTGCTTACGAGTGATAGGTATATTTAAATAGGAAATTTTCTAACAATAAATTTTTAATTCTGTTATGTTAATCCAAGGACCCACTGCTTAGTTTTGTCGATATGGAGAAATACCTTCGGTATCCATCACAAGAACTACCTTTTAAAGATATAATTACGGCAGATGTTTGGCAGGAAGATGACGTATTTGTCCAACAACGACTGGCTGGATTGAATCCGATGTCTTTGAGGAAGATGAGTTCGGATGGTAAATATATAAATATATAAATGTGAAAATACTAAATTCCCGCGTATGTACCCCCTCAGTTCCCGCGTATGTACCCCCTCAGTTTCTGCGTATGTATTCGTTTAAATTTCTGGGGAGACTGCTTAGAGAGTAATGAATCGACTGAAAAAGACACATTATGTCTTATTACAAATTATTACCATTTCAGACTTCGTTAACAGCTTTATTAATAAAGACTTTGACTGGGATGGTGCAATGAAGAATGCTACGGGAAAAGAAACCACTTTTGATCAGGTAAAATGACGGATCGTATAATATACGTTCCCAATATACTATATATATATATATATATATATATATATATATATATATATATATATATATATATATATATATATATATATATATATATATATATATATATATATATATATATATATATATATATATATATATATATATATATATATATATATATATATATATATATATATATATATATATATATATATTGTAGAGTTACCCGTGCGTCACACGTGCGTGACCGGATATCACTTCCGGGTCAAGCGGACTTTGATCTGTTGTTTTCGTTTAACCTCACAGACACTGCATTCAGAGTTCTGGACATTCTTTTTTAGGTAAATGTTATGTCATTACCGTGTAGTCTACTTTAATCTTTGCAGGCTATTGTTAAGCCTTTTTGTATTGCCATGTGGCTTATCGCAGGCATATTTAGTTTATGCTTTATGTCCATTTTCAGAACTTATAGTTTCTTCATCGTTGACAATTAAATCATTGTTGAATCGAAAGGGATTATTCTTTATGAAGAAACTATAAGCCATCTTCGACTAACGATGGTCGTCGTCAACTGTACCATCGACGGGTGTGATTTCCAAACCGACGATACATCGGAGGCGCTGGCCATCGCCTTACTCGCAAACCACGGAATCTCACATCAAACTCAGCCACAAGCGAGCAACGGGCCGTCTGCCCCCCGTGGCCCAAAGCTCGAGAGACCGAAGGTCGATGTGGGCGTCTCGATAGAGGAATGGAACATCTTCGTCCGCCGCAGGAATGTATTCCGTGCAGGCTCCGGCATCGACAACGAATCAGCGCCTCCCAGCTGTTCCAGTGCGCAGGAACAGCCCTCGGGGATAGCCTCCTTAAGTCGAACGCGAATGCCATGTCCCTGCCTTTTGCCGACCTACTCCAGGCGATACGTTCCCTGGCCATTATCCCGGTCGCGATCGGCGTTTTACGTACCGAACTACTCCAGGTGCGACAGGATCGTGACGAGGCCTTCAGAACATTTTCAGCAAGAGTACGCGGGAAAGCTGAGACGTGTGAGTTTGCAGCCACGTGCACGTGTGGATTGGCAGTCGATTACACCGACCACATAATCCGTGACGTCCTCCTCAGCGGCATTTTGGACTCAGACATACGTCGTGAAGTGCTTGGGACGATCGACATCCTAAAGAAGCCTGTTAATGACGTCATAGCCATGATTGAAAACAAGGAGATGGCGCGCAATGCCCTACCGTCGGCATCGTTATCAGCAATGTCATCATTCCGTCGCCAGCAGTCAGCCGCACCGTCCCCATCGTCATCAGAGCGCACGAGGCAAGCACCCTGTCCGGACTGCAAAACCATGTACATGCTCTTCTCCGAAGGGCAGCGAGGATGGAATGCCAAGCCCCACCAGGTGTGCATTGGCTGTTACAGAGCCCGGCGCCGTACGAGGAAACCGCCTGTCGCACCGGCCGCCCCCGCGGTTAACGCGGTGGAAACAGGCCACGTGTCTCAACTCGCGACTATCCATGCTGATGACGCCAGTGTGCCCCACCATCGGCGGCGTCGTGGTCGTCGCAACCGTGGATGTCACAAGCAGCACTCCAACGAATCGGCCTCATCCAGCCTCCCAAGCGTGGCCCTTGATCATCATGTCTTTACATCCGGTGAGTGGAGAAAGGCCCAGCTCCGTGAGCACCCCAAGGTCGCAGTCACCATCTCAGTTGATCACTCGCATCGCAACAGGACGACCCCTCGCCCCACCGGTCGCGCAGAAGTCATAGCAATCGCAGACACCGGTGCCATGTCGGACCTATGGTCGCTGTCGGAATTCCTCTCCTGCGGACTAACACGCGATCTCTTACACCCCGTAAAACTAGGATTCTCCGCTGCGAACAAATCCCCCATCTCAATCGAAGGGGCATTCTTCGCCGAAATCACAGCCGGGAGCAGCGGGAGCGTTAAAACATGTCGCTCTATGGTATACGTCAGCGGCTCTGTAAAAGGCATGTACCTCTCATATGATACGATGCTCAACCTCGGCATCCTGCCAACCAGCTTCCCAGCCGCCGCACCAACCAATCCACTGCCCACAGCCCACGGCCCTTCGATCAACGTCGTCCGGATGGCCACCGGAGGCTGTAATGCAGCCCACAAATCTTGCGACGACGCTTGCGCTTGCCCCCAGCGCAGCACCACACCTCCGAGGCCGAGTAGCTTGCCTTTTCCCTGCACACCCGAGAACAACGAGCGAATGAAGACATGGCTACTCGAACGATACTCATCGTCGACCTTCAACACGTGCCCGCACCGCGCGTTACCCTGCATGGAAGGGCCTCCGATTGAAATACACATCGACCCGGACGCGACACCCAAGGCATGTCACACGCCCGCTGACATCCCACTGCACTGGCAGAAACGGGTCCACGAAGATCTCCTCCGCGATGAGGCCCTGGGGGTGATAGAACGGGTGCCTTATGGCGAGCCGACAACATGGTGTCACAGGATGGTAGTCACGCGCAAACACGATGGGTCGCCAAGACGAACCGTAGACCTCTCCCCGCTGAACAAATTTTGCAAGAGAGAAACGTTTGCGTCAGAGTCGCCATTCCACTTGGCCCGCCGCGTCCCGCACAACACCTGGAAAACTGTAACGGATGCATGGAACGGATACAACAGTGTGCCACTACGCGAGAGCGATCGTCACCTCACCACGTTCATTACTCCCTTTGGACGATGGCGTTACACACGCGCGCCCCAAGGATTCCTCAGCAGCGGAGACGGATACAACCGCCGCTTCGATGAAATTCTATCCGAGGTGCAACGGAAGGAGAGATGCATAGATGATACAATCCACTACGACACAGACCTAGACGACCACTGGTGGCGAAACCATCGACCTCCTCACGAGGGTCGGACAGGCAGGAATAGTGTTGAATCCTGACAAATTCCAGTTCTCTCAGAAGACAGTGGACTTTGCGGGATTCCGCATCTCAGAATCGACTATCGAGCCCCTACCCAAGTACCTTGACGCCATCAGGGAATTCCCCACGCCCACATCTACCACCGACATCAGGAGCTGGTTTGGACTAGTCAATCAAGTAGCCAACTACGCCAAGCTCCGGGACATCATGGCCCCTTTCAAGCCCTTCCTCAGCCCTCGGTGCCAGTTCTCATGGACACCGACATTGGACGAGGCATTCGAATCATCGAAACAGGAGATCGTCAGTGCCATCCGCCGCGGTGTCGAGATATTCGACATTACAAGACGCACATGCCTGCGACCAGACTGGTCGTGCCGTGGCGTGGGCTACTTCCTGTTACAGAAGCATTGCAACTGCCCGTCACAAATCCCCGACTGCTGCCAGGATGGCTGGCAAGTAACCCTGGCAGGGTCCCGTTCATTGTCGTCCGCGGAGGGACGCTACGCCGCTATTGAGGGCGAGGCCTTAGCCGTCGCATGGGGCCTAGAACAAACCAAGTACTTCACCCAGGGCTGTGATAACCTCGTGATCGTGACGGACCACAAGCCATTAGTGAAAATCTTCGGGGACAGAACGCTGGACGAGATCACGAACTCGCGTCTCTTTCGCCTTAAACAACGAACGCTGCCCTGGAAGTTCGAGATCCAACATCTTCCCGGCACGTCTAACACAGCAGCAGACGCCGCGTCCCGGCACCCCGCATCATCAGGCGCGACAGGACCTAACATGGACGACCTCTAGAGGCCACACTCATGGCGGCGGTCCACCGCGATGTAGAAGGCCTCGATGCCATCCCTTGGGTCGAGATCTCCCGGGAGACGGCAGCAGACCCCACCATGTCTCGCCTCATGCAGTTGATCGAACATGGGTTCCACGAGAGCGACAAAAGTGACAACGACCTAGCCCAATTCTGGCCTCTTCGCGAAGCCCTGTACATACAAGACGGTGTGATCCTTTACCAGGACCGCGTGGTAGTGCCAGCCACCCTCCGTCGCCGCATACTCAGCCATCTACACTCCGCTCACCAGGGGGTAGCCCTGATGGGGCAGCGTGCACGGGCCATCATATACTGGCCCGGAATGACAAAGGACATCAGCGATACTCGGCACTCATGCGCCATATGCAACCGCAACGCCCCGTCACAACCAGCAACGCCACCGATACTCCCTTCTCCTCCGTCGACGCCCTTCGAAGCAGTGTTCGCAGATTTTTTTGACTACGGCGGTTGCCACTATTTGGTGGTAGGCGACCGCCTCTCTGGATGGGTGGAGATATTTGAATCCTCGTCCGGTACAGACCTGGCGGGCGCATCCGGCCTGACACGCCACCTTCGATCTTTCTTCGCCACCTTTGGAGTCCCGGAAGAACTGTCAAGTGACGGCGGACCGGAGTTCTTAGCGGGACAAACGCAAGACTTCCTCCATCGTTGGGGCGTCCGACACCGTGTCTCATCGGCTTACTTCCCGCAATCCAACGGACGAGCCGAAGTCGCCGTTAAAACAGCCAAGCGCCTGTTAATGTCCAACACAGGACCTACTGGCAGCCTGGACCGAGACCGATTTCTCCGTGCTTTATTACAGCTGCGTAATACCCCGGATCCCGACTGCAATGTGTCTCCAGCTCAGATCGTGTTTGGGCGGCCGTTTGCGCGATGCGTTCACATTCGTCAACCGTCTGGAAAAGTTCACCAACCCTGATATTAGACCCCTATGGCGCAGGGCATGGACCTTAAAAGAAGATGCCCTACGGACAAGAATGACGCGCACGACAGAGTCTCTCGGAGAGCACTCACGACCACTCCGTCCGCTGGCCATTGGCGATCGCGTGTTCATACAGAACCAGACGGGTGCTCACCCCACGAAATGGGACAGATCAGGAACTATCGTCGAGTCCCCTGGCTGCGATCAGTATCGGGTGAAGGTCGACGGCTCCGGAAGACTCACCCTCAGGAACCGGCGGTTCATACGCGTCTTCACCCCGGTCACCCCTTCACCTTCGTCTCCAGTGTTCGCCATACCCCCGTGCGTGACGACGCCATCACCTCCGGGACCTGTCGTGGACTCAGCAGAGTGGCCCGCGTCCGACGCTAAGTCGAAGCATGACACGCCTACGTCAACGACTCTGACGTTACCCGCGGCGCTAGGGCTACATCGCGACAACCAGATGACAGGCGATGGCGGCCATGACGCTACCCAAGATCCACATCCAGGGAGGTTAGACGGAAATGGTGAAACCCCACACACTGATGCCTCTCCGCCCGCCACACGTCCTCGTCGAGTGACCCGTCCACCGAAGATCTATGAACCAGAATCCGGCCGGTGGATAAACAGTTAGTCAGTTGGCCCGTGCTGACACTGACCAACGGACTGGGGGGGATGTAGAGTTACCCGTGCGTGGCCGGATATCACTTCCGGGTCAAGCGGACTTTGATCTGTTGTTTTCGTTTAACCTCACAGACACTGCATTCAGAGTTCTGGACATTCTTTTTTAGGTAAATGTTATGTCATTACCGTGTAGTCTACTTTAATCTTTGCAGGCTATTGTTAAGCCTTTTTGTATTGCCATGTGGCTTATCGCAGGCATATTTAGTTTATGCTTTATGTCCATTTTCAGAACTTATAGTTTCTTCATCGTTGACAATTAAATCATTGTTGAATCGAAAGGGATTATTCTTTATATATATATATATATATATACTAAAACAGATTTGTAACATGAATGTTACAAAGCTGGCGGATGGTTCAAGAGTGCTCGATACCATTAGAGGTAGAGCGTTTATAAAAGAGTTAGAATGTTTTCGTCACTACTCTGAGTTTCACGCGTAATGAAGATCGCATTACGCGTGAAACTCAGAGTAGTGACGAAAACATCCTAACTCTTTATATATTTATATATATATATATATATATATATATATATATATATATATATATATATATAAAACATCAGGGATAAAAACTTTAAAACTTTATTTAAACATCAACGTTTCGGGGCAAGCCCCTTTGTCAAGATGTTTTATAAATGTTTTAAGATGTTTTATAAATGTTTTTAAGCTTGAGAAGGAGGATTCCTGACAAATATATATATATATATATAGTAGAATAAGAATTGATTCCTTCGTCGTAAAGTGCTCAACAAGAAGGAGCTGTATACATGAAGTTAAAACTGGATAAAAATAACTATTTACACATAAAACACTACAAATCTGTTTCAAGAGTGTTCCCAAGAGCACTCTCTCATCAGGTGTAAAAATGTGCTGACTAACTAACCTACTTAAATATACTGATCTATGTGACGTCATATAACTTCATACTCTTTAACAAATATCTGTTTGCGTGACGGCATGTACTCGATAGTTCGTTCCTACTATTTAATGTGCATAGGTGTGGTTGTTTTATAATAAAGTATTTTTCTGTTATGCATAAATTGCACCGTTTACTAACATTAGTATATGACGTGGCCCTTGCAAGGATTTTCCATGATAGGATGTAATTAATATTCCCTTCTTTCAATGTCCAAATATATTTGCTTAGTTCTGTTGCATTTTTCGTGTTGATATTCCTAAATGAGGCCGTATGATTGCGGTATCTTGTTTTAAATTTGTTTTGGGTTAGTCCGACATAAGTTTCTTTACCGTTGCCGGTTTCCACTGTGGCTTGGTAGATGACATTTGTGGTAAGGCATTGGCCGTCTAAGGGACACTCTGATTTGTTTCTACAATTGCACGTCGGTTGACTTTGTTGGTTGTTGTTGCTTGCGCGGGATTTCCCTAAGGTTGATTTGTTATGGTTGCTGATTTTCGATTGCAAGTTAGGCATACATGAATAACTTAACTTAAGAGTGTTTTTATTAAAAATTTTCTTTAGTGGATGTTCATTCGTAAATGTTCCGTTGAGAATTGCCAAGAATTTCTTTCCTACATTCGATGCTACGTGTCTACTGAATGGTGGGTTGTACCAGGTAATATTACGGGGTCTGTTTGATCCGGCTATTCGCCTGTTGTCATCATCCTGCTCATAAGTGAGGGCAAAATCATATCCACTTTTGCTCAGGGCTTGTTGATAAATTGGTGCGGCTCTGTCGAAAGACTGTTTATTTGATGAGGTTTCTCTAAGGCGTCGGTTTATTGCGATTGGGATGTTCTTTATTATGGATGGTGGGTGGTTACTTTCACAATGAACATACAGTGGCGTGTTGTTGGGTTTTACGTATGGTGCGTATGATCCGTCATCAAGGTTTAGGGTTACGTCCAGGAAGTTAACAATTTTTTTGTTCGCCTCTATTGTTATCTGCAGCCCATTGTTTGAAAAAAACGTTGCAAATCTCCTTTTTTATTTGTTCGATTCTTCGCGCGGTGGTGCTCAGCGCAGCCAATCCATCATCTCTATACAGGCCAATCTGGCTTCTACTAATTTCTTTTGGAAGTTGACACAAAAGATATGAGCCGACGAACTCGCAGGTCTCAGCGCCGTCGTATGATCCCATGGTTACATCAAATGATTCCGCTGTGTTTTTCTTGGACCAAGCTATTCCGTTGTTAAACAATAGCGATCGCTTTGCGTGTAGAATAATGCTTCTTTCCTCTGCTGATATGTTGGTGTATGATGCTGCAAAATCGAGGGCTCTATTTAGGAGCTCAGGAGAGATGGATGGATAAAAACTTACTATATCGAACTCAATAAACGAGTTTTGTTTTTTGTTCTGTATGGCGTTAAACCAGGTCAAAGTATCTTTTGTGCTTTTCCATTGCTGCACAACAGTGCTCTTGATTATGTCGTTATTTATTCTATCTAAGATCTGCTTGCTGACTCGTCCTAGTTCAGATTTTGTAGGGTTTATTAAGCGGCAAGATGGATTATTTTGAAAGTTCTGTTTGTGGTCTTTGAGTGTGATAAACGAATCCCTACGGGCTAGCACGTCAACTCTGTTGGATATTCCTAATTTATTGGCAAATTGGTTGGCTTGGTCATTAATTGATCGCTCTGTGCCAGATGGTGCTTTCTTGTATTCCTTTTCTACATTTTTCTTTAACAGTGACTCGTATTCGTTAACGTTCATCTTGTAGTAGTTAGAAGTCTTGTCTGCCGGTATATATAGGTCGGTGTCTTTGCGTATGTCCTTGGCATGTTTCGCTAACGATGCTTGGAATTCTGTTTGCTGGGATTTTCTGAACTCAATGCTATGAATTAGATTAGCCATCTTGTATTCAAATTCTCTGAGCTGGGGTATTTGTGGTGGTGATTTTTTTGAATTAAAGCCGTAGTTGTTCTTCTTAGTGGTGTCGGTCGGATTGAGGAAATAGTAGGCTCGCCAACGCATTCTCTTTACTAGCTTTTCTGTCATTTCGATCAATTTCTTTAAGTATTCCTTGTTAGTTGGTACAGGAATGTTCTTCGTAGAACAATCAAAGTTAATCTTCTCCATATCGACTATATAGAAACAGAGAGTGCTCAACTTACGGAGCAGAATATAGTAGAATAAGAATTGATTCCTTCGTCGTAAAGTGCTCAACAAGAAGGAGCTGTATACATGAAGTTAAAACTGGATAAAAATAACTATTTACACATAAAACATTACAAATCTGTTTCAAGAGTGTTCCCAAGAGCACTCTCTCATCAGGTGTAAAAATGTGCTGACTAACTAACCTACTTAAATACACTGATCTATGTGACGTCATATAACTTCATACTCTTTAACAAATATCTGTTTGCGTGACGGCATGTACTCGATAGTTCGTTCCTACTATTTAATGTGCATAGGTGTGGTTGTTTTATAATAAAGTATTTTTCTGTTATGCATAAATTGCACCGTTTACTAACATTAGTATATGACGTGGCCCTTGCAAGGATTTTCCATGATAGGATGTAATTAATATTCCCTTCTTTCAATGTCCAAATATATTTGCTTAGTTCTGTTGCATTTTTCGTGTTGATATTCCTAAATGAGGCCGTATGATTGCGGTATCTTGTTTTAAATTTGTTTTGGGTTAGTCCGACATAAGTTTCTTTACCGTTGCCGGTTTCCACTGTGGCTTGGTAGATGACATTTGTGGTAAGGCATTGGCCGTCTAAGGGACACTCTGATTTGTTTCTACAATTGCACGTCGGTTGACTTTGTTGGTTGTTGTTGCTTGCGCGGGATTTCCCTAAGGTTGATTTGTTATGGTTGCTGATTTTCGATTGCAAGTTAGGCATACATGAATAACTTAACTTAAGAGTGTTTTTATTAAAAATTTTCTTTAGTGGATGTTCATTCGTAAATGTTCCGTTGAGAATTGCCAAGAATTTCTTTCCTACATTCGATGCTACGTGTCTACTGAATGGTGGGTTGTACCAGGTAATATTACGGGGTCTGTTTGATCCGGCTATTCGCCTGTTGTCATCATCCTGCTCATAAGTGAGGGCAAAATCATATCCACTTTTGCTCAGGGCTTGTTGATAAATTGGTGCGGCTCTGTCGAAAGACTGTTTATTTGATGAGGTTTCTCTAAGGCGTCGGTTTATTGCGATTGGGATGTTCTTTATTATGGATGGTGGGTGGTTACTTTCACAATGAACATACAGTGGCGTGTTGTTGGGTTTTACGTATGGTGCGTATGATCCGTCATCAAGGTTTAGGGTTACGTCCAGGAAGTTAACAATTTTTTTGTTCGCCTCTATTGTTATCTGCAGCCCATTGTTTGAAAAAACGTTGCAAATCTCCTTTTTTATTTGTTCGATTCTTCGCGCGGTGGTGCTCAGCGCAGCCAATCCATCATCTCTATACAGGCCAATCTGGCTTCTACTAATTTCTTTTGGAAGTTGACACAAAAGATATGAGCCGACGAACTCGCAGGTCTCAGCGCCGTCGTATGATCCCATGGTTACATCAAATGATTCCGCTGTGTTTTTCTTGGACCAAGCTATTCCGTTGTTAAACACTAGCGATCGCTTTGCGTGTAGAATAATGCTTCTTTCCTCTGCTGATATGTTGGTGTATGATGCTGCAAAATCGAGGGCTCTATTTAGGAGCTCAGGAGAGATGGATGGATAAAAACTTACTATATCGAACTCAATAAACGAGTTTTGTTTTTTGTTCTGTATGGCGTTAAACCAGGTCAAAGTATCTTTTGTGCTTTTCCATTGCTGCACAACAGTGCTCTTGATTATGTCGTTATTTATTCTATCTAAGATCTGCTTGCTGACTCGTCCTAGTTCAGATTTTGTAGGGTTTATTAAGCGGCAAGATGGATTATTTTGAAAGTTCTGTTTGTGGTCTTTGAGTGTGATAAACGAATCCCTACGGGCTAGCACGTCAACTCTGTTGGATATTCCTAATTTATTGGCAAATTGGTTGGCTTGGTCATTAATTGATCGCTCTGTGCCAGATGGTGCTTTCTTGTATTCCTTTTCTACATTTTTCTTTAACAGTGACTCGTATTCGTTAACGTTCATCTTGTAGTAGTTAGAAGTCTTGTCTGCCGGTATATATAGGTCGGTGTCTTTGCGTATGTCCTTGGCATGTTTCGCTAACGATGCTTGGAATTCTGTTTGCTGGGATTTTCTGAACTCAATGCTATGAATTAGATTAGCCATCTTGTATTCAAATTCTCTGAGCTGGGGTATTTGTGGTGGTGATTTTTTTGAATTAAAGCCGTAGTTGTTCTTCTTAGTGGTGTCGGTCGGATTGAGGAAATAGTAGGCTCGCCAACGCATTCTCTTTACTAGCTTTTCTGTCATTTCGATCAATTTCTTTAAGTATTCCTTGTTAGTTGGTACAGGAATGTTCTTCGTAGAACAATCAAAGTTAATCTTCTCCATATCGACTATATAGAAACAGAGAGTGCTCAACTTACGGAGCAGAATATAGTAGAATAAGAATTGATTCCTTCGTCGTAAAGTGCTCAACAAGAAGGAGCTGTATACATGAAGTTAAAACTGGATAAAAATAACTATTTACACATAAAACATTACAAATCTGTTTCAAGAGTGTTCCCAAGAGCACTCTCTCATCAGGTGTAAAAATGTGCTGACTAACTAACCTACTTAAATACACTGATCTATGTGACGTCATATAACTTCATACTCTTTAACAAATATCTGTTTGCGTGACGGCATGTACTCGATAGTTCGTTCCTACTATTTAATGTGCATAGGTGTGGTTGTTTTATAATAAAGTATTTTTCTGTTATGCATAAATTGCACCGTTTACTAACATTAGTATATGACGTGGCCCTTGCAAGGATTTTCCATGATAGGATGTAATTAATATTCCCTTCTTTCAATGTCCAAATATATTTGCTTAGTTCTGTTGCATTTTTCGTGTTGATATTCCTAAATGAGGCCGTATGATTGCGGTATCTTGTTTTAAATTTGTTTTGGGTTAGTCCGACATAAGTTTCTTTACCGTTGCCGGTTTCCACTGTGGCTTGGTAGATGACATTTGTGGTAAGGCATTGGCCGTCTAAGGGACACTCTGATTTGTTTCTACAATTGCACGTCGGTTGACTTTGTTGGTTGTTGTTGCTTGCGCGGGATTTCCCTAAGGTTGATTTGTTATGGTTGCTGATTTTCGATTGCAAGTTAGGCATACATGAATAACTTAACTTAAGAGTGTTTTTATTAAAAATTTTCTTTAGTGGATGTTCATTCGTAAATGTTCCGTTGAGAATTGCCAAGAATTTCTTTCCTACATTCGATGCTACGTGTCTACTGAATGGTGGGTTGTACCAGGTAATATTACGGGGTCTGTTTGATCCGGCTATTCGCCTGTTGTCATCATCCTGCTCATAAGTGAGGGCAAAATCATATCCACTTTTGCTCAGGGCTTGTTGATAAATTGGTGCGGCTCTGTCGAAAGACTGTTTATTTGATGAGGTTTCTCTAAGGCGTCGGTTTATTGCGATTGGGATGTTCTTTATTATGGATGGTGGGTGGTTACTTTCACAATGAACATACAGTGGCGTGTTGTTGGGTTTTACGTATGGTGCGTATGATCCGTCATCAAGGTTTAGGGTTACGTCCAGGAAGTTAACAATTTTTTTGTTCGCCTCTATTGTTATCTGCAGCCCATTGTTTGAAAAAACGTTGCAAATCTCCTTTTTTATTTGTTCGATTCTTCGCGCGGTGGTGCTCAGCGCAGCCAATCCATCATCTCTATACAGGCCAATCTGGCTTCTACTAATTTGTTTTGGAAGTTGACACAAAAGATATGAGCAGATATTTGTTAAAGAGTATGAAGTTATATGACGTCACATAGATCAGTGTATTTAAGTAGGTTAGTTAGTCAGCACATTTTTACACCTGATGAGAGAGTGCTCTTGGGAACACTCTTGAAACAGATTTGTAGTGTTTTATGTGTAAATAGTTATTTTTATCCAGTTTTAACTTCATATATATATATATATATATATATATATATATATATATATATATATATATATATATATATATATATATTATATATATATATATATATATATATATATATATATATATATATATATATATATATATATATATATATATATATATATATATATATATATATATATATATATATATATATATAACTACAGACGGTACCGTTTCGGCCTTTTGGGCCTCATCAGTGAGCCTCATCAGTGTAGCGCTGATGAGCACGATGAAGATAACTGCTATTAACAGTCACCCTTAATGCCACACAAAATGTGGGACATCAAGAACCATGCCAGAGCGCTCAAACTGCAAGCAGTGAGCGTGCGCACATGGCGTAAGCGACAACGGTTCATCCTGTAGAGCGCTCAATATGACCTAAAGGTCATAGAGCGTATATATACACATATATGACCTAAAGGTCATATATATATATATATATATATATATATATATATATATATATATATATATATATATATATATATATATATATATATATATATATATATATATATATATATATATATATATATATATATATATATTATATATATATATATATATATATATATATATATATATATATATATATATATATATATATATATATATATATATATATATATATATATATATATATATATATATATATATATATATATATTTATATATATATATATATATATATATATATATATATATATATATATATATATATATATATATATATATATATATATATATATATATATATATATATTATATATATATATATATATATATATAATATATATAATATATATATATATATATATATATATATATTATATATATGAAACTTCGAGTATATGCGTGAAACTATGAGTATAGTGACATTTTAAAGAATAAAGTTTATATATTTATATCTCGCTAGCTCTACCTCTTCTGCAGGTATTGAGCACTCTTGTCTATCAACTAACAATTTTTATTCATCTTGATATATATATATATATATATATATATATTATATATATATATATATATATATATAAATATATATATATATATTATATATATATATATATATATGGAAGGCCGCTAAGTTGCATTTTTCGCAACTGGTCCCGGTTTGGTCTTAAAATGTATGTATTCCAACACTCGAAATTTTCCTTCACCATAAATCCTTTCTATATATATATATATATATATATATATATATATAGTTTGCCAATGCACTGGAGAAAAGAAATCAGGTTGATGTAATCTATTTAGACTTTTCAAAAGCCTTTGACATCCCACACCAGAAGCTTCTATATAAACTTGAATCCTTTGGAATGAAGGGGTCTTTGCTGTGCTGGTTTCGGTCCTACCTGACTGGTAGGAGTCATCAGTCAAGGCAAAAAATGTTCCTTTGTACCAGTACCCTGGTGTATTTCAAGGGTCCATTTTGATGTCTTTGTTATTCTCAATATTTATTAACGATATGCCTAATTCAATATCTCCTGGTGCATCGCTACCACTTTTCGCCGATGACTCCAAATGTTTTCGATTAATTCTTGGACAAGACGATGGCGAAAAACTACCGAAAGATCTGAATAAGTTGTACCGGTGGACTTGTACATGGGGCATGGAATTTAACATTAAAAAGTGTAAGGTTTTACGTATAGCTAAGATAAAGTCAATCTTTGTCAGAGACTACTTTCTTGATGGGAAGCAACTAGAGCACGTACTGTAGTAGTTGAGAAAGATCTGGGAGTTCTCATTAGACACGATCTGAGCTGGAACAGTCACATTAACTATACGTGACTGCTAAAGCCCAGAAGATGTTAAATGTTTTGTATCGCGCATCAGGCATATCAGTGACCGGGATATTAAGAAACTACTTTATGTTGTCTTGAACATGCTAGTGTGGTATGATCACCTTACACCATAACAAATATTACAGCTCTAGAACGAATTTAGCGAAGAGCAACTAGATTTATTGTTGGAAACGAGTTGTCCTATCGTGAACACCTTGATTGCTTACATTTACATCCGTTGGCCTATCGAAGAGAAATTATAGTGACATTATTTTCTTTAAGTGTTTCAGGAGTCTGTGTAGGTTTTCAGTAGTCTAATTGACTACTATTATGTTAAAGTTTCAAATGATTCAAGCACTTTATAAATATATTTATAATATAGTCATCCACCGTATATGAGCTATTCTTCAATCTGATTGGTTGACATACTCGCCGTATATCAGCTCATATACAGCGAGTAGCGAAAAACAAGATGGCGGCACAAAAACTACAAGAGTTTAGCGAAGCAGAAAAAAAGGAAAATAGTCCATTTAAGAAAGATAAAAGTACAAGAAAAAAGCTCAAAATGGCCATAAAGGTTTATGTGTACAGATCATTGATGTCACCAATATAAGGTATCCAACTTGCAGAGAAGGTTTTTAGATTGAAAAATCGAGTAGCTGTTTAACGCTGGGACTGAATGCTTCGCAGATTTGATGAATATTTAAGTTAGCATTAACTTAATCTGTTATGTAAATATACAAGTCTTGTTCACACGAGCTACACATGAGCACAAGATCAACACGAAAACAAAGCATGACTTCTCCTCCGGGACTTGCCAAGACAAAACAACGAGAATTTTTCCTTGTTTCCTCTTTTGTTCTGCTCTTGGATTATGCTTGGACTATGATATTATGTTTATGCTTATGATTATTCTTATGTCGCAGGCTTGACTTCATTCCTTTATCTTGCCTTTTGTTTTGTCCTGATACAGTGTGTATAAAAAAAACTGAATCCTTAGAAAACGGTCTTATACTCCTGGGAAATTAAAAACACGGTCTTAATACACCTGGGAAATTAAGATAACTTGTAATCGTGTGAAGGAGCATAACTGCAAAGAAACATGTTAAATACGTTTCTTTGCAGTTATGCTCCTTCATACGTTTACAAGTTATCTTAATTTCCCAGGTGTATTATACCGTGTTTTTAATTTCCCAGGAGTATATAAGACCGTTTTCTAAGGGTTCAGTTTTTTTTATACACATTGTATGCTTATATGACAATTCTTATGTCGCAGGCATGACTTCATTCCTTTATCTTGCCTTTTGTTTTGTCCTTATCTTATGCTTATGCTCACGTGTATACTTACCAGGCTTTAAGCTATAAAAGAACTTGTATTCATATATACTGAAATGTACATGTACGTACCCTGTATGTATTTGTACTCAGAAAACTAATGTTATATTTGAAGTTTTATAATATTTTGACTTTGTGGTGAGCGAGCTTAAAATAAAAACTAAAAAAATCTATATATTTCTTTATAGATGGTCGAAAAAGGAGATGTTTTCGTGTTAGATTATCGGTTGATTAATAATATCCCAGACGTACCTGATATAGCTGACCTACGTCCTTGGGACAAAAGAAAAATGAGACCAACCGTGAGTCCCATCGGTGTGTTTGTATCCGCGGAAGGAGACGCTGGATTGCGTGTATTGAAACCTGTGGCCATTCAGAATGATTTAAAACGCAGTGAGTAAATATAGTTTTTTTGTTTTATTTTAGCACTTCTTTACTTTGAGTTACATGTATATTTATGACGTAGAATTAAGTTATACTCATATTTCATTTTTGAATGAAGAGCTTCAGGAATCCTAGGATAATATCTTGTTGTTTGATTGGCTACCCGACTGCGCAGTTTTTGCGATATTTGACCACTGTCACGGAATTCTAAATTCGTTTGAATGTGATTTCCGTATATTTAACTGGAAAATAAAAGCAATATTTGATTAAAATAAGCTAAAAATAACTTTATTATACAAACATTACCATTTCCTTTTCCAAAGAATATAGTTTTACTGAACTCAATAACTCAAGTGTTTCGGCCTATAATTAAGTAAAGCTGTTTTGTGTATAGCCACGTTGTTTTATGAATAGCCATGCGTTGTTTTGTGAATAGCCACGTTGTTTTGTGAATAGCCACGTTGTTTTGTGTATAGCCACGTTGGATAACAAATGATGACCGACTAACCCTTGGCTTGAACAACTCCGCGGAAACCTTAACTTATTTTAAAGTATACTTTCTAGTTTTAACCATGCTTAAATATATATTTTCCATAGCGCCATAACGTAAAATTCAAATTACTCTCAGACTCATTTCTTCGTTACCTAATTATTAGTTTGCTTTTGTCAGATGCCCCTGTCCGCTCAACGTCCGATGGAGCGGGCTGGCTTCTCGAAAAAGAAGAAATCCAGCGTGCTGACTTCATACATGCAGAGATAGTCGAACATCTGTTAAAAGCGCATGTCACGATGGAACCAATATGCGTTACAATGCACAGAACCTTGTCTACGTATCATCCATTACATGAAATAATCAAGTGGCACTGCAGGGGACTGTTTGTAACGAATAGTATTGGCCTACCCGCGCTTTTTGGCAAAAACGAGTTCATGGAAATTTTGTCATCAATGGGAAATACTGGAACCCTTGAACTTATTAATAAAGCATATACTAACGTAACATGGGCAGATACTGACTTTAAACAAAATCTTGAGGTACAGTTAGAATTGATATATATATATATATATATATATATATATATATATATATATATATATAAATATATATATATATATATATATATATATATATATATATATATATATATATATATATATATATATATATATATATATATATATAAATGTGTAGATTGATCACACAAGTAAAAGTATATAGAAAAAGTTCGTTGTGGAAACGATGAAGATGGAATAAAGGATATCAGTAAATAACACTCATTCTGCACAAACGTTTTCGCTTTTATTATTAGCTCTTCAGGTGCTGAGTACTTGGTGAAAGTGTTTGGATATCCTATATTTACAATGTGTAGTATTTCACCACCACGTCACTACACGTGTGGTGTTAGGTTACTTACTGCTAATTATTTACATAAAAATTTCACACAAACCTCTAGTTATATAAAATATAAATCTTACAAGAAGTTGGTATTTAGCAGGAATTTAAATTCGGTTGGAGTATAGAAATAATGTCTCTTTCCTTCGACTCTCTTATTAAGCGGCTTGAATGACTGTCACATTGATAAATGGGCATGATCTGGAAGATGCCATTGCTGCACTTCCTTATGTGCTCGCTAACTGCTAAGTGGCTATACTCTTCGTGATTGACTTGTTGTCGGTGTAGTGTGACTCGGTGTCGGAGGTTTTCTGTTTGACCAACATAAAAACTTCTGCATTTTGTGCAAACGAGAATATTATTTACATTAGATCGCGGGTTCAATTCTAGCCGGATTGCCTGGATGTTGCATTTTTCGCAACTGGTCCCGGTTTGGTCTTAAAATGTATATATCCCTACACTCGAAATTTTGCTTCACCACAACTGCTTAGAGCATGTAGTTAAATCGAGTGAAATGCCAAATATTAATTGTAATATTCACAAATTTTTTCCCAGACTATATATACAGACAGTGCATTTTTAAGGATTTTTCAGTGGTGGGGCAAATGTGAAAAGGACCCCGTTGGCTGTTGCCCCGCCCTGACTCCTGAAAGCAGTAAGCACAGAAGACTTTAGACAATATTCTCTCTAAGGTGTGGTGATACCTTGATAGCCTGATAGGATGTCTAATTATGACTGGGAAGGGATTAATGTTGTGTCACTTTGCGTCTTTACGATCACATCTGATCAGAATTAAGGGATTTTCAAATAACTAAAAGTAAAATATTGGTCTTACATAATTACAGTTCTCGCTATTACACCTGTATATGTGATTTAGCCAGAGCCAAAATCGAGTCGCCATTCAGTCTCTACTTCTTGTTTAGAAATCGCATCCAAGACATACTTTACCCTGTAGTACATGTATCTATCCTAGCTAGACAAAACACTGAGAATATTTACCTGATAGAAAACTAGCAAAGCATATTACTGTCACCAGTGGCAGTGTTCCAAGAAATATTACAGCTATTCATTTGCTAACACTAAACACATACCTATTAATCAACTAACAACATCTAGGCATACAGCAGGAATCAATAGCTTTGCATCTTTACAATAATCATGCTGTAACCTGGAAGTTGCAAGTTGATGAATAGCTTAAAGCAGCACATGCCATTTGGGAAGTCAGTGCCAATTGTAAAGAAAATGTTGACAAAAAATTGCTTTGAAATAACTATTGCTTATTTTCTTTTCAATTTTGCAATATTCACTGAATTTCTAAGGGTCAATTCCCAAATCACCTTCACAGAGGGCCCAGGGCACTATGGGGCAGCAGGCTCTTTTTCCTTCAGTGATGGGGCAGTGGAAAGGGCCCACTGGGCCAAATGCCCCACCAGTATATGGTATTAAAAATGCCCTGTATACAGAACTCATGACTAGGCTCTCGGCAACGGCCTCCGTACATGTAGCTCATTAGTCAGACTAGCATCACACGGTCGCGGGTTCAATTGCAGCCGGATGGCCTGGATGTTGCATTTTTCGCAACTGCTTCCGGTTTGGTCTTAAAATGTATATATTCCAATACTCGAAATTTTCCTTCACCACAACTCTATATATTAATATGTATCTTAGATAGGTTGAACATGATACCGAGAATTGTTTTCTTGTTGAAAAATGTTATAAAAGAGTTTGCCTTCAAAATTTGTGTCGGGCGACATACAAAATGACTAAACGACAGTATATAGATAGACAGTATACAGTATATAGATAGAGTAATAAATGCATTATAATTATAGATACATGAATATAGCTGTAAATAGGTATAGAGTTATAATTACAGTACATATAGTCATAGCAAATACGTGAGTTCCTCAAATTAAAAATTTCTATAATTGTAAATTTATTATACAATAGTGCTTGTGAGACGAATTTTATTGCATGCTTATTGACTGAGTTAATGATCAAAATAATACCATTCTTCAAGGAAATATATCTCTCATGTCACAGTTGCATGGCGTTTGGGTTTCTCCAACTAAGGCGTAGGTCAAACGTCGAACTTCACATGTGCCGAACTCAATGCAAATGAGCTTAAACAAAAGACTACTCTCATTTGCATTGAGTTCGGCACATGTGAAGTTCGATGTTTGACCTATAGGTCTAATTGTACTCGAATTATATTAACCTTTGACTTAAAATTAAATTAGCTAGACCATTCACTGTTTCGGCTGGAAATTTTAAAGTTTTTGAATATTAGATTTTATGAATAATCACAAACTGGCGAAATCAATGAAATATAAATATTTAATTGGAAACAATGTCATATATTTATTCAGAAATTTTGAACACCATTTTTAACATATAAACTCACATACTTTATATCTTCTTTCATAGAAACGAGGAGTCGACGATGTGGAAAAATTACCATACTTTCCTTACAGAGATGATGGTTTGCTTATTTGGAACGTAATAGGAGATTTTGCAAATGAATACGTTAATTTGTAAGCAAATATCCACGATTTTACCAACTTTGCATTAGTAACCTCCCTATCCGCCGTCCAAAGGGATATCTCCTTATTAAATATTCATATAGTGTGACGAACGAAAATTGACGAACAATGTGACGAACGCTGTAACGAACACAGTGACGCACGTGAATGGTACTCACTAATTAAAAGTAATTAGTGGTACGCATGCATTACGGATATGGTACACATACAAGTAATTAGTCTTTGACTCTGTACTGGTACTGTATAGAATTACTAACATCCAACATCAGCAACGCTTTATGAATACTCTACAGGTTTTCATTCGAAAACATACTAGTTTTCTGTGCCGTTAGGACAAGCAGAGAAGCGACCCTTGTTGAATCTTCTTTCTTGACTTTACGGATACAACAGGTTAGACCATGGCGACACATCGGTTTGCGAGTTTGGACTATATCTCCCCATTTCCAAAATGAGTTTATGAGTAATGGCTTCATTATTTACCATTACAGTTTTTAATTATTTATTACAGTAATCCGCATTAATTAAATTATTACATTAATCAGCATTCCTGGTGATGACTTCAAGCTATAGTCAAAACGTTGAATTCTCAGTAATTGGCATATCATATTCCTATTTTGTGTTTAGATACTACGAAGATGACGAATCCGTTACGAAAGACAAGGAGTTGCAAAGCTTTGCTAATGAGTTATCTGACCAAGGAGGATCGGATGGTGGACAGGGAATGGTGAGAAAAATTAACCTTATTTATTATTGCTTGACCGTAAGGAAGCCATAGATATAGGAGGCATAGATTGTGGACACGGCTAGTACAGCAGGCCACTAGAGCCTCAAGAGAGCAAATCAAGATCAAGACCAGAACAAAGCAAGTCACTTTACACGACTTTAACTAAAAACTAACTGATAAAAATCCTTTCATACCTGTCTGAACGCTCAAAAACGTTAGCACAATCGGTAAAAAATTTGAATTTCGCAATGTTCGAGTTTTGGATGACTGGTTCAATATCCATTCAGAGACTTGTTGCTTTCATTTCAAGCGTTTATCTTAAAGGGATAAGGCAATACAAATTATGTTTGCCTTTCTGATAAACAAACGGTCATACGAGAGTAATCCAAGTGAACAAAACGATTCTTGTGCAAAACATCATCCCTAATTTCCACAAATAAAAATCTTGTTATCCGCTATCTTGTTTTAATACCTTACCTAATTAACACGACGTCACAAGCAGGGTAAACTTGATGAAACTTTCCTTTCTGGTACCTGAATTTATGTGGTATAATACTTTTAGCATTGTGGTTCAATTGAGAAAGAAGAACATCCACAAAAATCAAGTTTTAAACCTATACACGTGAAATTATGGTTGACTAAAGTTTTCACTTTACTCTGTTTGTGACGTCATACGCATATCGAAAAATTATCCAAGATGGTGGATCATGGTGTAAATCAGGAATGTCTTTTGTCGACATTAGTGACGCACAAGTGTCGTTTCGTTTACTTGGATTACCCTCGTATTACCGTTTGTTTGTCAGAAAGGCAAAAATAATTTCCATTGCCATATCCCTTTAATATAACCTAAACTTGTTGTATAAATGCATCTGTGTTAGGAAACTGTTGTTAATCTTTGCCGATATTTGCGAAAATAAAAACACCACCCTAGAGCTGGTGAATTGCTGTGATTGTCAACCAAAACTCACAAAAATGCTTGTCTCTTGGAAATATATACTCCTTTTCTATTAATTCGAAGTAGTAATTTTGAAGGAGAAGCACCTAAGCACCCAGGATGTGACTTCATTCTCCATCTTGGAGTGCCCGCTTGAGCCGTCATCTTGGAGCTCCATAGTAGCGCGCTATCAAAACCATGCGGGTCATGGTGCTAGTGCACAATCGCCTATATCTATGAGGAAGGCACACTGATCTTACAAGCAGTATCGATTCCAGGACTTTTGTGTGTTTCGGTGATTATGATTGTTATTCATTCATTGTGATTATTATAATACTCATTAACACAATAAAATATAAAATCAAAATCATACACGCGCATTTAACGCGAAGTAATTTATATATATATATATATATATATATATATATATATATATATATATATATATTTATTATATGTCTTGCGAGTCCGAACTGGCGTATTTGAACGCTGATTGGCTAACGTGCGGGTCCGTACTTTACCGTACGGACTCGGTGTACGGACCCGCACGGTATTACTCGATTAAAAAATGTTAAAAAAAAATTTCTTAAAATAAAATAATTATATTCTTTTCAAAATGTTTTCCCTTTTGAGTGTTTTGTTGTCAATTATATCGAATCGCGACTGTGAGACCGCTCCGCTCGCGCTGACGTGGAGGAAGACGTACTGTACACGATAATGTTTTCTCTAAATTATTTCTCGTTGTAGTCGAGACATATAATAAATTCCTTATTAACCTCACAAGCTCGGTCCGTACGGGAAAATATTTTGCTTTCGATCTTTTGAGTACAGACCTCGCCCTTCGGGCTCGGTCTGTACTCAATAGATCTCAAGCAAAATATTTTCCCGTACGGACCTCGCGCTCGGTTAATAAGTACTTAATATATATATATATATATATATATATATATATATATATATATATATATATATATATATATATATATATATATATTATATATATATATATATATATATATATATATACATATATATATATATATATATATATATATATATATATATATATATATATACGTGTAGGTTTTGGTCTACGAAATGCAAAGAGTGCTCAACAACATATAGTTAGAGCAAATAGATTTTCGCTTACCTCAAAACTGGTCTGCTACAACTTGTTTCATCTGTAAAAAGAATCTTCAGGCAGTGACAATATCGAAAGAGATGACCGCTTATTTATAGGCTTTCTGCCGGAAAGTGGGGGCGTGTGTGGGAGACAATGCATGGATGAGTCATGGCTTTGTTTGCGTTGATTACGCGAAATTTATTACGATGACGGCACTGTGAAATTATTTCCGCTCTTTTGTTGAGTAAACTATTCTTATTTTTTTCTTTCAAAATACAAAATTTTTCTTCTAAACATAAATTGCATCGTTTTGATCCTCCTGTGTACGAAATAGAATGTTTTAGAATTTGCCAATTAATACTGAAATCTTTATTGTTTTCTTTCAATGTCCAAATATATTTCGAAAGTTCGGTATATATATATATATATATATATATATTTATATATAATATATATATATATATATATATATATATATATATATATATATATATATATATATATATATATATATATATATATATATATATATATATATATATATTGTATAGAAACGTTTTGTAATGTATTGTAGTATTTTGTGATATATTGCAATGTTCTGCAATGTACGCTATTGTAATTTATTGTAATGTATATTGTAATATATATATACGTAATGCTTTGCCTTATTCTATGGTCAGTGTCTTGTATCAACATTGTAATGTACTGTGTTGTGGTGTAATGTAATGCATTACAATGTTTGAATGTATGTAATGGAGTACTTAATCAAGCTATGAACTATCAATGTATGGCTTTAAATTTCTAATTAATTTGAAGACAGGGAGTTGTAGTGTTGATACTCACGTTTCGCTATCTGTTTGAGAGCCTTATTCAAGCACGAGCTAAAGGTTTTCTGTTCAATTTCAGTATAAAGGTTTCCCTGCAACGATTAACACAAAGGAAGAGGTCATAGATATTGTGAAACGAATAGTGTTTATCCCGGTTCAACATCACGCTGTGAATTATCCTGTAGCGTATTATGGAGCATTTATACCAAACATGGCATTGAAATTATATGATGATCCACGAGTACCAAATGGAACGTTTGGATTCCACAGTTTATCACAATCGAACATTGCTACAGTAAGTGCTATTTTCCAGTTTTAAGATTGTGCATATCCGTAGCAAGAGCAACAGCAAGAACAGTAGCAGTAGCAGCAGCAGCAAGAGCAGCAGTATACCAGTAGCACGAGCAGGATCAGTAAAAGTAGCAGTAGCAAGAGCAAGAGCAGCAGCAAGAGCAGCAGCAAGAGAAGCAGCAAGAGCAGCAGCAAGAGCAGCAGCAAGATCAGTAGCAAGAGCAGTAGCAGTAGCAGCAATAGTAGCAGTAGTAGCAGTAGCAGTATATAGCAGTAGCAGTACTACCAGTAGCAGCAGCAGTGGCAGTAGCAGTAGTAGCAGTAGCAGTAGCAGCAGCAGCAGTAGCAGTAGCAGTGGAAGTGGTAGTGGTAGTACCAGCAGCAGCAGCAGTAGCAGTAGCCGAGAAGCAGTAATAGTAGCAGTACGTAGCAGTAGCAGTAGTAGTAGTGACAGTAGTAGTAGTAGAGTGGTAGTGGTAGTAGTAGCAGCAGCAGCAGTAACAGTGGCAGTAGCTGTAGCAGTAGCAGTACGTAGCAGTATCAGTATCAGGTAGCAGTAAAGGTTTGCAGAAATGTAAGTAGTTGTAGTACAACATTGGTGGTAGCTTAGTTTTTCGACTAACTCGTTTTACTTCCACTAACTCGTTCTACTTCCACTAACTCGTTTTACTTTCACTAACTCGTTTTAATTCCACTAACTCGTTTTACTTCCACTAACTCGTTCGACTGCCACAAACTAGTTTCACTTCCACTAGCTCGTTTTACTTTCACTAACTAGTTTTACTTCCACAGCTCATTTTACTTCCACTAAGTAGTTTTACTTCAACTAACTAGTTTTACTTCCACTAACTCGTTTTACTTCCATTAACTCGTTTTACTTCCACTAACTAGTTTTACTTCCACTAATTCCTTCTACTGCCACTAACTAGTTTTACTTCCACTAACTCGTTTTACTTCCACTAACTCCTTCTACTTCCACTAACTAGTTTTACTTCCACTAATTCCTTCTACTGCCACTAACTAGTTTTACTTCCACTAATTCCTTCTACTGCCACTAACTAGTTTCACTTCCACTAACTCGTTTTACTTTCACTAACTAGTTTTACTTCCACAGCTCGTTTTACTTCCACTAAGTAGTTTTACTTCAACTAACTAGTTTTACTTCCACTAACTCGTTTTACTTCCATTAACTCGTTTTACTTCCACTAACTAGTTTTACTTCCACTAATTCCTTCTACTGCCACTAACTAGTTTTACTTCCACTAACTCGTTTTACTTCCACTAACTCCTTCTACTTCCACTAACTAGTTTTACTTCCACTAATTCCTTCTACTGCCACTAACTAGTTTTACTTCCACTAATTCCTTCTACTGCCACTAACTAGTTTTACTTCCACTAATTCCTTCTACTGCCACTAACTAGTTTTACTTCCACTAACTAGTTTTACTTCCACTAACTCGTTTTACTTCCATTAACTCGTTTTACTTCCACTAACTCGTTTTACTTCCATTAACTCGTTTTACTTCCATTAACTCGTTTTACTTCCACTAACTCGTTTTACTTCCATTAACTCATTTTACTTCCACTAACTCGTTTTACTTCCACTAACTCGTTCTACTTCCACTAACTCGTTTTACTTCCAGTAACTCGTTTTACTTCCACAAACTCGTTCGACTGCCACTAACTAGTTTTACTTCCACTAACTCGTTCGACTGCTACTAACTAGTTTCACTTCCACTAACTCGTTTTACTTTCACTAACTAGTTTTACTTCCACAGCTCGTTTTACTTCCACTAAGTAGTTTTACTTCAACTAACTAGTTTTACTTCCACTAACTCGTTTTACTTCCATTAACTCGTTTTACTTCCACTAACTAGTTTTACTTCCACTAATTCCTTCTACTTCCACTAACTAGTTTTACTTCCACTAACTCGTTTTACTTCCACTAACTCCTTCTACTTCCAATAACTAGTTTTACTTCCACTAATTCCTTCTACTGCCACTAACTAGTTTTACTTCCACTAATTCCTTCTACTGCCACTAACTAGTTTTACTTCCACTAACTAGTTTTACTTCAACTAACTCGTTCTACTTCCACTAACTCGTTTTACTACCACTATCTCGTTTTACTTCCACTAACTCGTTTACTTCCATTAACTCGCTTTACTTCCACAAAATCATTTTACTTCCACTAACTCGTTTTACTTCCACTAACTCGTTTTACTTTCACTAACTCTTTCGACTGCCACTAACTCGTTTTACTTCGTTGTCCTATCATATCTCGTTTTACTTCCACTAACTTATTCTACTTCCACTAACTCCTTCTACTTCCACTAAATCGTTTTACTCCACTAACTCGTTCTACTTCCACTAACTCGTTTTACTCCACTAACTCGTTTTACTGTCACTAACTCGTTTTACTTCCACTAACTCGTTTTACTTCAACTAACTCGTTTTACTTCCACTAACTACTTTTACTTCCACTAACTCCTTCTACTGCCACTAACTAGTTTTACTTCCACTAACTAATTTTACTTCCACTAACTCGTTTTACTTCCACAAACTCGTTTTACTTCCAGTAACTCCTTCTACTTCCACTAACTAGTTTTACTTCCACTAACTCCTTCTACTGCCACTAACTAGTTTTACTTCCACTAAATCCTTCTACTGCCACAAACTCGTTTTACTTCCAATAACTCGTTCTACTTTGACTAACTCATTCGACTGCCACTAACTCGTTTTACTTCGTTCTCCTGCCACATCTTGTTTTACTTCCACTAACTTGTTCTACTTCCACTAACTCGTTCTACTTTCACTAACTCGTTTTACTTCCACTAACTAGTTTTACTTCCACTAACTTGTTCTACTTCCACTAACTCGTTTTACTTCCATTAACTCATTTTACTTCCACTAACTCGTTTTACTTCCACTAACTCGTTTTACTTCCACTAACTCGTTCTACTTCCACTAACTCGTTTTACTTCCACTAACTCGTTTTACTTCCACAAACTTGTTCTACTTCCATTAAGTCGTTCTACTTCCACTAACTAGTTTTACTTCCACTAACTCGTTTTACTTCTATTAACTCGTTTTACTTCCACTAACTCGTTTTATTTCCATTAACTCGTTTTACTTCAACGAACTCGTTTTACTTCCACTGACTCGTTTTACTTCCATTACTCATTTTACTTCCACTAACTCGTTTTACTTCCACTAACTCGTTCTACTTCCACTAACTCGTTTTACTTCCACTAACTCGTTTTACTTCCACTAACTCGTTCGACTGCCACTAACTAGTTTTGCTTCCACTAACTCGTTCGACTGCCACTAACTAGTTTGACTTCCACTAACTCGTTTTACTTTCACTAACTAGTTTTACTTCCACAGCTCATTTTACTTCCACTAAGTAGTTTTACTTCAACTAAGTAGTTTTACTTCCACTAACTCGTTTTACTTCCATTAACTCGTTTTACTTCCACTAACTAGTTTTACTTCCACTAATTCCTTCTATTGCCACTAACTAGTTTTACTTCCACTAACTCGTTTTACTTCCACTAACTCCTTCTACTTCCACTAACTAGTTTTACTTCCACTAATTCCTTCTACTGCCACTAACTAGTTTTACTTCCACTAATTCCTTCTACTGCCACTAACTAGTTTTACTTCCACTAACTAGTTTTACTTCAACTAACTCGTTCTACTTCCACTAACTCGTTTTACTACCACTATCTCGTTTTACTTCCACTAACTCGTTTACTTCCATTAACTCGCTTTACTTCCACAAAATCATTTTACTTCCACTAACTCGTTTTACTTCCACTAACTCGTTTTACTTTCACTAACTCGTTCGACTGCCACTAACTCGTTTTACTTCGTTGTCCTACCATATCTCGTTTTACTTCCACTAACTTATTCTACTTCCACTAACTCCTTCTTCTTCCACTAAATCGTTTTACTCCACTAACTCGTTCTACTTCCACTGACTCGTTTTACTTCCACTAACTCGTTTTACTGTCACTAACTCGTTTTACTTCCACTAACTCGTTTTACTTCAACTAACTCGTTTTACTTCCACGAACTACTTTTACTTTCACTAACTCCTACTGCCACTAACTAGTTTTACTTCCACGAACTAATTTTACTTCCACTAACTCGTTTTACTTCCACAAACTCGTTTTACTTCCACAAACTCCTTCTACTTCCACTAACTAGTTTTACTTCCACTAACTCCTTCTACTGCCACAAACTAGTTTTACTTCCACTAAATCCTTCTACTGCCACTAACTCGTTTTACTTCCACTAACTCGTTCTACTTTCACTAACTCATTCGACTGCCACTAACTCGTTTTACTTCGTTCTCCTGCCACATCTTGTTTTACTTCCACTAACTTGTTCTACTTCCACTAACTCGTTCTACTTCCACTAACTCGTTTTACTTCCACTAACTCGTTTTACTTCCACTAACTTGTTCTACTTCCACTAACTCGTTTTACTTCCATTAACTCATTTTACTTCCACTAACTAGTTTTACTTCCACTAACTCGTTTTACTTCCACTAACTCGTTCTACTTCCACTTACTCGTTTTACTTCCACTAACTCGTTTTACTTCCACAAACGTGTTCTACTTCCACTAAGTCGTTCTACTTCCACTAACTAGTTTTACTTCCACTAACTCGTTTTACTTCCACTAACTCGTTTTACTTCCACTAACTCGTTTTACTTCCACTAACTTGTTCTACTTCCACTAACTCGTTTTACTTCCATTAACTCATTTTACTTCCACTAACTCGTTCTACTTCGACTAACTCGTTTCTACTGCCACTAACTAGTTTTACTTCCACTAACTCGTTTTACTTCCACTAACTCGTTTTACTTCCACTAACTCGTTTTACTTCCACTAACTCGTTTTACTTCCACTAACTTGTTCTACTTCCACTAACTCGTTTTACTTCCATTAACTCATTTTACTGCCACTAACTAGTTTCACTTCCACTAACTCCTTCTACTGCCACTAACTAGTTTTACTTCCACTAACTCGTTTTACTTCCACTAACTCGTTTTACTTTCACTAACTCATTCGACTGCCACTAACTCGTTTTACTTCGTTCTCCTGCCACATCTTGTTTTACTTCCACTAACTTGTTCTACTTCCACTAACTCGTTCTACTTCCACTAACTCGTTTTACTTCCACTAACTCGTTTTACTTCCACTAACTTGTTCTACTTCCACTAACTCGTTTTACTTCCATTAACTCATTTTACTTCCACTAACTAGTTTTACTTCCACTAACTCGTTTTACTTCCACTAACTCGTTCTACTTCCACTTACTCGTTTTACTTCCACTAACTCGTTTTACTTCCACAAACGTGTTCTACTTCCACTAAGTCGTTCTACTTCCACTAACTAGTTTTACTTCCACTAACTCGTTTTACTTCCACTAACTCGTTTTACTTCCACTAACTCGTTTTACTTCCACTAACTTGTTCTACTTCCACTAACTCGTTTTACTTCCATTAACTCATTTTACTTCCACTAACTCGTTCTACTTCGACTAACTCGTTCTACTGCCACTAACTAGTTTTACTTCCACTAACTCGTTTTACTTCCACTAACTCGTTTTACTTCCACTAACTCGTTTTACTTCCACTAACTCGTTTTACTTCCACTAACTTGTTCTACTTCCACTAACTCGTTTTACTTCCATTAACTCATTTTACTGCCACTAACTAGTTTCACTTCCACTAACTCCTTCTACTGCCACTAACTAGTTTTACTTCCACTAACTCGTTTTACTTCCACTAACTCGTTTTACTTTCACTAACTCATTCGACTGCCACTAACTCGTTTTACTTCGTTCTCCTGCTACATCTTGTTTTACTTCCACTAACTTGTTCTACTTCCACTAACTCGTTCTACTTCCACTAACTCGTTTTACTTCCACTAACTCGTTTTACTGTCACTAACTCGTTTTACTTCCACATCTCGTTTTACTTCAACTAACTCGTTTTACTTCCACGAACTACTTTTACTTCCACTAACTCCTTCTACTGCCACTAACTAGTTTTACTTCCACTAACTAATTTTACTTCCACTAACTCGTTTTACTTCCACAAACTCGTTTTACTTCCACTAACTCCTTCTACTTCCACTAACTAGTTTTACTTCCGCTAACTCCTTCTACTGCCACTAACTAGTTTTACTTCCACTAAATCCTTCTACTGCCACTAACTCGTTTTACTTCCACTAACTCGTTCTACTTTCACTAACTCATGCTACTGCCACTAACTCGTTTTACTTCGTTCTCCTGCCACATCTTGTTTTACTTCCACTAACTTGTTCTACTTCCACTAACTCGTTCTACTTCCACTAACTCGTTTTACTTCCACTAACTCGTTTTATTTCCACTAACTTGTTCTACTTCCACTAACTCGTTTTACTTCCATTAACTCATTTTACTTCCACTAACTAGTTTTACTTCCACTAACTCGTTTTACTTCCACTAACTCGTTCTACTTCCACTAACTCGTTTTACTTCCACTAACTCGTTTTACTGTCACTAACTCGTTTTACTTCCACATCTCGTTTTACTTCAACTAACTCGTTTTACTTCCACGAACTACTTTTACTTCCACTAACTCCTTCTACTGCCACTAACTAGTTTTACTTCCACTAACTAATTTTACTTCCACTAACTCGTTTTACTTCCACAAACTCGTTTTACTTCCACTAACTCCTTCTACTTCCACTAACTAGTTTTACTTCCGCTAACTCCTTCTACTGCCACTAACTAGTTTTACTTCCACTAAATCCTTCTACTGCCACTAACTCGTTTTACTTCCACTAACTCGTTCTACTTTCACTAACTCATGCTACTGCCACTAACTCGTTTTACTTCGTTCTCCTGCCACATCTTGTTTTACTTCCACTAACTTGTTCTACTTCCACTAACTCGTTCTACTTCCACTAACTCGTTTTACTTCCACTAACTCGTTTTATTTCCACTAACTTGTTCTACTTCCACTAACTCGTTTTACTTCCATTAACTCATTTTACTTCCACTAACTAGTTTTACTTCCACTAACTCGTTTTACTTCCACTAACTCGTTCTACTTCCACTAACTCGTTTTACTTCCACTAACTCGTTTTACTTCCACTAACTCGTTCGACTGCCACTAACTAGTTTTACTTCCACTAACTCGTTCGACTGCCACTAACTAGTTTGACTTCCACTAACTCGTTTTACTTTCACTAACTAGTTTTACTTCCACAGCTCATTTTACTTCCACTAAGTAGTTTTACTTCAACTAACTAGTTTTACTTCCACTAACTCGTTTTACTTCCATTAACTCGTTTTACTTCCACTAACTAGTTTTACTTCCACTAATTCCTTCTATTGCAACTAACTAGTTTTACTTCCACTAACTCGTTTTACTTCCACTAACTCCTTCTACTTCCACTAACTCGTTTTACTACCACTATCTCGTTTTACTTCCACTAACTCGTTCGACTGCCACTAACTCGTTTTACTTCGTTGTCCTACCATATCTCGTTTTAGTTCCACTAACTTATTCTACTTCCACTAACTCCTTCTTCTTCCACTAAATCGTTTTACTCCACTAACTCGTTCTACTTCCACTGACTCGTTTTACTTCCACTAACTCGTTTTACTGTCACTAACTCGTTTTACTTCCACTAACTCGTTTTACTACAACTAACTCGTTTTACTTCCACGAACTACTTTTACTTCCACTAACTCCTTCTACTGCCACAAACTAGTTTTACTTCCACTAACTAATTTTACTTCCACTAACTCGTTTTACTTCCACAAACTCGTTTTACTTCCACTAACTCCTTCTACTTCCACTAACTAGTTTTACTTCCACTAAATCCTTCTACTGTCACTAACTCGTTTTACTTCCACTAACTCGTTCTACTTTCACTAACTCATTCTACTGCCACTAACTCGTTTTACTTCGTTCTCCTGCCACATCTTGTTTTACTTCCACTAACTTGTTCTACTTCCATTAACTCGTTCTACTTCCACTAACTCGTTTTACTTCCACTAACTCGTTTTACTTCCACTAACTCGTTTTACTTCCACTAACTTGTTCTACTTCCACTAACTCGTTTTACTTCCATTAACTCATTTTACTTCCACTAACTAGTTTTACTTCCACTAACTCGTTTTACTTCCACTAACTCGTTCTACTTCCACTAACTCGTTTTACTTCCACTAACTCGTTTTACTTCCACTAACTTGTTCTACTTCCACTAACTCGTTTTACTTCCATTAACTCATTTTACTTCCACTAACTAGTTTTACTTCCACTAACTCGTTTTACTTCCACTAACTCGTTCTACTTCCACTAACTCGTTTTACTTCCACTAACTCGTTCTCCTTCCACAAACTTGTTCTACTTCCACTAAGTCGTTCTACTTCCACTAACTAGTTTTACTTCCACTAACTCGTTTTACTTCCACTAACTCGTTTTACTTCCACTAACTCGTTTTACTTCCACTAACTTGTTCTACTTCCACTAACTCGTTTTACTTCCATTAACTCATTTTACTTCCACTAACTCGTTCTACTTCCACTAACTCGTTCGACTGCCACTAACTAGTTTCACTTCCACTAACTCCTTCTACTGCCACTAACTAGTTTTACTTCCACTAACTCGTTTTACTTCCACTAACTCGTTTTACTTTCACTAACTCATTCGACTGCCACTAACTCGTTTTACTTCGTTCTCCTGCTACATCTTGTTTTACTTCCACTAACTTGTTCTACTTCCACTAACTCGTTCTACTTCCACTAACTCGTTTTACTTCCACTAACTCGTTTTACTGTCACTAACTCGTTTTACTTCCACAACTCGTTTTACTTCAACTAACTCGTTTTACTTCCACGAACTACTTTTACTTCCACTAACTCCTTCTATTGCCACTAACTAGTTTTACTTCCACTAACTAATTTTACTTCCACTAACTCGTTTTACTTCCACAAACTCGTTTTACTTCCACTAACTACTTCTACTTCCACTAACTAGTTTTACTTCCACTAACTCCTTCTACTGCCACTAACTAGTTTTACTTCCACTAAATCCTTCTACTGCCACTAACTCGTTTTACTTCCACTAACTCGTTCTACTTTCACTAACTCATTCGACTGCCACTAACTCGTTTTACTTCGTTCTCCTGCCACATCTTGTTTTACTTCCACTAACTTGTTCTACTTCCACTAACTCGTTCTACTTCCACTAACTCGTTTTACTTCCACTAACTCGTTTTATTTCCACTAACTTGTTCTACTTCCACTAACTCGTTTTACTTCCATTAACTCATTTTACTTCCACTAACTAGTTTTACTTCCACTAACTCGTTTTACTTCCACTAACTCGTTCTACTTCCACTAACTCGTTTTACTTCCACTAACTCGTTTTACTTCCACTAACTCGTTCGACTGCCACTAACTAGTTTTACTTCCACTAACTCGTTCGACTGCCACTAACTAGTTTGACTTCCACTAACTCGTTTTACTTTCACTAACTAGTTTTACTTCCACAGCTCATTTTACTTCCACTAAGTAGTTTTACTTCAACTAACTAGTTTTACTTCCACTAACTCGTTTTACTTCCATTAACTCGTTTTACTTCCACTAACTAGTTTTACTTCCACTAATTCCTTCTATTGCAACTAACTAGTTTTACTTCCACTAACTCGTTTTACTTCCACTAACTCCTTCTACTTCCACTAACTCGTTTTACTACCACTCTCTCGTTTTACTTCCACTAACTCGTTTACTTCCATTAACTCGCTTTACTTCCACAAAATCATTTTACTTCCACTAACTCGTTTTACTTCCACTAACTCGTTTTACTTTCACTAACTCGTTCTACTGCCACTAACTCGTTTTACTTCGTTGTCCTACCATAACTCGTTTTAGTTCCACTAACTTATTCTACTTCCACTAACTCCTTCTTCTTCCACTAAATCGTTTTACTCCACTAACTCGTTCTACTTCCACTGACTCGTTTTACTTCCACTAACTCGTTTTACTGTCACTAACTCGTTTTACTTCCACTAACTCGTTTTACTACAACTAACTCGTTTTACTTCCACGAACTACTTTTACTTCCACTAACTCCTTCTACTGCCACAAACTAGTTTTACTTCCACTAACTAATTTTACTTCCACTAACTCGTTTTACTTCCACAAACTCGTTTTACTTCCACTAACTCCTTCTACTTCCACTAACTAGTTTTACTTCAACTAAATCCTTCTACTGCCACTAACTCGTTTTACTTCCACTAACTCGTTCTACTTTCACTAACTCATTCTACTGCCACTAACTCGTTTTACTTCGTTCTCCTGCCACATCTTGTTTTACTTCCACTAACTTGTTCTTCTTCCATTAACTCGTTCTACTTCCACTAACTCGTTTTACTTCCACTAACTCGTTTTACTTCCACTAACTCGTTTTACTTCCACTAACTTGTTCTACTTCCACTAACTCGTTTTACTTCCATTAACTCATTTTACTTCCACTAACTAGTTTTACTTCCACTAACTCGTTTTACTTCCACTAACTCGTTCTACTTCCACCAACTCGTTTTACTTCCACTAACTCGTTTTACTTCCACTAACTTGTTCTACTTCCACTAACTCGTTTTACTTCCATTAACTCATTTTACTTCCACTAACTAGTTTTACTTCCACTAACTCGTTTTACTTCCACTAACTCGTTCTACTTCCACTAACTCGTTTTACTTCCACTAACTCGTTTTACTTCCACAAACTTGTTCTACTTCCACTAAGTCGTTCTACTTCCACTAACTAGTTTTACTTCCACTAACTCGTTTTACTTCCACTAACTCGTTTTACTTCCACTAACTCGTTTTACTTCCACTAACTTGTTCTACTTCCACTAACTCGTTTTACTTCCATTAACTCATTTTACTTCCACTAACTCGTTCTACTTCCACTAACTCGTTTTACTGTCACTAACTCGTTTTACTTCCACTAACTCGTTTTACTACAACTAACTCGTTTTACTTTCACGAACTACTTTTACTTCCACTAACTCCTTCTACTGCCACAAACTAGTTTTACTTCCACTAACTAATTTTACTTCCACTAACTCGTTTTACTTCCACAAACTCGTTTTACTTCCACTAACTCCTTCTACTTCCACTAACTAGTTTTACTTCAACTAAATCCTTCTACTGCCACTAACTCGTTTTACTTCCACTAACTCGTTCTACTTTCACTAACTCATTCTACTGCCACTAACTCGTTTTACTTCGTTCTCCTGCCACATCTTGTTTTACTTCCACTAACTTGTTCTACTTCCATTAACTCGTTCTACTTCCACTAACTCGTTTTACTTCCACTAACTCGTTTTACTTCCACTAACTCGTTTTACTTCCACTAACTTGTTCTACTTCCACTAACTCGTTTTTACTTCCATTAACTCATTTTACTTCCACTAACTAGTTTTACTTCCACTAACTCGTTTTACTTCCACTAACTCGTTCTACTTCCACCAACTCGTTTTACTTCCACTAACTCGTTTTACTTCCACTAACTTGTTCTACTTCCACTAACTCGTTTTACTTCCATTAACTCATTTTACTTCCACTAACTAGTTTTACTTCCACTAACTCGTTTTACTTCCACTAACTCGTTCTACTTCCACTAACTCGTTTTACTTCCACTAACTCGTTTTACTTCCACAAACTTGTTCTACTTCCACTAAGTCGTTCTACTTCCACTAACTAGTTTTACTTCCACTAACTCGTTTTACTTCCACTAACTCGTTTTACTTCCACTAACTCGTTTTACTTCCACTAACTTGTTCTACTTCCACTAACTCGTTTTACTTCCATTAACTCATTTTACTTCCACTAACTCGTTCTACTTCCACTAACTCGTTCGACTGCCACTAACTAGTTTCACTTCCACTAACTCCTTCTACTGCCACTAACTAGTTTTACTTCCACTAACTCGTTTTACTTCCACTAACTCGTTTTACTTTCACTAACTCATTCGACTGCCACTAACTCGTTTTACTTCGTTCTCCTGCTACAGCTTGTTTTACTTCCACTAACTTGTTCTACTTCCACTAACTCGTTCTACTTCCACTAACTCGTTTTACTTCCACTAACTCGTTTTACTGTCACTAACTCGTTTTACTTCCACAACTCGTTTTACTTCAACTAACTCGTTTTACTTCCACGAACTACTTTTACTTCCACTAACTCCTTCTATTGCCACTAAACTAGTTTTACTTCCACTAAACTAATTTTACTTCCACTAACTCGTTTTACTTCCACAAACTCGTTTTACTTCCACTAACTACTTCTACTTCCACTAACTAGTTTTACTTCCACTAACTCCTTCTACTGCCACTAACTAGTTTTACTTCCACTAAATCCTTCTACTGCCACTAACTCGTTTTACTTCCACTAACTCGTTCTACTTTCACTAACTCATTCGACTGCCACTAACTCGTTTTACTTCGTTCTCCTGCCACATCTTGTTTTACTTCCACTAACTTGTTCTACTTCCACTAACTCGTTCTACTTCCACTAACTCGTTTTACTTCCACTAACTCGTTTTACTTCCACTAACTTGTTCTACTTCCACTAACTCGTTTTACTTCCATTAACTCATTTTACTTCCACTAACTAGTTTTACTTCCACTAACTCGTTTTACTTCCACTAACTCGTTCTACTTCCACTAACTCGTTTTACTTCCACTAACTCGTTTTACTTCCACAAACTTGTTCTACTTCCACTAAGTCGTTCTACTTCCACTAACTAGTTTTACTTCCACTAACTCGTTTTACTTCCACTAACTCGTTTTACTTCCACTAACTCGTTTTACTTCCACTAACTTGTTCTACTTCCACTAACTCGTTTTACTTCCATTAACTCATTTTACTTCCACTAACTCGTTCTACTTCCACTAACTCGTTCGACTGCCACTAACTAGTTTCACTTCTACCAACTCGTTTTACTTTCACTAACTAGTTTTACTTCCACAACTCGTTTTACTTCCACTAAGTAGTTTTATTTCAACTAACTAGTTTTACTTCCACTAACTCGTTTTACTGCCATTAACTCGTTTTGCTTGCACTAACTAGTTTTACTTCCACTAATTCCTTCTACTGCCACTAACTAGTTATACTTCCACGAACTCGTTTTACTTCCACTAACTCCTTCTACTTCCACTAACTAGCTTTACTTCCACTAACTCCTTCTACTGTCACTAACTAGTTTTACTTCCACTAACTCCTTCTACTGCCACTAACTAGTTTTACTTCCACTAACTCGTTTTACTTCCACTAACTCGTTTTACTTTCACTAACTCATTCGACTGCCACTAACTCGTTTTACTTCGTTCTCCTGCTACATCTTGTTTTACTTCCACTAACTTGTTCTACTTCCACTAACTCGTTCTACTTCCACTAACTCGTTTTACTTCCACTAACTCGTTTTACTTCCACAAACTTGTTCTACTTCCACTAAGTCGTTCTACTTCCACTAACTAGTTTTACTTCCACTAACTCGTTTTACTTCCACTAACTCGTTTTACTTCCACTAACTCGTTTTACTTCCACTAACTTGTTCTACTTCCACTAACTCGTTTTACTTCCATTAAATCATTTTACTTCCACTAACTCGTTCTACTTCCACTAACTCGTTCGACTGCCACTAACTAGTTTCACTTCTACGAACTCGTTTTACTTTCACTAACTCGTTTTACTGTCACTAACTCGTTTTACTTCCACAACTCGTTTTACTTCAACTAACTCGTTTTACTTCCACGAACTACTTTTACTTCCACTAACTCCTTCTATTGCCACTAACTAGTTTTACTTCCACTAACTAATTTTACTTCCACTAACTCGTTTTACTTCCACAAACTCGTTTTACTTCCACTAACTACTTCTACTTCCACTAACTAGTTTTACTTCCACTAACTCCTTCTACTGCCACTAACTAGTTTTACTTCCACTAAATCCTTCTACTGCCACTAACTCGTTTTACTTCCACTAACTCGTTCTACTTTCACTAACTCATTCGACTGCCACTAACTCGTTTTACTTCGTTCTCCTGCCACATCTTGTTTTACTTCCACTAACTTGTTCTACTTCCACTAACTCGTTCTACTTCCACTAACTCGTTTTACTTCCACTAACTCGTTTTACTTCCACTAACTTGTTCTACTTCCACTAACTCGTTTTACTTCCATTAACTCATTTTACTTCCACTAACTAGTTTTACTTCCACTAACTCGTTTTACTTCCACTAACTCGTTCTACTTCCACTAACTCGTTTTACTTCCACTAACTCGTTTTACTTCCACAAACTTGTTCTACTTCCACTAAGTCGTTCTACTTCCACTAACTAGTTTTACTTCCAGTAACTCGTTTTACTTCCACTAACTCGTTTTACTTCCACTAACTCGTTTTACTTCCACTAACTTGTTCTACTTCCACTAACTCGTTTTACTTCCATTAACTCATTTTACTTCCACTAACTCGTTCTACTTCCACTAACTCGTTCGACTGCCACTAACTAGTTTCACTTCTACCAACTCGTTTTACTTTCACTAACTAGTTTTACTTCCACAACTCGTTTTACTTCCACTAAGTAGTTTTATTTCAACTAACTAGTTTTACTTCCACTAATTCGTTTTACTGCCATTAACTCGTTTTGCTTGCACTAACTAGTTTTACTTCCACTAATTCCTTCTACTGCCACTAACTAGTTATACTTCCACGAACTCGTTTTACTTCCACTAACTCCTTCTACTTCCACTAACTAGCTTTACTTCCACTAACTCCTTCTACTGTCACTAACTAGTTTTACTTCCACTAACTCCTTCTACTGCCACTAACTAGTTTTACTTCCACTAACTCGTTTTACTTCCACTAACTCGTTTTACTTTCACTAACTCATTCGACTGCCACTAACTCGTTTTACTTCGTTCTCCTGCTACATCTTGTTTTACTTCCACTAACTTGTTCTACTTCCACTAACTCGTTCTACTTCCACTAACTCGTTTTACTTCCACTAACTCGTTTTACTTCCACAAACTTGTTCTACTTCCACTAAGTCGTTCTACTTCCACTAACTAGTTTTACTTCCACTAACTCGTTTTACTTCCACTAACTCGTTTTACTTCCACTAACTCGTTTTACTTCCACTAACTTGTTCTACTTCCACTAACTCGTTTTACTTCCATTAACTCATTTTACTTCCACTAACTCGTTCTACTTCCACTAAACTCGTTCGACTGCCACTAACTAGTTTCACTTCTACGAACTCGTTTTACTTTCACTAACTAGTTTTACTTCCACAACTCGTTTTACTTCCACTAAGTAGTTTTATTTCAACTAACTAGTTTTACTTCCACTAACTCGTTTTACTGCCATTAACTCGTTTTGCTTGCACTAACTAGTTTTACTTCCACTAATTCCTTCTACTGCCACTAACTAGTTTTACTTCCACTAACTCGTTTTACTTCCACTAACTCGTTTTACTTTCACTAACTTATTCGACTGCCACTAACTCGTTTTACTTCGTTCTCCTGCTACATCTTGTTTTACTTCCACTAACTTGTTCTACTTCCACTAACTCGTTCTACTTCCACTAACTCGTTTTACTTCCACTAACTCGTTTTACTTCCACTAACTTGTTCTACTTCCACTAACTCGTTTTACGTCCATTAACTCATTTTACTTCCACTAACTCGTTTTACTTTGACTAACTAGTTTTGCTTCCACAACTCGTTTTACTTCCACCAACTCGTTTTACTTCCACTAACTCGTTTTAATGTCACTAACTCGTTTTACTTCCACTAACTCGTTTTACTTCAACTAACTCGTTTTACTTCCACGAACTACTTTTACTTCCACGAATTCCTACTACTGCTACTAACTAGTTTTACTTCCACTAACTAGTTTTACTTCCACTAACTCCTTCTACTTCCACAAACTAGTTTTACTTCCACTAACTCCTTCTACTGCCACTAACTAGTTTTACTTCCACTAAATCCTTCTACTGCCACTGACTCGTTTTTATTTCCACTAACTCGTTCTACTTTCACTAACTCATTCGTTTTACTTCGTGCTCCTGCCATATCTTGTTTTACTTCCACTAACTTGGTCTACTTAAACTAACTCGTTCTACTTCCACTAACTCGTTTTACTTCCACTAACTTGTTTTACTTCCGCTAACTTGTTCTAATTCCACTAACTCGTTTTACTTCCAGTAACTCGTTCTACTTGCAGTAACTCGTTTTACTTCCACTAACTCGTTTTACTTCCACTAAATCGTTCTACTTCCACTAACTCGTTTTACTTCCACTAACTCGTTTTATTTCCACTAACTTGTTCTACTTCCACCAAGTCGTTCTACTTCCACTAACTACAATCAGTGACAAAAAACCCTGGGACACATCAAATGAATGGATTTTTTTACCAAAATGTGTTAACTTTACCCGTTGAACCCCCCTCCCCCCTTTTCAATGTTGTACTAATCGGTTGAGAAACAAACAGCAATGGTACGATGAAATAGAAATGTGTTTTTCTTTATCCAACATTGAATAGGGGGCAAGGGGGAGTAATGAATATTTTCAGTGAAGTGTCCCAATAATAATGTCACTGATTGTCTGAAAAATACACGTTAAGCATTTTATAATTTGTTTTGGAAATAGTTTTCAAATGGCAAAAATGGCGTTAGGACATCTATAGGAGCAAACACACTGGGAATTTTGAATACAAAAATTGCCGATATACATATACTGTAAGTTGACAGCGAAAATTTGGCTTTAAAACCTCTCGTATTGTTCTGGGAATGAAATAGTAAACAAGCCTGTTATCGCTTGCGCACGTCCGTGCGTAACTGCAGTACACGAAAAACTGATCAACACTATTCTTACTTCGCATAGTAGCACAAATTAAAGATCACTACACTCACGAACTACCACTTTTGACAAGCATTTGCAAAGTTACTAAGGCTTCCTGCAGGGCATAAAGTTTCACGTTACATGGCCATTGCATTCGCAAGTTACTTTTTCCTTGCGAATTATATACCTTACGATTACTGGAATTCAAATAATACTTAATTCACACAAGTAACCAGCTATTTATGATAAAATTTGCACAAGTAACCACAAGTAACCACAAGTAACCACAAGTAACCACGAACATTCTAAAATAAAGAATGATAATCTAATTTATTTTAATTTGCCATGGTTACTTGTGGTTACTTGTGGTTACTTGTGCTAACTTCTAAAATATAGAACTTTCGATATGGTTACTTGAGTAAAATCGTTTCCAAAGAACAATATCAGTATCATACATTGTTTACTTTGCTACTTGGTCTTTTTTACTGCCCTTTAATTTGGGATGAACTTTCCTAGCGAGAGAAATATGCCGCTCAGAGGGCATTTCCTGTTATTGTGCCTGCGAGCGTTTAGTTTAGAAATTGAGAACTTTCTATATAAACGATTTCAATGACTTTAAATGGCCATATAAACCTTGAACGTTTCTCTCAAACGCAGTTCTACTGATTCTGTGCGCAATGAAGAATGTTCATACTGGTTGTTCATTACCACTAGTTTTGTAATATCAAAAATTCAACAGGAAATATAACGCAAGGGATAGTATAACATGCGCAAGCTGTTTGTGAAAGGATTGACATAAACGGCATATCGTTCACCCGAGGAATATTACGTGACTGAAATTCAACCACATTCCATATTATTAATAGCTTTTTGTAGCAGTTTGTCATAGAAAATAGATTGTATCATTTCGAATGCCCATGTGGCATTCTAATATGAAACGAATAACTTTGTATTTGGGTCGCATATTTCAGGCGCACGTGGTTTAACTAACATGTCATCATGAAGGTTTCATATTTCTGCTTAATTGCATTGAAGAAACAAAGTTCCTTTAAAAACAACAAACAATCTGCTTTTAAAATAATGTTAGCACATCTAGTTAATGTCCCAAACCGAAAAACTTTATTTTTTATTGGCAATTGTAATGTAATAATACGGTATTTGTATGCAATAGATGAAGTTTTTTAATCAGACAATCAGTGACAAAAAACCCTGGGACACATCAAATGAATGGATTTTTTTACCAAAATGTGTTAACTTTACCCGTTGAACCCCCCTCCCCCCTTTTCAATGTTGTACTAATCGGTTGAGAAACAAACAGCAATGGTACGATGAAATAGAAATGTGTTTTTCTTTATCCAACATTGAATAGGGGGCAAGGGGGAGTAATGAATATTTTCAGTGAAGTGTCCCAATAATAATGTCACTGATTGTAGTTTTACTTCCACTAACTCGTTTTACTTCCACTAACTCGTTCTATTTCCACTAACTCGTTTTACTTCCACAAACTCGTTTTACTGCTACAAACTTGTTCTACTTCCACTAACTCCTTCTACTGCCACTAACTAGTTTTACTTCCACTAAATCCTTCTACTGCCACTAACTCGTTTTACTTCCACTAACTCGTTCTACTTTCACTAACTCATTCGACTGCCACTAACTCGTTTTACTTCGTTCTCCTGCCACATCTTGTTTTACTTCCACTAACTTGTTCTACTTCCACTAACTCGTTCTACTTCCACTAACTCGTTTTACTTCCACTAACTCGTTTTACTTCCACTAACTTGTTCTACTTCCACTAACTCGTTTTACTTCCATTAACTCATTTTACTTCCACTAACTAGTTTTACTTCCACTAACTCGTTTTACTTCCACTAACTCGTTCTACTTCCACTAACTCGTTTTACTTCCACTAACTTGTTCTACTTCCACTAACTCGTTTTACTTCCATTAACTCATTTTACTTCCACTAACTTGTTCTACTTCCACTAACTCGTTCGACTGCCACTAACTAGTTTCACTTCCACTAACTCCTTCTACTGCCACTAACTAGTTTTACTTCCACTATCTCGTTTTACTTCCACTAACTCGTTTTACTTTCACTAACTCATTCGACTGCCACTAACTCGTTTTACTTCGTTCTCCTGCTACATCTTGTTTTACTTCCACTAACTTGTTCTACTTCCACTAACTCGTTCTACTTCCACTAACTCGTTTTACTTCCACTAACTCGTTTTACTGTCACTAACTCGTTTTACTTCCACAACTCGTTTTACTTCAACTAACTCGTTTTACTTCCACGAACTACTTTTACTTCCACTAACTCCTTCTACTGCCACTAACTAGTTTTACTTCCACTAACTAATTTTACTTCCACTAACTCGTTTTACTTCCACAAACTCGTTTTACTTCCACTAACTCCTTCTACTTCCACTAACTAGTTTTACTTCCGCTAACTGCTTCTACTGCCACTAACTAGTTTTACTTCCACTAAATCCTTCTACTGCCACTAACTCGTTTTACTTCCACTAACTCGTTCTACTTTCACTAACTCATTCTACTGCCACTAACTCGTTTTACTTCGTTCTCCTGCCACATCTTGTTTTACTTCCACTAACTTGTTCTACTTCCACTAACTGGTTCTACTTCCACTAACTCGTTTTACTTCCACTAACTCGTTTTACTTCCACAAACTTGTTCTACTTCCACTAAGTCGTTCTACTTCCACTAACTAGTTTTACTTCCACTAACTCGTTTTACTTCCACTAACTCGTTTTACTTCCACTAACTCGTTTTACTTCCACTAACTTGTTCTACTTCCACTAACTCGTTTTACTTCCATTAACTCATTTTACTTCCACTAACTCGTTCTACTTCCACTAACTCGTTCGACTGCCACTAACTAGTTTCACTTCTACGAACTCGTTTTACTTTCACTAACTAGTTTTACTTCCACAACTCGTTTTACTTCCACTAAGTAGTTTTATTTCAACTAACTAGTTTTACTTCCACTAACTCGTTTTACTGCCATTAACTCGTTTTGCTTGCACTAACTAGTTTTACTTCCACTAATTCCTTCTACTGCCACTAACTAGTTTTACTTCCACTAACTCGTTTTACTTCCACTAACTCGTTTTACTTTCACTAACTTATTCGACTGCCACTAACTCGTTTTACTTCGTTCTCCTGCTACATCTTGTTTTACTTCCACTAACTTGTTCTACTTCCACTAACTCGTTCTACTTCCACTAACTCGTTTTACTTCCACTAACTCGTTTTACTTCCACTAACTTGTTCTACTTCCACTAACTCGTTTTACGTCCATTAACTCATTTTACTTCCACTAACTCGTTTTACTTTGACTAACTAGTTTTGCTTCCACAACTCGTTTTACTTCCACCAACTCGTTTTACTTCCACTAACTCGTTTTAATGTCACTAACTCGTTTTACTTCCACTAACTCGTTTTACTTCAACTAACTCGTTTTACTTCCACGAACTACTTTTACTTCCACGAATTCCTACTACTGCTACTAACTAGTTTTACTTCCACTAACTAGTTTTACTTCCACTAACTCCTTCTACTTCCACAAACTAGTTTTACTTCCACTAACTCCTTCTACTGCCACTAACTAGTTTTACTTCCACTAAATCCTTCTACTGCCACTGACTCGTTTTATTTCCACTAACTCGTTCTACTTTCACTAACTCATTCGTTTTACTTCGTGCTCCTGCCATATCTTGTTTTACTTCCACTAACTTGGTCTACTTAAACTAACTCGTTCTACTTCCACTAACTCGTTTTACTTCCACTAACTTGTTTTACTTCCGCTAACTTGTTCTAATTCCACTAACTCGTTTTACTTCCAGTAACTCGTTCTACTTGCAGTAACTCGTTTTACTTCCACTAACTCGTTTTACTTCCACTAAATCGTTCTACTTCCACTAACTCGTTTTACTTCCACTAACTCGTTTTATTTCCACTAACTTGTTCTACTTCCACCAAGTCGTTCTACTTCCACTAACTAGTTTTACTTCCACTAACTCGTTTTACTTCCACTAACTCGTTCTATTTCCACTAACTCGTTTTACTTCCACAAACTCGTTTTACTGCTACAAACTTGTTCTACTTCCACTAACTCCTTCTACTGCCACTAACTAGTTTTACTTCCACTAAATCCTTCTACTGCCACTAACTCGTTTTACTTCCACTAACTCGTTCTACTTTCACTAACTCATTCGACTGCCACTAACTCGTTTTACTTCGTTCTCCTGCCACATCTTGTTTTACTTCCACTAACTTGTTCTACTTCCACTAACTCGTTCTACTTCCACTAACTCGTTTTACTTCCACTAACTCGTTTTACTTCCACTAACTTGTTCTACTTCCACTAACTCGTTTTACTTCCATTAACTCATTTTACTTCCACTAACTAGTTTTACTTCCACTAACTCGTTTTACTTCCACTAACTCGTTCTACTTCCACTAACTCGTTTTACTTCCACTAACTTGTTCTACTTCCACTAACTCGTTTTACTTCCATTAACTCATTTTACTTCCACTAACTTGTTCTACTTCCACTAACTCGTTCGACTGCCACTAACTAGTTTCACTTCCACTAACTCCTTCTACTGCCACTAACTAGTTTTACTTCCACTATCTCGTTTTACTTCCACTAACTCGTTTTACTTTCACTAACTCATTCGACTGCCACTAACTCGTTTTACTTCGTTCTCCTGCTACATCTTGTTTTACTTCCACTAACTTGTTCTACTTCCACTAACTCGTTCTACTTCCACTAACTCGTTTTACTTCCACTAACTCGTTTTACTGTCACTAACTCGTTTTACTTCCACAACTCGTTTTACTTCAACTAACTCGTTTTACTTCCACGAACTACTTTTACTTCCACTAACTCCTTCTACTGCCACTAACTAGTTTTACTTCCACTAACTAATTTTACTTCCACTAACTCGTTTTACTTCCACAAACTCGTTTTACTTCCACTAACTCCTTCTACTTCCACTAACTAGTTTTACTTCCGCTAACTGCTTCTACTGCCACTAACTAGTTTTACTTCCACTAAATCCTTCTACTGCCACTAACTCGTTTTACTTCCACTAACTCGTTCTACTTTCACTAACTCATTCTACTGCCACTAACTCGTTTTACTTCGTTCTCCTGCCACATCTTGTTTTACTTCCACTAACTTGTTCTACTTCCACTAACTGGTTCTACTTCCACTAACTCGTTTTACTTCCACTAACTCGTTTTATTTCCACTAACTTGTTCTACTTCCACTAACTCGTTTTACTTCCATTAACTCATTTTACTTCCACTAACTAGTTTTACTTCCACTAACTCGTTTTACTTCCACTAACTCGTTCTACTTCCACTAACTCGTTTTACTTCCACTAACTCGTTTTACTTCCACTAACTCGTTCGACTGCCACTAACTTAGTTTTACTTCCACTAACTCGTTCGACTGCCACTAACTAGTTTGACTTCCACTAACTCGTTTTACTTTCACTAACTAGTTTTACTTCCACAGCTCATTTTACTTCCACTAAGTAGTTTTACTTCAACTAACTAGTTTTACTTCCACTAACTCGTTTTACTTCCATTAACTCGTTTTGCTTCCACTAACTCCTTCTTCCAGTAACTCGTTTTACTTCTACAAACTTGTTCTACTTCCACGAAGTCGTTCTACTTCCACTAACTAGTTCTACTGCCACTAACTAATTTTACTTCCGCTAACTCCTTCTACTGCCACTAACTTGTTTTACTTCCACTAACTCGTTTTACTTCCACTAACTCGTTTTACTACAACTAACTCGTTTTAGATCCATCAACTCGTTTTACTTCCACTAACTCGTTCTACTTTCACTAACTCGTTTTACTTCCACTAACTCGTTTTACTACAACTAACTCGTTTTGGATCCATCAACTTGTTCTACTTCCACCAAGTAGTTCTACTTCCACTAACTCGTTCTACTTCCACTAACTCGTTTTAGTTCCACTAACTCGTTTTACTGTCACTAACTCGTTTTACTTCCACAACTCGTTTTACTTCAACTAACTCGTTTTACTTCCACGAACTACTTTTACTTCCACTAACTCCTTCTACTGCCACTAACTAGTTTTACTTCCGCTAACTGCTTCTACTGCCACTAACTAGTTTTACTTCCACTAAATCCTTCTACTGCCACTAACTCGTTTTACTTCCACTAACTCGTTCTACTTTCACTAACTCATTCTACTGCCACTAACTCGTTTTACTTCGTTCTCCTGCCACATCTTGTTTTACTTCCACTAACTTGTTCTACTTCCACTAACTGGTTCTACTTCCACTAACTCGTTTTACTTCCACTAACTCGTTTTATTTCCACTAACTTGTTCTACTTCCACTAACTCGTTTTACTTCCATTAACTCATTTTACTTCCACTAACTAGTTTTACTTCCACTAACTCGTTTTACTTCCACTAACTCGTTCTACTTCCACTAACTCGTTTTACTTCCACTAACTCGTTTTACTTCCACTAACTCGTTCGACTGCCACTAACTAGTTTTACTTCCACTAACTCGTTCGACTGCCACTAACTAGTTTGACTTCCACTAACTCGTTTTACTTTCACTAACTAGTTTTACTTCCACAGCTCATTTTACTTCCACTAAGTAGTTTTACTTCAACTAACTAGTTTTACTTCCACTAACTCGTTTTACTTCCATTAACTCGTTTTACTTCCACTAACTCCTTCTTCCAGTAACTCGTTTTACTTCTACAAACTTGTTCTACTTCCACGAAGTCGTTCTACTTCCACTAACTAGTTCTACTGCCACTAACTAATTTTACTTCCGCTAACTCCTTCTACTGCCACTAACTTGTTTTACTTCCACTAACTCGTTTTACTTCCACTAACTCGTTTTACTACAACTAACTCGTTTTAGATCCATCAACTCGTTTTACTTCCACTAACTCGTTCTACTTTCACTAACTCGTTTTACTTCCACTAACTCGTTTTACTACAACTAACTCGTTTTGGATCCATCAACTTGTTCTACTTCCACCAAGTAGTTCTACTTCCACTAACTCGTTTTACTTCTACTAACTCGTTTTACTTTCACTAACTCGTTCGACTGCCACTAACTAGTTTTACTTCCACTAACTCGTTCGACTGCCACTAACTAGTTTTACTTCCACTAACTCGTTTTACTTCCATTAACTCGTTTTACTTCCACTAACTAGTTTTACTTCCACTAATTCCTTCTACTGCCACTAACTAGTTTTACTTCCACTAACTCCTTCTACTTCCACTAACTAGTTTTACTTCCACAAACTCCTTCTACTGCCACTAACTAGTTTTACTTCCAAGTTCCACTAATTCCTTCTACTGCCACCAACTAATTTTACTTCCACCAACTCGTTTTACTTCCACTAACTCGTTTTACTTCCACTAACTCCTTCTACTTGCAGTAACTAGTTTTACTTCCACTAACTCCTTCTACTGCCACTAACTAGTTTTACTTCCAGTAATTCCTTCTACTGCCACTAACTAGTTTTACTTCCAGTAATTCCTTCTACTGGCACTAACTAGTTTTACTTCCACTAACTCATTCTACTGCCACTAACTCGTTTTCCATCCACTAACTCGTTTTACATCCAACAACTCGTTTTACTGCCACCAACTCGTTCTACTTTCACTAACTCGTTTTAATGCCACTAATTCGTTCTACTTCCACTAACTCGTTTTACTTCTACTAACTCGTTTTACTTTCACTAACTCGTTTTACTTCCACTATCTTGTTTTACTGCCACTAACTCGTTCTACTTCCACTAATTCGTTTTACTTCTACTAACTCGTATTACATCCGCTAACTCGTTTTAATGCCACTAACTCGTTTTAGTTCCACTAACTCTTTTTACCTCCACTAACTCCTTCTACTTCCAGTAACTAATTTTACTTCCACTAATTCCTTCTACTGCCACTAACTAGTTTTACTTCCGCTAACTCCTTCTACTGCCACTAACTAGTTTTACTCCCACTAACTCGTTTTACTTCCACTTACTCGTTTTACTTCCACTGACTCGTTTTACCTCCACTAACTCGTTTTACATCCATCAACTTGTTTTACTTCTACCAACTCGTTTTACTTTCACTAACTGGTTTTACTTCCACCAACTCGTTTTACTTCCACTAACTCCTTTTACTTACACTAACTCGTTTTAGTTCCACTAACTCGTTTTAGTTCCACTAACTCCTACTGCCACTAACTAGTTTTACTTCCACTAACTCCTTCTACTGCCACTCACTAGTTTTACTTCCAATAATTGTTCTACTTCCACTAACTGGTTCTACTTCCAGTAACTCGTTTTACTTCCACTAACTCGTTTTACTTCCACTAACTCGTTTTACTTCCACTAACTTGTTCTACTTCCATTAACTCGTTTTACTTCCATTAACTCATTTTACTTCCACTTACTCGTTTTACTTCCACTTACTCGTTTTACTTCCACTAACTCGTTCTACTTCCAGTAACTCGTTTTACTTCCACTAACTCGTTTTACTTCCACTAACTCGTTTTACTTCCACTAACTCGTTCGACTACCACTAACTTGTTTTACTTCCACTAACTTGTTCGACTGACACTAACTAGTTTTACTTCCACTAACTCGTTTTACTTCCACTAACTAGTTTTACTTCCACAACTAGTTTTACTACCACTAACTAGTTTTACTTCCACTAACTCTTTTTACTACAACTAACTCGTTTTAGATCCATCAACTCGTTTTACTTCCAATAACTTGTTCTACTTCCACTAACTGGTTCTATTTCCAGTAACTCGTTTTACTTCCACTAACTCGTTTTACTTCCACTAACTCGTTTTACTTCCACTAACTTGTTCTACTTCCATTAACTCGTTTTACTTCCATTAACTCATTTTACTTCCACTTACTCGTTTTACTTCCACTTACTCGTTTTACTTCCACTAACTCGTTCTACTTCCAGTAACTCGTTTTACTTCCACTAACTCGTTTTACTTCCACTAAATCGTTCTACTTCCACTAACTCGTTTTACTTCCACTAACTCGTTTTACTTCCACTAACTTGCTCTACTTCCACCAAGTCGTTCTACTTCCACTAACTAGTTTTAATTCCACAAACTCGTTTTACTTCCACTAATTCCTTCTACTGCCACTAACTAGTTTTACTTCCACTAACTCGTTTTACTTCCACTAACTCCTTCTTCTTCCAGTAACTAGTTTTACTTCCACTAACTCCATCTACTGCCACTAACTAGTTTTAGTTCCACTAATTCCTTCTACTGCCAATAACTAGTTTTACTTCCGCTAACTCCTTCTACTGCCACTAACTAGTTTTACTTCCACTAACTCGTTTTACTTCCACTAAATCGTTTTACTACAACTAACTCGTTTTAGATCCATCAACTCGTTTTACTTCCACTAATTCGTTGTACTTCCACTAACTCGTTTAACTTCTACTAACTCGTTTTACTTTCACTAACTCGTTTTACTTCCACTATCTTGTTTTACTTCCACTAACTCGTTTTACTTCCACTAACTCGTTCTACTTCCGCTTAGTCGTTTTACTTCCACTTACTCGTTTTACTTCCACCAACTCGTTTTACTTCCACTAACTCGTTTTACATCCACCAACTCGTTTTAATGCCACTAACTCGTTTTACTTCCACAAGCTCGTTTTACTTCCACTAACTCCTTCTACTTCCACTAACTCGTTTTACTTCCACTAACTCGTTCTACTTCCACTAACTCGTTCTACTTCCACTAACTCCTTTTACTGTCACTAACTCGTTTTACTGCCACTAACTCCTTCTATTGCCACTAACTCGTTTTACCTCCACAAACTCGTTTTACTGCCACTAATTCGTTTTACTTCCACTAACTCGTTTTACTTCCACTAACTCGTTCTACTTCCACTTACTCGTTTTACTTCCACTAACTCGTTTTACTTCCACTAACTTGTTCTACTTCCACCAAGTCGTTCTACTTCCACTAACTAGTTTTACTTCCACTAACTCGTTTTTCTTCCACTAACTCGTTTTAATTTCACTAACTCGTTCGACTACCACTAACTTGTTTTACTTCCACTAACTTGTTCGACTGCCACTAACTAGTTTTACTTCCACTAACTCGTTTTACTTCCACTAACTAGTTTTACTTCCACAACTAGTTTTACTACCACTAACTAGTTTTACTTCCACTAACTCTTTTTACTACAACTAACTCGTTTTAGATCCATCAACTCGTTTTACTTCCACTAACTCGTTCTACTTTCACTAACTCGTTTTAATGCCACTATTTCGTTGTACTTCCACTAACTCGTTTAACTTCTACTAACTCGTTTTACTTTCACTAACTCGTTTTACTTCCACTATCTTGTTTTACTTCCACTAACTCGTTTTACTTCCACTAACTCGTTCTACTCTGACTTACTCGTTTTACTTCCACTTACTCGTTTTACTTCCACCAACTCGTTTTACTTCCACTAACTCGTTTTACATCCACCAACTCGTTTTAATGCCACTAACTCGTTTTACTTCCACTAACTCGTTTTACTTCCACTAACTCCTTCTACTTCCACAAACTCGTTTTACTTCCACTAACTCGTTCTACTTCCACTAGCTCGTTCTACTTCCACTAACTCCTTTTACTGTCACTAACTCGTTTTACTGCCACTAACTCCTTCTCTTGCCACTAACTCGTTTTACCTCCACTAACTCGTTTTACTGCCACTAATTCGTTTTACTTCCACTAACTCGTTTTACTTCCACTAACTCGTTCTACTTCCACTTACTCGTTTTACTTCCACTAACTCGTTTTACTTCCACTAACTTGTTCCACTTCCACCAAGTCGTTCTACTTCCACTAACTAGTTTTACTTCCACTAACTCGTTTTACTTCCACTAACTTGTTTTACTTTCACAACTAGTTTTACTACCACTAACTAGTTTTACTTCCACTATTTCGTTTTACTTCCATTAACTCGTTTTACTTCCGCTAATTCCTTCTACTGCCACTAACTAGTTTTACTTCCACTAACTAGTTTTACTTCCACTAACTGGTTTTACTTCCACTAACTCCTTCTACTGCCACTAACTAGTTTTACTACCACTAACTACTTCTACTGCCACTAACTAGTTTTACTTCCACTAATTCCTTCTACTGCCATAACTTGTTTTACTTCCACTAACTCCTTCTACTGCCACTAACTAGTTTTACTTTCACTAACTCGTTTTACTTCCACCAACTCGCTTTACTACAACTAACTCGTTTTACATCCAGCAACTCGTTTTACTTCCACTAACTCGTTTTACTACAACTAACTCGTTTTACATCCACCAACTCGTTTTACTTCCACTAACTCATTCTACTTCCACTAACTAGTTTTACTTCCACTAACTCCTTCTACTGCCAGTAACTAGTTTTACTTCCACTAACTCGTTTTAGTTCCAGTAACTCGTTTTACTACCAGTAACTCGTTTTAAATGCTCCAACTCGTTTGACTTCCACTAACTCGTTTTACTTCCACTAACTCGTTTTATTTTCACTAACTCGTTCGACTGCCACTAATTAGTTTTACTTCCAAGTTCCACTAATTCCTTCTACTGCCACTAACTAATTTTACTTTCACCAACTCGTTTTACTTCCACTAATTCGTTTTACTTCCACTAACTCCTTCTACTGCCACTAACTAGTTTTACTTCCACTAATTCCTTCTACTGCCACTAACTATTTCTACTTCCACCAAGTAAAACGAGTTTGTGGCAATAGAAGGAGTTAGTGGCAGTAAAACGAGTTAGTGACAGTAAAAGGAGTTAGTGGAAGTAGAACGAGTTAGTGGAAGTAAAACGAGTTAGTGGAAGTAGAACGAGTTTAGTGGAAGTAAAACGAGTTAGTGGAAGTAAAACGAGTTGTTGGATGTAAAACGAGTTAGTGGATGCAAAACGAGTTAGTGGCAGTAGAATAAGTTCCACTAACTCGTATTACATCCACTAACTCGATTTAATGCCACTAACTCGTTTTACTTTCACTAACTCGTTTTACTTCCACTAACTCGTTCTACTTCCACTAACTCGTTTTACTTCCACTAACTCCTTCTACTTCCAGTAACTAGTTTTACTTCCACTAACTACTTCTACTGCCACTAACTAGTTTTACTTCCACTAATTCCTTCTACTGCCACTAACTAGTTTTACTTCCGCTAACTCCTTCTACTGCCACTAACTAGTTTTGTTTCCACTAACTCGTTTTACTTCCACTAACTCGTTTTACTACAACTAACTCGTTTTAGATCCATCAACTCTTTTACTGTCACTAACTAGTTTTACTTCCACTAACTAGTTTTACTTCCACTAACTTATTTTACTTCCATTAACTCGTTTTACTTCCAGTAACTAGTTTTACTTCCACTAATTCCTTCTACTGCCACTAACCAGTTTTACTTCCACTAACTAGTTTTACTTCCACTAACTCATTCTACTTCCACTAACTAGTTTTACTTCCACTAACTCCTTCTACTGCCAGTAACTAGTTTTACTTCCACTAACTCGTTTTAGTTCCAGTAACTCGTTTTACTACCAGTAACTCGTTTTAAATGCTCCAACTCGTTTGACTTCCACTAACTCGTTTTACTTCCACTAACTCGTTTTATTTTCACTAACTCGTTCGACTGCCACTAATTAGTTTTACTTCCAAGTTCCACTAATTCCTTCTACTGCCACTAACTAATTTTACTTCCACCAACTCGTTTTACTTCCACTAATTCGTTTTACTTCCACTAACTCCTTCTACTGCCACTAACTAGTTTTACTTCCACTAATTCCTTCTACTGCCACTAACTATTTCTACTTCCACCAACTCATTCTACTGCCACTAACTCGTTTTGCATCCACTAACTCGTTTTACATCCAACAACTCGTTTTACTTCCACTAACTCGTTTTACTTCCACTAAACTCGTTCTACTTCCACTAACTCGTTTTACTTCCACTAACTCGTTCTACTTCCACTAACTCCTTTTACTGTCACTAACTCGTTTTACTGCCACTAACTCCTTCTATTGCCACAAACTCGTTTTACTTCCACTAACTCGTATTACATCCACTAACTCGATTTAATGCCACTAACTCGTTTTACTTTCACTAACTCGTTTTACTTCCACTAACTCGTTCTACTTCCACTAACTCGTTTTACTTCCACTAACTCCTTCTACTTCCAGTCACTAGTTTTACTTCCACTAACTACTTCTACTGCCACTAACTAGTTTTACTTCCACTAATTCCTTCTACTGCCACTAACTAGTTTTACTTCCGCTAACTCCTTCTACTGCCACTAACTAGTTTTGTTTCCACTAACTCGTTTTACTTCCACTAACTCGTTTTACTACAACTAACTCGTTTTAGATCCATCAACTCGTTTTACTGTCACTAACTAGTTTTACTTCCACTAACTAGTTTTACTTCCACTAACTTATTTTACTTCCATTAACTCGTTTTACTTCCAGTAACTAGTTTTACTTCCACTAATTCCTTCTACTGCCACTAACCAGTTTTACTTCCACTAACTAGTTTTACTTCCACTAACTCATTCTACTTCCACTAACTAGTTTTACTTCACTAACTCCTTCTACTGCCACTAACTAGTTTTACTTCCACTAATTCCTTCTACTGCCAGTAACTCGTTTTACTTCCACTAATTCGTTTTACTTCCACTAACTCCTTCTACTGCCACTAACTAGTTTTACTTCCACTAATTCCTTCTACTGCCACTAACTATTTCTACTTCCACCAACTCATTCTACTGCCACTAACTCGTTTTGCATCCACTAACTCGTTTTACATCCAACAACTCGTTTTACTTCCACTAACTCGTTTTACTTCCACTAAACTCGTTCTACTTCCACTAACTCGTTTTACTTCCACTAACTCGTTCTACTTCCACTAACTCCTTTTACTGTCACTAACTCGTTTTACTGCCACTAACTCCTTCTATTGCCACAAACTCGTTTTACTTCCACTAACTCGTATTACATCCACTAACTCGATTTAATGCCACTAACTCGTTTTACTTTCACTAACTCGTTTTACTTCCACTAACTCGTTCTACTTCCACTAACTCGTTTTACTTCCACTAACTCCTTCTACTTCCAGTCACTAGTTTTACTTCCACTAACTACTTCTACTGCCACTAACTAGTTTTACTTCCACTAATTCCTTCTACTGCCACTAACTAGTTTTACTTCCGCTAACTCCTTCTACTGCCACTAACTAGTTTTGTTTCCACTAACTCGTTTTACTTCCACTAACTCGTTTTACTACAACTAACTCGTTTTAGATCCATCAACTCGTTTTACTGTCACTAACTAGTTTTACTTCCACTAACTAGTTTTACTTCCACTAACTTATTTTACTTCCATTAACTCGTTTTACTTCCAGTAACTAGTTTTACTTCCACTAATTCCTTCTACTGCCACTAACCAGTTTTACTTCCACTAACTAGTTTTACTTCCACTAACTCATTCTACTTCCACTAACTAGTTTTACTTCACTAACTCCTTCTACTGCCACTAACTAGTTTTACTTCCACTAATTCCTTCTACTGCCAGTAACTAGTTTTAGTTCCACTAAATCCTACTGCCACTAACAAGTTTTATTTTCACAAACTCGTTTTACTTCCACTAACTCGTTTTACTACAACTAACTCGTTTTACATCCACCAACTCGTTTTACTGCCACTAACTCGTTTTACTACAACTAACTCGTTTTACATCCACCAACTCGTTTTACTTCCATTAACTCGTTCTACTTCCACTAACTAGTTTTTCTTCCACTAACTCCTTCTACTGCCACTAACTAGTTTTACTTCCACTAACTCCTTCTACTGCTACTAACTAGTTTTACTTCCACTAACTCGTTTTACTTGCAGTAACTCGTTTTACTACCACTAACTCGTTTTAAATCCACCAACTCGTTTGACTTCCACTAACTCGTTTTACTTCCACTAACTCGTTTTAGTTTCACTAACTCGAACGACTGCCACTAACTAGATTTACTCCCAAGTTCCACTAATTCCTTCTACTGCCACTAACTAATTTTACTTCCACCAAACTCGTTTTACTTTCACTAACTCCTTCTACTTCCACTAACTAGTTTTACTTCCACTAATTCCTTCTACTGCCACTAACTAGTTTTACTTCCACTAACTCCTTCTACTGCCACTAACTCGTTTTACATCCACTAACTCGTTTTACATCCAACAACTCGTTTTACTTCCACTAACTAGTTTTACTTCCACTAACTCCTTCTACTGCCACTAACTAGTTTTACTTCCACTAATTCCTTCTACTGCCACTAACTAGTTTTACTTCCGCTAACTCCTTCTACTGCCACTAACTAGTTTTGCTTCCACTAACTCGTTTTACTTCCACTAACTCGTTTTACTACAACTAACTCGTTTTAGATCCATCAACTCGTTTTACTGCCACTAACTAGTTTTACTTCCACTAACTACTTCTACTGCCACTAAGTAGTTTTACTTCCACTAATTCCTTCTACTGCCATAACTTGTTTTACTTCCACTAACTCCTTCTACTGCCACTAACTAGTTTTACTTTCACTAACTTGTTTTACTTCCACCAACTCGCTTTACTACCAGTAACTCGTTTTAAATCCTCCAACTCGTTTGACTTCCACTAACTCGTTTTACTTCCACTAACTCGTTTTATTTTCACTTACTCGTTCTACTTCCACTAACTGGTTTTACTTCCACTAACTCGTTCTACTTCCACTAACTTGTTCTACTTCCACTAACTCCTTTTACTGTCACTAACTCGTTTTACTGCCACTAACTCCTTCTATTGCCACAAACTCGTTTTACTTCCACTAACTCGTATTACATCCACTAACTCGATTTAATGCCACTAACTCGTTTTACTTCCACTAACTCGTTTTACTTCCACTAACTCGTTTTACTTCCACTAACTCCTTCCACTTCCAGTAACTAGTTTTACTTCCACTAACTCCTTCTACTGCCACTAACTAATTTTACTTCCAATAATTCCTTCTAGTGCCACTAACTAGTTTTACTTCCGCTAACTCCTTCTACTGCCACTAACTAGTTTTGCTTCCAGTAACTCGTTTTACTTCCACTAACTCGTTTTACTACAACTAACTTGTTTTAGATCCATCAACTCGTTTTACTGTCACTAACTAGTTTTACTTCCACTAACTAGTTTTACTTCCACTAATTCCTTCTACTGCCACTAACTAGTTTTACTTCCACTAACTAGTTTTACTTCCACTAACTCCTTCTACTTCCACTAACTAGTTTTACTTCACTAACTCCTACTGCCACTAACTAGTTTTACTTCCACTAATTCTTCTACTGCCACTAACTAGTTTTACTTCCACTAACTCCTACTACCACTAACTATCTTTATTTTCACTAACTCGTTTTACTTCCACTAACTCGTTTTACTACAACTAACTCGTTTTACATCCACCAACTCGTTTTACTGCCACTAACTCGTTTTACTACAACTAACTCGTTTTACATCCACCAACTCGTTTTACTTCCATTAACTCCTTCTACTGCCACTAACTAGTTTTACTTCCACTAACTCCTTCTTCTGCTACTAACTAGTTTTACTTCCACTAAATCGTTTTACTTGCAGTAACTCGTTTTACTACCACTAACTCGTTTTAAATCCACCAACTCGTTTGACTTCCACTAACTCGTTTTACTTCCACTAACTCGTTTTACTTTCACTAACTCGAACGACTGCCACTAACTAGTTTTACTCCCAAGTTCCACTAATTCCTTCTACTGCCACTAACTAATTTTACTTCCACCAAACTCGTTTTACTTCCACTAACTCCTTCTACTTACACTAACTAGTTTTACTTCCACTAATTCCTTCTACTGCCACTAACTAGTTTTACTTCCACTAACTCCTTCTACTGCCACTAACTCGTTTTACATCCACTAACTCGTTTTACATCCAACAACTCGTTTTACTTCCATTAACTCGTTCTACTTTCACTAATTCGTTTTAATGCCACTAATTCGTTGTACTTCCACTAACTCGTTTTACTTCTACTAATTCGTTTTACTTTCACTAACTCGTTTTACTTCCACTATCTTGTTTTATTTCCACTAACTCGTTTTACTTCCACTAACTCGTTCTACTTCCACTTACTCGTTTTACTTCCACTTACTCGTTTTACTTCCACCAACTCGTTTTACTGCCACTAACTCCTTCTATTGCCACTAACTCGTTTTACCTCCACTAACTCGTGTTACTGCCACTAATTCGTTTTACTTCCAAAACTCGTTTTACTTCCACTAACTCGTTTTACTTCCACTAACTCGTTTTACTTCCACTAACTCGTTTTACTTCCACTAACTTGTTCTACTTCAATCAAGTCGTTCTACTTCCACTAACTAGTTTTACTTCCAGTAACTCGTTTTACTTCCACTAACTCGTTTTAATTTCACTAACTCGTTCGACTGCCACTAACTAGTTTTACTTCCACTAACTCGTTCGACTGCCACTAACTAGTTTTACTTCCACTAACTCGTTTTACTTTCATTAACTAGTTTTACTTCCACAACTAGTTTTACTACCACTAACTAGTTTTACTTCCACTAACTAGTTTTACTTCCATTAACTCGTTTTACTTCCACTAACTCGTTTTACTTCCGCAACTAGTTTTACTACCACTAACTAGTTTTACTTCAACTAACTCGTTTTACTGCCATTAACTCGTTTTACTTCCACTAACTAGTTTTACTTCCACTAATTCCTTCTACTGCCACTAACTAGTTTTACTTCCACTAACTCGTTTTACTTCCACTAAATCCTTCTACTTCCACTAACTAGTTTTACTTCCACTAATTCCTTCTACTGCCATAACTTGTTTTACTTCCACTAACTCCTTCTACTGCCACTAACTAGTTTTACTTTCACTAACTCGTTTTACTTCCGCCATCTCGCTTTACTACAACTAACTCGTTTTACATCCACCAACTCGTTTTACTTCTACTAACTCGTTTTACTACAACTAACTCGTTTTACATCCACCAACTCGTTTTACTTCCACTAACTCATTCTACTTCCACTAACTAGTTTTACTTCCACCAACTCCTTCTACTGCCAGTAACTAGTTTTACTTCCACTAACTCGTTTTACTTCCAGTAACTCGTTTTACTACCAGTAACTCGTTTTAAATCCTCCAACTCGTTTGACTTCCACTTACTCGTTTTACTTTCACTAACTCGTTTTATTTTCACTAACTCGTTCGACTGCCACTAACTAGTTTTACTTCCAAGTTCCGCTAATTCCTTCTACTGCCACTAACTAATTTTACTTCCACCAACTCGTTTTAGTTCCACTAACTCGTTTTACTTCCAGTAACTCCTTCTACTTCCACTAAGTAGTTTTACTTCCACTATCTCCTTCTACTGCCACTAACTAGATTTAGTTCCACTAATTCCTTCTACTGCCACTAACTAGTTTTACTCCCACTAACTTGTTCTACTTCCACTAACTAGTTTTACTTCCACTAATTCCTTCTACTGTCACTAACTAGTTTTACTTCCACTAACTCATTCTACTGCCACTAACTCGTTTTGCATCCACTAACTCGTTTTACATCCAACAACTCGTTTTACTGCCACTAACTCGTTCTACTTCCACTAACTCGTTTTACTTCCACTAACTCGTATTACTTCCACTAACTAGTTTTAATTCCACTAACTCGTTTTTCTTCCACTAACTCGTTTTACTTCCACTAACTCGTTCTACTTCCACTAACTCGTTTTACTTCCATTAACTCGTTCTACTGCCACTAACTTGTTCTACTTCCACTAACTCCTTTTACTGTCACTAACTCGTTTTACTGCCACTAACTCCTTCTATTACCACTAACTCGTTTTTCTTCCAGTAACTCGTTTTACTGCCACTAATTCGTTTTACCGACACTTGATCGTTTTTCTGCCAATAACTCGTTTTAACGTCGTTAGGCTTTTTAACGTGAATGTTAAACTAGTACCAATTTTTATGCCATTAGTCAATTAATAATATGTAAGAGTAATAAATAATTTAGTATCTCGTCACTAAATTCTTGGCAGTTTACCACCTTTTCACTTTTCTATATATTCAAAACACTGTCTACGCAGTAGTACTCTACTACTCTCAAATAATATGTAAAGTTGATTGAAAATTTCCAAATAGCTCCTAAACATTCCTAATAGCCACATTAATTAATATTTATTCAATTGCTGACTCATCCTTATTTATCCACAAATTTCTAGTACCAACTTTCTGCTGCCTTCTCCTTGGGATCCATGCGCTATGACCAATTCTTTGACTACGTGGACAAGTTGAAAGACGATCGCGCAAAGGAGGTCGTTCAGAAATACAACAAGATATTAATGGAAGACGTAAACGCTACTATTACCGATCGTAATAACGAGCGACTGGAATCTGGATTTCTGTCATACCCTTATTTCCTACCACCATGGATGCCAAACAGTATTCACACTTAAGATTTCCGTTAGATTTACTTTAGATGTTATTCGAAAGCACTTGTTTGCAAGTTCGAATTAAAAACTAGCACTATATGCACTTATTGCAGAAAGAACGCTTAATTGTTACATCGTGTTGACTTACTGTTTGTGACGTGTAACACTGTCTTAGAACTCTCAATAAATCTGGTTCATTTTGCGCCCCAGTGGCACTTTTTCATGTTTTTTCACGAATATTGTTTGTTTACAATTTATATAAAGAGCAAATGACGGAGCTGTTTTTAATCCAAAAATAATTCGACCTAGTCGTTCACCAAACGGTCTTTATTGGGGAATGTCAGCACCTCTTCGTATCGTGTTTGTTGATTGGCTAAGAGATAATCTAGGGATTAGGATTTTGGTTAGTTATTATGGATATAGGTTAGGGTTAGTTGGAGGGTTGGGATTTATTAGGGTTACGATTGGGGTTTTGTCAGGGTTTAGTTTGCATGGCTTCTAAGGTTCCTGGTTGGTTGTGGTTAAAACAACCAATTAGATTAAATCTTCTGAGATGTGCTAAAACATCCGTTTATTGCATACGTTGGAACGCTATCAAATAAGAGGTCAAATCGTTGACTGGTTAAAAAACTGCTTAATTACTAGATCACCAAATGGTGAAATATGGGAAGGACCTCGTGATTTTGGTATGCGGCCATATTATAGGGCCCTTGTTTTGTGCACTACATATCAATAATTTACCTCGATATCTGTGACCCTCCCAAATACTAATTTGCTAATATATTACAGTGTCATCCGCATATAATAAACTATTATATGCGGATGGCACTGTAATATATTTATTTTATTCTGATTCTAGTAATAAAAATAAATATTGCCCAGAAAATAATTTTCAAAAAGAGCATATTCAAAATACAACAAGGAATAAAGATTTAATAGAACTAACGTTTCGTCACTTAACTTCACGAGTAGCATCCGGCTACATATATAACTAGAAATACGAATTCGCAATAATCCCCCACTACCTGCTACCCCACCCCTAGAATTTTTCTCCCCCTCCATGGTCTTCAGTGCCCAGACCGCGTCTGTCGATAACAAATCCTAAAAGGCCTGTTCGTCGTACGTAGATTTTTGGAATTACCGAGCCTAAATATAAAACATACGTATGTATTATATTACGAGAACGTGTATACCCGTCGTAAAAACGGTTTATGTACTTAGCTTATGGTTTATTCAATCGGCCGGCCGCTTTGTCGTATATTATTTTGAATGTTATCTCGATCAATATTTAACCGTCTTCAATTCTGAAAACTTGGAATTAGCGAGTCTAAATACATAATACTAGTACCTTTTATATCACGCAAACGTGTATACCCTTCGTAAAACCTCTTGTTGTTCGTCAGATCACCACTCGCCAATAGCCGCCCTTCACAAAAAACGACTTTTTACTTCCCTATAAGGAGTTGCTCATATCATGCTCCGTATATATATATATATATATATATATATATATATATATATATATATATATATATATATATATATATATATATATATATATATATATATATATATATATATATATATATATATATATATATTTATATATATATATATATATATATATATATATATATATATATATATATATATATATATATATATATATAATATATATATATATATATATATATAATATATATGTTATATATATATATATATATATATTCCAAGACCAAACCGGGACCAGTTGCGAAAAATGCAACTTTAAGGCCTTCCGGCTGAGAATTGAACCCGCGACTCTGCGATGCTAGTGCAGTGCTCTGACCACTGAGCTATACGGAAGCCGTTGCCGAGAGCCTAGTCACGAGTTCTGTATATATGGTGGTGGTAATGCCGGGATAAGATTCTGGGTATATTATAGGTAATATTTGGCATTTCACTCGATCAAACTACATGTTGAAAGGATTTATGGTGAAGGAAAATTTCGAGTGTTGGAATACATACATTCCAAGACCAAACCGGGACCAGTTGCGAAAAATGCAACTTTAAGGCCTTCCGGCTCATGGGAATTGAACGCGCGACTCTGCGATGAGTTGCATTTTTCGTAACTGGTCCTGAAAACAGCTTCAGAATTTTTTCTGAGAGCCAAAAATTCGTTGAGATGGTTCAATAAAGAAAAAAAGATCCTTCGAAAAGCCAAAAGGTGGGTCAATTTTTAGTTATTGTATAACGGTTGTGAATATTTGGGCTTTTAAGAGGACGTGAAAGCTAAAAAATATTAGCGAAAATCTCGCTTTCTTGTTTTTCGATGTTTATCACCTAAAAATAACAAAAGTTTTCATTCATAATGCTTTATTACTTCAAAAATTATCTTTACTGAATATATAATAATCATAATATTTGTAAGAAATATGTGTTGCTAGCTAACTTTTATCCTTTTTATTTTGTCTGACAAAACAATTCACAATTCAGTCGGGTTTTTCAAAGCCTTAAAACGATTTTTAAAGTGGATTTTGTATCATAACTTCGTAAATTTTGCACTTGGTTAATGTATTTTCTGTCGAATATTTGCCTTACTCCTCTCAGTTCAGGTTTTTCGCTCTTGTGTGTTAAAGAAACAACCAGTTTCATCTGCAGTAGGTTGAGAAAATCACGCCGCCATTTTGTTTTTTCATTACTAGTGATATATGAGCTGATAGCTTGCTAGTATAAGAACCAATCAGATTGCAGAACAGCTCATATACGGTGGATGGCTATATTATCCCCTCGCCCGGCGCGAAGCGCCGGCCGAAGGCCTGAGGGCGAGGGTGATAATATCGACCGGCGTTTAGTCCCTTATCACGCGAGATGCAAGCCGATCCCTATCTCGAATGCAGTTTATATATTTATATATATTCAAGATCAACCGTCCTCATGCGCGGCATCGGAAAATTTGGCCCTGGTAACTAGATATGGTAAATTTGTCGGGACGGTGAATGAAGATTTGAGTTAAAAAAGATCGTGAAAAGGCAGTGAAAATGCAATATATCGTCGTCCGAAGATGTCAAGTTCGTAAATCAAGTTCGTAAATCAAGTTTTATACGTGGCGTCAAAACTAAAGATTCTAAAGGTAAACCCGTTTTCCGTTTTTTAAACCTGTTAGTCAGTTACAAAGATAGTGTTGCAAACATGTCCGAGTATGTTATTCAGGCTTTTATTTGATGTATAGCATGATTTTCTTGCGTTAGTAGTTCAAAAGATATCGTCGTCTGAATATCTAAAATATTTACTCGGAGTTTGTCAAATCCAATCCAAGCGTCGTCGCTTTTTTCAAGCTGTTAGGTATCAGTTACAAAAATATTTGTGTAGGTATGTCAGAGGCTGTTAATCAAGCATTCATTAGATATGAGTTCTTAGAGTTAGTACTTCAAAATATATTGTGGTCGGAACATTTCACTTTTGGCATGTCGTCATGGCAACCGAAATTTAAAGTTATAACACCAACCCAAGTAAGTTTTAGGGTTTGGATTTGCGTTAGGATTAGGATTAGGGTTAGGATTAGCGATTATTTGAATTTCGGTTTGTTGATATATCGAGAAAGCGCCAATCAGACATCACGAAATCACTCTTTGCAGGGCTTTCGCTCAAAATTGAATAGTCCTTACATAAGATATACCAATAAATTATGTGCTTTATTATAATATTGCAGAATAACAAATGTTAATACAAATTTTGAATGGCAGATTTTATACTTTTATTTAAATTATCCATCACCATTGTTTCACTCGGTCACTTTGCAACCCCATCCACAATGGAATAATTGCAATACTTGTTAATTAGCTTATATAGTGAGTACCAGTACTGGTGGTAAGGATGTAAAAAAAGTACAGATTATAGCTGTATTTATACTGCAAGTCTATAGGACTAACCAGGACCAACCTGGTTGGATGCCACCTTGGGCCTGGCTTACATTTTACTCACTTTAATAGTGTAAACATACACCATACTGTCTATAACAATCAGCATTTATGCTCATCTGATATTATGGCATATGCCCTTCTGGCCAATGGCTTAGTGTGTCTGTTTAAATTCACCTTTGTCCTGGATAGTAGGCCTGGACAGTGCCAGTCCTAGGCTTTCAATGTATATTTTACACAGCTTTTGTAGGATAAATACTGTATAATGTATAATTGGGTAGGTTAACACTCACTGTGTCAGGGAACATGTTAGGATTAAACAAGTGGTATCACCCCACTGACAAGAAGCAGCTGAAAGGAATTTCATCCTGAATTAATATATATATATTGGTGAAATAATTAGATTAAGCAATATCGCTCTTTGTTGTTTTTTTGGGCTTTTGTCATTTCAATTTTTGAAATTGTGTTACCGGTACTTGAATACCATTGAAAAACTGGTACATGAATGTGCATAATTATATAATATTAATAAAAGTTAAGAAACAGAAGTCTTCTAAAAGAATAAAAGGTTTATCAGACTTATCAATTTGGTCTAGGATAAATTTAGGTATGGAATCTTTTGGTATCTGCTACTAACAATTAGACAATAAGGAAACATGCAGATTACATTATTACAGTAGGGTACATGTATCTGCTTATACTGACAATTAGGCAATAAGGAACATGCAGATTACATTATTACAGTAGGGTACATGTATGTACAAGGTTATTGCAGTCCTCGTGAATACAAATTGTACTTTGAGTAAAATTATGAGTATGCCACTGTTACGGTACTGTAAACATGCATGTTGAAATTTATTATTAAAAGCATAACTGACATAATTAACTTTAATTATGTGATATATAATTAATAAAATTATTATTTAAATTAATAATTATTAAAATTAATTATTAATTTCAATAATCAATAATTACACAATTGGTTTCCAACCCTGCCTGCGAGACAATTATGTTGGCAGACTTTCCCACTTGGGTTCTGTTCAGTACACTACCCACAAATTGCACCCAAAAA
>JAYKKM010000439.1:6765000-6800000 GCA_035772405.1 Chrysogorgia sp. JL179-B06
GCCGGGATAAGATTCTGGGTATATTATAGGTAATATTTGGCATTTCACTCGATCAAACTACATGTTGAAAGGATTTATGGTGAAGGAAAATTTCGAGTGTTGGAATACATACATTTTAAGACCAAACCGGGACCAGTTGCGAAAAAATGCAACTTAGCGGCCTTCCGGTAGGAATTGAACCCGCGACCCTGCGACTGCCAGCGCAGCGCCCCGACCACCGAGCCACGGAAGCCGTTGCCGAGACCCTAGTCACGAGTTCTGTATATATGGTGGTAATGCCGGGATAAGATTCTGGGTATATTATAGGTAATATTTGGCATTTCACTCGATCAAACTACATGTTGAAAGGATTTATGGTGAAGGAAAATTTCGAGTGTTGGAATACATACATTTTAAGACCAAACCGGGACCAGTTGCGAAAAATGCAACTTAGCGGCCTTCCGGTAGGAATTGAACCCGCGACCCTGCGACTGCCAGCGCAGCGCCCCGACCACCGAGCCACGGAAGCCGTTGCCGAGAGCCTAGTCACGAGTTCTGTATATATGGTGGTAATGCCGGGATAAGATTCTGGGTATATTATAGGTAATATTTGGCATTTCACTCGATCAAACTACATGTTGAAAGGATTTATGGTGAAGGAAAATTTCGAGTGTTGGAATACATACATTTTAAGACCAAACCGGGACCAGTTGCGAAAAATGCAACTTAGCGGCCTTCCGGTAGGAATTGAACCCGCGACCCTGCGACTGCCAGCGCAGCGCCCCGACCACCGAGCCACGGAAGCCGTTGCCGAGAGCCTAGTCACGAGTTCTGTATATATGGTGGTAATGCCGGGATAAGATTCTGGGTATATTATAGGTAATATTTGGCATTTCACTCGATCAAACTACATGTTGAAAGGATTTATGGTGAAGGAAAATTTCGAGTGTTGGAATACATACATTTTAAGACCAAACCGGGACCAGTTGCGAAAAATGCAACTTAGCGGCCTTCCGGTAGGAATTGAACCCGCGACCCTGCGACTGCCAGCGCAGCGCCCCGACCACCGAGCCACGGAAGCCGTTGCCGAGAGCCTAGTCACGAGTTCTGTATATATGGTGGTAATGCCGGGATAAGATTCTGGGTATATTATAGGTAATATTTGGCATTTCACTCGATCAAACTACATGTTGAAAGGATTTATGGTGAAGGAAAATTTCGAGTGTTGGAATACATACATTTTAAGACCAAACCGGGACCAGTTGCGAAAAATGCAACTTAGCGGCCTTCCGGTAGGAATTGAACCCGCGACCCTGCGACTGCCAGCGCAGCGCCCCGACCACCGAGCCACGGAAGCCGTTGCCGAGAGCCTAGTCACGAGTTCTGTATATATGGTGGTAATGCCGGGATAAGATTCTGGGTATATTATAGGTAATATTTGGCATTTCACTCGATCAAACTACATGTTGAAAGGATTTATGGTGAAGGAAAATTTCGAGTGTTGGAATACATACATTTTAAGACCAAACCGGGACCAGTTGCGAAAAATGCAACTTAGCGGCCTTCCGGTAGGAATTGAACCCGCGACCCTGCGACTGCCAGCGCAGCGCCCCGACCACCGAGCCACGGAAGCCGTTGCAGAGAGCCTAGTCACGAGTTCTGTATATATGGTGGTAATGCCGGGATAAGATTCTGGGTATATTATAGGTAATATTTGGCATTTCACTCGATCAAACTACATGTTGAAAGGATTTATGGTGAAGGAAAATTTCGAGTGTTGGAATACATACATTTTAAGACCAAACCGGGACCAGTTGCGAAAAATGCAACTTAGCGGCCTTCCGGTAGGAATTGAACCCGCGACCCTGCGACTGCCAGCGCAGCGCCCCGACCACCGAGCCACGGAAGCCGTTGCCGAGAGCCTAGTCACGAGTTCTGTATATATGGTGGTAATGCCGGGATAAGATTCTGGGTATATTATAGGTAATATTTGGCATTTCACTCGATCAAACTACATGTTGAAAGGATTTATGGTGAAGGAAAATTTCGAGTGTTGGAATACATACATTTTAAGACCAAACCGGGACCAGTAATTTGTGAGCAATGGACCTCTGCCGCGGCGAGGTTATCACCCTCGCTTGCGAGGTTCATCAATAATGCCCCCAATAATGTAACAGGCAGCATGCAGGTGTGATTCATGTTCACAAATAAGCAATAAACATTGACTGCTAAACTCCATCTGAAGGAGGAGGAAAGGTGTGAAAGGTTTTTACGCACACTGATATTTTATATTAGCCGGGATATTAACAATATACCGATATTTAATAGCAAATTAATCCATAATTATCCTTTCTACAATGATATCTGATAGTTGAAACGTTCAATTTTTTTTCCATCCAATAAGGGGGTAATGTTATAAAGGATGCTTCACGACTATGACATATAAATTAGAAATTGAAAACGCTATAAACAATATTAGGTTTTTAATTATGAAAAAAATGATGTTACAAACTCAGCGCGCTTTTCACGCCCCTCTTCCGTTTCATTATAATCTACATCTGCAATCGCTTCTACATCCTCAAAGTTCGGTAGTTCTTCATCGTTAAGTGGAAGATGACGACAAAAATTGTGCAGCATACAACATACAACAACGATTTTGCAGAATTTCGCAGCTGTAAAACGCAGTTTGTTCAAACACGCGCCCACCGTCTCTTAAGGATGCCATTTATTCGTTCAATACCGGATCGAGCTGATTTATGGGCCCGGTTATAACGTCGTTGTGCAGCCGTCATACGTGGATTGACCGCATATGGAACTAGGAGCCACTCAAGTAAAGGATACCCAGCGTCACCAAGAATTACTCCATTGGGTAATAGTGGTAGATTTCTTCTGTAAATTTTTCATAAAGCGATGAATTTTTGAGAATGCGGGCATCATTTACCGAGTTATAACTGTTGAGCTGCTGTAAGCGCATGATTTCGTTTGGTTTGATGTTCAACTTCATCACGTATTTGCTCAAGAAGCTCATAAAACATGGGCACAGTCATCCTATATCTCTGGAGGAACTCGTCATCATGCAATGCGGTGTCTAACATGTCATCTCTATTTCGAAATTTTATGGGTCGACGTACGGCTACGTTTTGATTATGAGGGGGAAACCTCTCGCGAAGTTCGGCCAATCGTCGAAGTTGTTGTAGTCCATCCATCACGACATCTCTATATCGATAGTGATATAATTTATACCCGTGTTTACAGTAGTTTTGACATGTTGGATGATATAAGTAAGTGGTAAAAGCATGGTTTTAACTCTTTCCCTACGGGCGCAGTTAAAATGGGTCGTTGATGACCCGCAAAGTCGTCAATCGAAAAACACGGCACACGGTAACGCAAGATTAAAAATTGAAATTCGACAAGCGCCAGGAATATGAAATCCACGCACACGCCAAGTTTGATTTGATTTCATAAACAACTCTGCGATTGGTGGCATTTTGAGTTTTCAAGATGCTATGCGGGCGTGCAAGATCGCCTTTTCTGGAAAAATGTAAATTTTTCAACCTGATTTATGATAATTAATGCTAATTAATATTAACATAATGTGTTTTGTTCGGGAAATTTAAAAGAACAAGTAAAAGCCGGTTTATTGGGCTTCCAGAAAATGTATAGCTTTCGCAACAGTTATGGTTATTTCAAGAGATATCAATAGAACAACGTGGTCGTTCAATTTTTGATGTTTTTCAGCCGTAGGGAAAGAGTTAATGTCCCAAAAAAAAGCTACCTTTTCAAATTCAAATGAGCGTGTTAATTCAAACAACCTATTGTGTTTAATATCCCATGTGTATAAAACTGTGTGTTTTTACGCATTCGTAGTTCAAAAGCGATAATGAATTTCAAAGAACTACAATAGGTTGCTTGAATTAACATGCTAATTTGAATTTGAAAAGGTAGCTTTTTTTTGGGACACCCTGTAGAGGCGCTATTGTTTGTATAACCCATGAGACGTTTAAATATGCACAGTCATTGTTTTTGCATTTGAAATTATCATTAATTTAAACATGTTGTTGGTTGATTGTTATTTTCAAAAGCCCTACATCGCTTTATACTGCTAGTCATGTCGAAACGGCAGGCTGTAGCAGAGAATGATAAGTCGGAGAAAGATAAGTCTGTCAAGAAACGTGCACCCAATTTCAAACATGATGAAATCATATTCTTATTGCGCGAAATTCAAATAAGTAAGACTGCTTTATTTGGAATGTTGAGTCCAACTCTTACATTTCACATGAAAACGAAAGCATGGTTGGCGGTTCGTGATCATCTAGTTGGGGCAGGATATCCGCATCGAACAAAAGAACAGCTAAAGAAAAAATGGGAAGACACAGCAACTTCAACTAAAGCGAAGTATGCCAGAAAAAGGAAGACAGGTGGTAGTTCAATTGAATGGTCAAATGTAGACGAGTTGGTAACGGATATTTTAGGCAAGGACAACCCTTCACTCACAGCTATTCCAGGTGGAATAGATTGTGGAGACATCCGTTCAGTGACACGTGCAATAAGTTTCGATAACAGTCCAGCGGCAATACAACTCATCATCCCCGTTGCAATTTCTCATGATCCATGCAACTCCTTCTAATAAAGGTATTACTCATCCGTTAAGAGATATGACAGTGACTGATCAGAGCGAATCAGAGGAAGACCATGACCATGTCGCTGAAGCCCAACCACAAGAATCTCACTCAATAAGCAGCAACAATTCGAAAGTATCCGTAGATGAAGTGTATGAAAAGCATCTCACAGAACAACATGACATTAAAATGCGAATTTATAGGAAAAAGGAAGAACTTATTGATCTTAAGTTACAATATTATCGGCAGAAGATATCAAATGTTTGTGACAAGTGATTAATGAAGTCCATTTGACAGACACGTTATGTCGTTAATTCATTTACTGAGTCGTTTTCTCTATAACTATTGCGCAGAAATAAAATATTTCAATAACTATGTTGTTACAAAATTGTATATATCCTTTACGGAGATGCCAAAATATTAGTCAACCCTCTCTTTTTATACTTACATTTATATCGACAATTTGTAGTGCTTCAAATCACAAATACATAAGTGTGCACCTAAGTATTCTCCCTTAAATCAACCCGTAACTCGTATACTTATACGAGAATGTTACGTGTACATTCTGCAACAGATCTACGTGTACTCTTAGTACACTCTTAACTGCTCCACTTAAGTTATCACTTACCTGTAAGTGCTTGTTTTATGCAACCGGGCCCAGCCGCGGCGAGATTATCACCCACACTTGCGAGGGCACTAAACTAAATGGGTGTTACCAGTTTGTCTCGCGATACATGACTCCACAAATCAAGTATTTCTGATAGTGCTGTGCCATTCATAAAAACAGATACGTGTTCTTTTTTGTTCTTAACCCTTGTTGGATAAACAGAACATATAAAAGTTAGGGTAATGTATTTGCTCGTCAGGGAAATGTATTTGCTCTTTCTATATGACCTTATATGGAATACGTGCGATTCTAGAGCTTCGCAAAATCAAACTTTTCTGAAAGTGCATGCCCCATACCTAGATGGTCGCGGCTTCTAATTAATTAGCAATTGAAACCGTTGATTAGCTCCCCCAAACCTTTTGAGCTTTCTACGGCAACTGATTATATTCATGAAATGTTAAATCCTTAAAAAATACGTAAAAAATCCCGGTGAATTGTTTTGAAAAGGTGTACACTTTCTAATTCTATCGCATAAATGTTACTTAATGTTAAAAAATATTAAATTTGCGGTGATATTGACAAAACATCTGAACAATTATTTATTTTGACCATTTATTTTAACTACAATGTTTCACGAAGCATATCACACAAGACTGTCAAATTTGAAGAAGACTGTGATAACTAACGACACTAAGTTATCTTCCAGCTATTTTAATGTTTAAAAAATGGAGTACAATTATAATAAGAAATTGTATTGAATGTATATATATATATATATATATATATATATATATATATATGACCTTTAGGTCATATTGAGCACTCTAACAGGATTGTCGCTTATGCATTGTGCGCACGCTCACCAGGGCCGTAGCTAGCATGTGAAAGTTGGGGGGGGGGTGTAAGTCCCAAATTTCCGAATCTCAAATTATTTTTCCGAATATGAGGAGGCACGCGCCGTAAGGCGCGTCAATCTAGGGGGGTCCCGGGGCATGCTCCCCCGGGAAATTTTTAATTCTAGGGTCTCGGAAATTGCATTTCCCGCATTCTGGGAGCAGTTTTAAGAGATTTCCTTGGACAGTTTACAGATGTAGGAATTTAGTTTTCAACAATAAAAAAGAGGCGAAATATAAATATGGCGGACCCCACATCTGATGAATGAAAATTACCGCTAACCTAACATTATTCGGCGCACTTAGCGCCCAGGCTTCACTCTTGCGTTACCACCACAGGGTTTTGCACGTATCGAAATGACGAATTTTAGCTAATAACAATGGTGGAAGAGGTACAAAATTTACGTTGGCCAGATTGCGGGAACCGTGGTTTTGTGAAGGCTGTTTAAAATCCAGAAATGATAAATTTTATTATGTATCCGTGTATGCAAAGCAAAAGCCAAAAGGTGTCATCTATCTGATGTACGTATGCAGTAAATCGACAAAAATAGATTTGTTATCCTTGTGAATATTATTTTGTAAGTTCTATAAACTTAACATGAGTTTTTTGCTGTTCACTGACTGAAATCTCGCTTAACCTACGTTGCCGTAGTTTTCCGAACGAGTAATTCGATTTTCCGAATATCTCAATTTCAAACATGAAATGGTGAAACACCCCCCCAATACCCCCCCTCGCTACGGCCCAGACGCTCACTCATGCTTGCAGTTTGAGCACTCTGGCATGGTTTTTGATGTCCCACATTTGTGTGGCATCAATTACTGTAAATAGCAGTTACCTTCATCCTGCTCATCAGCACTACACTGATGAGGCCCAAAAGGCCGAAACGGTACCGTCTGTAGTTAGATATCGCTCTATGACGTTTAGGTCATATTGAGCACTCTAACAGGATGAAAACCATTGTCGCTTATGCATTGTGCGCACGCTCACTGCTTGCAATTTGAACACTCTGGCATGGTTTTTGATGTCGCACATTTGTGGGCATCAAGGGTGACTGTAAATAGCAGTTACCTTCATCTTGCTCATCAGCACTACACTGATGAGGCCCAAAAGGCCGAAACGGTACCGTCTGTAGTTAGATATCGCTCTATGACGTTTAGGTCATATTGAGCACTCTAACAGGATGAAAACCATTGTCGCTTATGCATTGTGCGCACGCTCACTGCTTGCAGTTTGAGCACTCTGGCATGGTTTTTGATGTCCCACATTTGTGTGGCATCAAGGGTGACTGTAAATCGCAGTTACCTTCATCCTGCTCATCAGCACTACACTGATGAGGCCCAAAAGGCCGAAACGGTACCGTCTGTAGTTAGATATCGCTCTATGACCTTTAGGTCATATTGAGCACTCTAACATGATGAAAACCATTGTCGCTTATGCATTGTGCGCACGCTCACTGCTTGCAGTTTGAGCACTCTGGCATGGTTTTTGATGTCGCACATTTGTGGGCATCAAGGGTGACTGTAAATAGCAGTTACCTTCATCTTGCTCATCAGCACTACACTGATGAGGCCCAAAATATTAAGGCCGAAACGGTACCGTCTATAGTTAGATATCGCTCTATGACCTTTAGGTCATATCTTTAGGTCATATTGAGCACTCTACAGGATGGAAACCATTGTCGCTTATGCATTGTGCGCACGCTCACTGCTCGCAGTTTGAGCACTCTGGCATGAAAACACAAAATGTGGGACATCAAAAACCATGCCAGAGCGCTCAAACTGCAAGCAGTGAGCGTGCGCACAATGCGTAAGCGACAATGGTTCATCCTGTAGAGCGCTCAATATTACCTAAAGGTCATAGAGCGTAACTAACTACAGACGGTACCGTTTCGGTCTTTTGGGCCTCATCAGTGTAGTGCTGATGAGCATGATGAAGATAACTGCTATTTACAGTCACCCTTGATGCACAGTGAATCAGGATATCCCAAGCTAGAGGAACCAATCAGATTGCGCGAAAAGCACTCTCCACTGTTTTGGTATCCAAAACAAAAATTATTGAACGCTGATGACGTCACTAGGACTAAGCGCGCGAAAATTACAAAATAAAAAATGGTTTGTTGTAGATTTATTTGTATATTTTTAGTAAGACTATTTTGAACAATGTATAATAAAACAATTATAGGATTCGGCTTACGCATGATATCAAGAATTATCCAGACCTCGGTCAATGTTATCCGCCTCAGCCTTCGGCTTCGGCAGATAACATTGACCTCGGTCTGGATAATTATTGATATAATGCTCAGCCTCATCCAATAATTGTATAATATCCACTTTGATTAACATTGTCGTTGTCACTGTTTTCAGTTACGGTGCTATAGTGCTTTCCAATTATGTGTGGGAATTCAAAATCTGACGGATTGTATACTATAATCATCCTATTAGAGCATTCTACATACTTGCAATCGCACCCTCTCGCTCCCATGACTTCCCAGTATCACTGACCCGGCAGTCCAACCTCGTACGGGCATTTCGGGAATCGGCTGGTCGATCTCATAATCTTATTAGCCAGCTCTAAAACTCGATTAATTCAGCTATAATTTATCTAATAGAGTATAATTTATTCATCTAAATCCACGGAAATTACCTCACTTCAGCAAATAAAAAATATAAGGGCTTTAGTAAATTGTCAAGAACTGCATTCGAAATGTAGGTCGGCGAAAATGGCCCTGGGATCGGCTAGTCGCATGATACCCGGACTTTCTGGGTGTTTTGATATGATAATTTATGATAAATTAGGTAATTTATCTTTGTTTACTCTGTTGATTTGAAAATGGATGAGAAATATGCAACGCTCTGCGACTTGTTCATGTAAAGCATTTATCCTAAAAGAAACTCTATAGTACAAGCATGATTTTCTCGTATAAATATCATGGACGAACAAGTACCACCGTGGAGACAAAATGCCCTGGGTACGAGGTTGCCGTCATCTTTCTAGTTCTAGGTCGACGAACACTAAACATGTTACCATCACTGAGCACAACACGGACACAGACATATACAACATATTTAGTCACCTCACTCAATGAAAATAATTTTTGGAGATACTTGTTTTATTTTGTCTTAGAATATCAGCCAAACGCTTTGTTGATCTATAAATTTGGGAAGCATCCACAAAGTGAGTATTAACATTGATTTGTTCTTTTGTCTTTGGATATCCATTTTCTTGACAAACAGCAGCTGATCTTATGACACGAATACAGGGAGGTTCATGACCGTCAGATATTGGAAGGATTGGATAGCATTTTCAGAGTTTGAAAATCAAATGGTGATCCATTATGGGGCGCCGTTTGTAAAAAAATTATTTAGCGTTTATTTGGTATATTTTGATGTTATTGAGCTCCTCATGGTTTGTTATTTATAAATAACATTTGTTTTTACTAAATAACATTTGCGATTTACTAAATAACACTTACTAAATCTTTATAAAGATTTACTAAATCTTTAGTAAATCGCAAATGTTATTTAGTAAATCACAAGTGTTATTTAATAAAAAAAAATGTTATTTATAAATAAAAAAACATGAGGAGCTAAATAACATCAAAATATACAAAATAAATGCTAAATAATTTTTTTAGAAACGGCGCCCCATAATCCATCACATCTGAAACAGAAAATCATGTACAACATTAATCAATGTTTTTTTTTTGTTTAAACATATTTTAATCAGAACAATTGCCCCAAAAGCATTAGCTCATCTAGGTACAGTAGCTCTCGTTCATGAATACAAATTACATTTCGTAAAGGCAATGAGGAACAGTATGGATATACAACAGGAAATTAATTTATTAACTATTACAAATAAATTGTAAAGTGAAATGTGTGAATAATAAAGTCTTAATTCAGAAAGAATCTAGCTGCCTTCATTATCACGGTCACCAACATCGTATCCAGGTTCTTTTTGAGAAGAGCCTGTGTGCGAGGTTTCATTATCATGACGAAAAACAAGAAGTACGTAGGATTCCAATAATCTCAAACCACGTGGCAATCATCTTATTTAGTTATTGCTAATCATCTTATTTAGTTATTGCTAATCATCTTATTTAGTTATTGCTAATTGGTAATAATTACATACGAACATGAGAAGCGAGATGGATCAATAATAACATTTTGAATGGAAAGAAATCATTCAAAATTTGAGTTGAAATCGGCATTATTACATCCACAAAGTAAAAACGAAAGCTTCTCAGATTCGTTAGAATGATACAAAGAATTCCTAAGACTTATAGACACCACCGCAGAACTTATTCATGAATTAGCAAACTGTAAATCAAGAAAAAGCAAATATGATTAAACAAAATAAAAGGAACAAAAAGAAAACTATGAACAATAATTCATCAACGTGAGGGACAGCAAATCAATCTTCGCAAACATCTGTATCTAGTCTCTTCAATACAACGAACAATGTGGGCAATTTCGTCCTGTAGCTTTACATCCCTCTCCCATATGTTGAAACAATATAGTTTAATTCGCTTGCTTGGCGCGGTATACCTTTAAATTATGAGCTGATATATGCACCCTTCGTCCCTTTTAGTTTACGACGATGTTAAGAACTTCATCATTAGCCCTGTAACTCTTCAACTTTACAATTATTTGACGAATATTATTCCCATATTCCAATTAATTAGATTAGTATAATCAAATTCAGAATTATCACTCGCTATCCCATGCAGCCTGCTTTGAAGAAAGGTATAGAAACATTTCTCGTTGCAATATTCCTCCTACTCTCTTTGATCCCACCAATTCTAATGTTATACTTGCGTGAATATTGTTCGTTAGCATTCGTTTTTAACAGCAAAGATTTAATGTCTTTTTTCAACTGTTGCTATTATCTAAGCGAAGTTCAGCATTTTCCTTCGACAGAACTTGAAATTCGAAGACAAATGTCGAAGACAAATGTCTTCGAGAGGTTTAACAATGGCGACTAATTCGTCTTTGAGTGCTTCTTTCACGAGGGACGACACGACTTTAGTCATTGTGTCGCTTGTACACTGTAAGTGATTTCGCACATTTTTTCAAAAAATAACTCATTTCTACCCATGAGAACTCGTCTATTTATGATACATATATAATATATTTTTGTAATAATTTACCGGACTCTGCTATAGTCGTCACTTCCTTCGCTGTCAACGGCAAGATCTAAATCGTGATCCAAAAATTGTCCAAACTGCATAACAGCGTGGGTGAGGCTAGGTGACGATGCAGAGGCAACCTCATCTTTTATGAAATCTCTGCTGACCTCGAATGCTGAAGGCACATCAGGTGCATTGGGCTGGTTAGGAAGTCCAATAGGACCATTTAAGCCATCCACATCAAAATATAGTGCAGGTCGAATTCTTATAAACGCGCTGTCTGATGCTCCCCAGTTGGCCAGTTTGGGTTGTTGAGATTATTACACGTTCCATCAAAGGTTCGAAAAACTGAATTCCCTTAATACTTGATAAGATCAACTATGTTTGCCTTTACGCACCCGGCATCACTTTCCATTTCTTCCATCATTACTTCAGAAAAGAGATTCTTAACATGAAACTTAACAATGCATACACGACTGCATTTTTTCCGAACAGATTTTCTAAAACGAAGACATATTTTGAGGAAGAAAGTTAGTTATCAACCAGTGTGGTATATTCTTCCTAGGCTCAAGACGTTCTACTTTAAAGGATCCAAGCTCTCTCACCTACTGCCTCAGATCAGAGTTGAAATACATGGACTTAATTTACGAAACAATAACCAACTATCGTTATTTAAATGTCGTACTGAACGTCTTAAACGATCTTTCTTTCCCGCGATGGTGTTTGAAACGCACGCCGTATAATACTTCTAACCCGAGTTTTAAAAGACTTTCGAGAAGTTAAAGGTTGTCATATTTGTGGTGTGGAGTATACGACATTGACGTTAAAGTAAGGGACCCGCACTGTCATGTCACAGGTAAGTACAGAGGGTCTGCACATCAGTCGTGTAATGTGAACTTTAGATTAACTCACAAGATACCTGTGATCTTTCACAACTTACGTGGTTACGACAGCCACTTCAGTATGCAGAAAATTGGAAAGTTTGGTTGTGACATCAACGTGATACCGAACAACATGGAAAAGTACATGGCTTTCATGCTTGGCAAGAATATGGTATTTTTGGACAGCTTTCAATTCCTGAGTAGTGGTCTGGGCAACCTAGTGAAGAACTTACCACAAGACGGCTTTATTTACACTTCAGAGGTGTTCCAAGGTGAGGACTTAAATTTGATGACAAAAAGGGGGTCTATACCCATACGATTATATGGACACCATGGAAAATTTTGATGAAAGACAATTACCAATACGAAAGGTCTTTTATAGTGTGCTCAATGAACAAGAGTTGTCAGAAGATCGGTATCAGCACGCTTGCGACGTATGGAAAACGTTTGGTTTACAAACCATGGGGATTACCATTATCTTTATCTGATGTGTTGTTGCTCGCTGACGTTTTCAAGAACTTCAGAAAGACGTGTTTTCAGGAATATGGGTTAGACCCATGTCACTACTTTAGGTCGCCTGGATTGGCTTGGGATGCAATGTTGAATATGACTGGTGTGGAGCTTGAATTATTGTCTGACATTAACATGTTTCAGTTCGTGGAACTATAGGCATGCGTGGTGGTGTAAGTTATATAGCCAACAGACACGGACAGGCTAATAATAAGTACATGAAAAACTATGATGAATCACAACCATCGAAGTATTTAATGTACCTTGATGCCAACAATTTATATGGGGGGGGGGGGGGGGGGGGAGCAAATGAGTCAAAGTCTCCCCACAGGTGGTTTTAAATGGTTAACTCATGAAAAGAAATAAATGGAGTGAATTTATATGACTACTATAATGACAGTAAAAAAGGGTTGTTAATTGAGATTGACTTGGAATATCCAGATAATTTACACGAACTTCACAACGATTATCCATTGGCTCCTGAAAAGATGGAAATAACAAATGATATGTTGTCGGGGTACTGTTGTGGAGAAGAAACAATGTTTATATTATATGACGTACTTGTACATTTTGAGTCAGCGGCAAAGACACGAGTTGACGTTTTCTGTACGTTCGAAGCTTTTACTGTATAGTGTATGTTTTGTGTATCGAGGACGTGTAGTTGTCTTTCTCGACATTTATGGTGCCATGACCAGGATGGAAAGAGCCCAACGTGCACTAGCATCAAGAAGGGGACACAGAGCCCACCTATAACGAAACTACTAAAACGTATAGAGGAGATCATGACGAACGAAAACTATAATGAAATGGATATGGCTGCACTTCATAGTGCTATAGAACAGTTACAGAAGAAGAAAGAAGTACACGAAGAACTGGACAACAAGATTACCGCTGAAATTACAGACCCTGATGAGTTAGACATTTAAAGCATTATTATTGAGAAGATTTTTCAGGTAAACACATTTTTCGAGTTAAAACAAGCATCACCTAGTGTACTCCAACCTCGTCCCCACACTCGCATGTGGGATATGGTAATCCATGAGTTCGAGTTCTAGTTCGAGTTAATTTCGAGTTAACCTCGAGTTGACTTAGAGTTACTATGTAAACCAACAAACTGTCGACCCAACAGTTTCAGACATTACTAAAACACCATTTTGATGATAATGGTCAAAATAGAAGCTATAACCCAACACAACACCAATCCTAACCCTAACCCCCGCCTTAAGTGTCTTCCTAACCCTAACACCCCGTATCGGACGGTGTATTTTGCGGAACGGCGGAATGGCGGAATGATTAATACTTCTTGAATATAGATGATGTCCACCCGCGGAACCCGGTCAAGCAGGACAAATTCGGTGAGTCGCGGAGGTCGCGTATATACTGGGATGCCGGTGATACAGGGAGGTCGTGACGTCTTCGTTGGAGGGTCGGGACAACTTCAGAAGTACTCGGCCCATCATCGGAAGTTATCGGAACAACTTTGGAATTTGTCGGAACAACTTCGGAAGTTGTCGGAACAACATCGGAAGTAGTCGGAGCTACTTCGCAAGTGGTCGGGAATGGTCGCAAGGCTCTCGCGAATCGTCGTATGGGGTCGGAAGGTCTTCGTAGGCCATCTCAAAGCGGTCGGGATCTGCCGGAGGGTCGTCGGTATCCATCGACGATCGGTCGGAGGTGGTTACGTGTTTCGCTGCTGGGGGTGGAATATCAATGTGGGTAGTCCGGACATTCTCAAGAAGTATTAATCATTCCGCCATTCCTCCATTAATTCTGCAAAATATTCCGTCCGCAACCCCGTATTCATCTTCATAAACCTAACCCCCGGCCGAAAACTCGAACTCGGCTGGAACTCGAACAGAACTCGCATGATTTTAAAGAACGCTGAAGAGATTTACGTTAAATTGTAGAATACCCGTCCACTTTCGCTACTTGTATCTGTTGATAGTTGGTGAAAGGATCAAATTACGGAAAGTTCGTCATATACAATTGCTTCGTTCTATTTTAAAACTCGATTTAATTTGATAACCATAAATAAACAAGTACACATGATATAAACCTTCGACATTATATTTAAAGAGATTTTAGAGCGACCTGGTTTGTATAAATGTCGACGCACGGTTACCGTACGAATAGCCACTGCCTTGTCTTTAACGCCAAGAACTGATGCTCGAATACGGCTTGAGCTTTATAGACGGGTAATCTGGTTACTCATCAGGGAATTTAAAGGTGAAACTATGAGAATGGTTGTAGCTGTTGATATACCAATATCTCTCGATTGCCAATTGATCAGAACTTCGTCCAATTTATCCTTCGCAAAAAGAAACCCAGGACTGAAGATAAAAAATAAAAACTTTCCATAACCAGTGGGAAGAATACAAAGCACATCCTTCATTAAATAAGTATATTCGAGGCAGATAATATACTATTTAATCGAAATTTTCCTTCACCATAAATCTATAAAACGACGCAATAGTTTCATTCGATTCGACCTTCCCAAGATAATATTATTGAAATAATGCACGTGGTACCCAGAATCTCGGTACCACGTGACCAGTCGCAGCCAGACGTTGCACCTACTCATCAACGTGTAGAAACCAGACGTCACTCATTCGCACATAGCTCTAACAATAATTCACAAGAAGAAAGCCAGTCTCAAGCATCTCCTCAACAGTCATCGCAGATTCAGAATCCACAACAGCAACAACAAGTTCAAATTACACCAAACCAACAAGTTACAGAAGCTCAAGTATCAACCGCTAGTTTAAATGCTGTTCCCACTTCCACAGCGCAAAGTACAAGTCGACTTCCTAAATTACGTTTACCCACATTCAATGGAAACCCTCTTCTGTGGAAACATTTTGGGATTCTTTTGATGGTCACTGACACTCAAGTACCAACCTCAGTGGTTGAAATTTAACTATTTAAAGAACCAAACTGGTGGAGATGCTGCAAGAAGCATTGGTGGTTTTCCTCTAACAAGCACTAACTATGAACAAGCAATTACACTATTAAAGGAACGTTTTGGACAACCCTACAACTACAAGGTCATCAATGCCCACATGCAAGCACTCCTCGACATATCCAACCCAACAACGCAGCTAACCAGTCTAAGACAGTTTCACGACACTATTGAAAACCACATAAGAGGTCTGACCGCACTTGGAAAATCTGAAGAGTCATATGGAGACCTACTCATACCTATTATTCTTGGGAAACTTCCTGTTGAGCTGCAAAGAAATCTTGCCAGAGAGCAGAACAATAGTGTGTGAACAATTAATCTGTTAAGACAAGCTATTCTAAAGGAGGTGAGAATTCTAGAAGCTGCAGTTCCAGTTGATGACCCAGCCAAAACATTTGGTGAACATAATTTACCATCCATTACAGCATCATTCCACACAAACGTAGATGGTTCACACTCTCACAAGCATCCACCTCCACCCCCTGACCCACCATGACTCCCACCAACCCGTGGCAAAGGTGAACTATCTTGCATCTACTGCAATGGCAAACATCAGCCAACAACTTGTCATGTCATCACCGATTCTCAAAAACGATATCAGATTGTCTGAAAGAAACAAAATCGGTGCTTTAATTGTCTGGGACGACATAGGGTGGCACTATATAACGTAAGTCACAAAACCGTTGTCAAAGCTGTAAACGAAAACATCGTACAAGTCTCTGCACTTGGAAACAGAATGAAACACCAGACCAGCCAAATTCATCAGTTCATGCCACAATGACTCCCATTATCCCAGCTTCAATCAACTCCACTAACATCAACATGGGAGGTACATACCGCTTACTCAAGACGGCGCTTGCTACAGTTACATGTAATAGTCCAAAATTCAAGGCTGAAGCTAACATTCTATTTGATGAAGGGGCACAGCGATCATTCATAAGACAAGATTTGGTCAACCAACTTCAACTTGAACCAACACGAAAGGAAACCATTTGTTTATCAGCCTTTGGAGCGACAACCCCAGCAGTACGACAACTCGACGTTGTCACTGTCAACCTCATAACAGAAACCAACAAGTCGTTATCCGTGGATGCCTCGGTGGTTCCGGAAATAGCCACACCTTTCCAAAACCATCTACCCTCCGTTGTTCCTAACTTTCAATATCTCAAGGGTCTTAAACTCGCACACCCAGTCTCATCAGATGAACGATTCGAGATTTCCATCCTTATTGGTGTAGATTACTATTGGCAGCTTGTGCAAGATGAGATAGTGAGAGGCGATGGACCAGTGGCAGTGAAGTCGAAGCTTGGGTATTTTATCTCCGGACCAGTACACACCAACTCGTCATCCACAACTTCAACAAGTATTCTTCATGTCATGACGTGCCACAAAGCAGAATATTTTGACCTCAAACGTTTCTAGACTGTATAGAGTCTCTTGGAATTACACCCCCTACCATCGAAACCGAGAAAGAAAAGTTGTCACAGGAATACCAAAGCATCTATAACCTGTGAAGAGGATGGTGGATATGTCGCTGCATTGGAAAAAAGAACATCCTCCACTTCCCTCAAATTACAAGGTATGCGAACGGCGAACAAGATCGATGGCTAGACGCCTTGCCAAATCACCACATCTCCTGAAGACCTATGGGGAGATAATTGCTGACTTCATCGAACGAGTTCAATCCCAACAAGATGATCAAGACGTGCACTATATATACATCATCATCCCCACACCACTTCTGACTGATAGGAAGAAGTCCTCGATAAACAAAACATACACTACTGCAGTAAAAGCCTCGAACGTACAGAAAACGTCAACTCGTGTCTTTGCCGCTGACTCAAAATGTACAAGTACGTCACATAAAATCAGAAATAAATTCAATGTAATTGTTGGTGGTGTGAAGAAATTGGTAACAAATTTGATGAACAAAAAAAAGTACGCGTGTCATTACAGAAACCTTCAACTTTATGTAGAGCTTGGATTGAAAATAAAAAAGGTACATAGCGTCCTGCAATTTAATCAGTCCAAGTGGTTGGGCCGTTATATCGACTTTAACACAGTTAAAAGAACTGGTGCTAAAAACGCTTTTGAAAAAGACTTTTTAAGTTGATGAATAACAGTGTCTTTGGCAAAACGATGGAAAACTTGAGGAAGCGTGTAGACGTGAGATTATAGTGACCACTTCAAATAAATTGACGAAGCTTGCTTCAAAGCCAACGTTTGTGTCTTGTAAGATATTTAATGAGAATTTAGTTGCAGTCCATAAAATCAAAGAAACGTACACTTGATTTGAGTAAAACATTGATGTGCGATTTTCACTATAACTACAGTGTACATACCTAAAAATACCCAAACGATGATTGTTAGTTACACTTCACTGGCACAGACAGTTTGTTGTACACAATCAAAACTGATGACGTACTGTATACTCCGACTTCTTGAAAGAACGTGAAAAGTTCGACAACAGTGACTATACCCTACAGTCAGCTCATTCGCTTTAAAGAAAATAAAAAGGTCATTGGGAAAATGAAAGACGAGTGTGCGGGGGTGCCAATTGTTGAGTTCATTGGATTACGTAGTAAAATGTATAGTTATTTGAAGAAATCTGGAGGGGGTGGGAAGACCGCCAAGGGAGTTAGAAAAAATATCATCAAGAATATCATTAAGCATGAAGACTACTAGAAATACGTATACGCAACAACCCATCGCCCAATTGCTGTTTGAAACTTACAGTACAGTACACTGTACTTCTTTTAGTTCTAAATTACTTGAATTAGATAATAACTTACCACTTCATTTGACAAACTAAATACATTTTCAGTGGACAATATCTCTCAGAGCTTTGTATTGTCTATTTGTCTGAATTTAATTGTTTCATAGGACATCAAAATAAATACATGCAGCCCAAACATTTTAAATTTTGAGTGCAGCAACAGAATAGAGGGGGTCTACTGCTGTTTCTACCATCAATCGCTAAGAAAGAAATTACTTTTATCACAATATTGATGACTCACGAAATAATCAATGTAGTATTTAGTATATAGACACCAAAGGCTGTTGAAGGAAGAAAATGCATCTCTATCATACAATGAGTGTCATTTAAAAAAATCAAATTTGTTCAAATGTCTACGGATACATATAGTGGACATGTATAGGGATCCATTCAAATTAGATTAACTAAGACGTATTAACTAAGACGTATTAGGGATTCTACTCCAATTGTTGGTGTGGATAATTACATACAGTAAGTTGATAATTCTACCCACATTGGACTACTGTGATTTGGAGCTGGCAGGAATATGGATAACTAAATATTGATGGTCATAATCAGAGGTCTCTATGCATGTCAGGGAAACTGATCTTTCGTAAGTCGGGACTTGAAACTGATTGGTTAATAGAAATCCCAAGTTTTTACCTCTTGTATTAGAAGAAAGTTACATTGTGTAATGCTAGTTAGGAAATTCCATGGCATCTTAACATCATATCTACCAGTAAAGAGCTATTTTCCATGTTTCAATTAATCTGTTCATACATGCTGTAGCACCATTATCTATTGCCTTAATTGACATTATGTGAAGGATATACAACTTTTGAGTTAAAATTAGTTTTTGTAACATTGTACTGTACATTTATGAATATGTGTTGAGATTTGTAACAACTGTAATTTGTTAGAAAACAAGACGCCCATATATTGATACCAGTGTTAGCATTGAAGGGGCTATCCTGTATAAATATTATTGTATTATTATTGTATTATTATTGTATTATTATTATTATTATTATTATTATTATTATTATTATTATTATTATTATTATTATTATTATTATTATTATTATTATTATTATTATTATTATTATTATTATTGAAAAACCCGCAATTACAGTACAAGATCAACTGCTACAGTATCTGTATATGACAGAGATTATTGTTATAAATATCTTGGAAAATCATTATCATTGGCAGGTGAAGATAAACAGCAAGTGCAGTTACAATTTATTGAGGAGTACTATGGTATGCTTGAGAAAATTGCTGCTTGTGATTTACCACTGTCATTGAAAGTCAGTGCCTTTAATAAAATGGCACTTCCAAAAATCCTTCATCATTTTTATAACACTCGGTTATCAGAAAAACAGATCTAAGAATTGGATTGTCGGGTTACGGATACGGTACGAAACCTGTATGGATTGTACAAATCAACAACACAGCTCATCATCTATCTTCCGCGAGAACATGGTGGGATTGGTATCAAGCGCGTCTCAGACGTCTACAGAACAACAAGGTTGGCATTTCTTGTTAAAATGCTCAATCATGAAGTTGAACAGTTTCGAAATATTGCTAGATAGTCAGTCAAACTGGATATGAGAAAGAGAGGTGTTGAACTATCTGATGATGCGGTGAATTTTCTTGGTTACGGTTTAAAGAGGGATGGATATCTGAACACCACCAACACGTTTGGATGCCAGTCAGATTGGCCTGACATGTTAAGATATGCAAGAAAACTATTGAGTATTAAATACAAAAAACTTTACAGTAAACTGAGTATTGTATACCAGAATGGAAAAGCTAAAGTAATGGTGGATGGTGAGGCTGTCGACGAATCATGTTCATTGCAAAGGTTTCTGTTCAATCTATCAGTTAAACGTGATATTGCGGACGCGAAAAAGTTAAGTCTGCAAGGACCTTTTCTTGGAATGAAAGATATCGTGGTGAAAGCATCACATTCAGTTTTGTATAACTGGTCGATCAGTGATGATCTTGTAAAATTCATTGTCAAAGCGAGGCTTAGTTTGCTGCCGACGAACTTTACAACGCATATCTGGAACAGATCTAATGATCCAATATGTCCCTTCTGCCGTCGACATACAGAAAGTACCGCCCACCTCTTTAACGGCTGTCACGAGTTTCGAAATTTTTACAACAGGCGCCATGATCGCATTGTAAATAAAGTGCTTGATGAAATTTCTGTCAGCAACCGGAGACTCCGATTATTTACTAACAAGCTGTTTGAGTCAATCCTGCCTGAGCTTCGTGAGGATCTGAAAGAAATCCCAGCCCGAAAACCAGACATCGTCATTGTGAATGTAATCGCGCGGGAGATTATAATTGTTGAAGTAACTGTGTGTTTTGATATGTACTTTGAACTGGCGTATAATTCTAAACTGCGTCGTTACAAGCGGCTATGTGACTATTTAAGTTCTCAGAATTGGACAGTGAGTCTAGTGGTACTTTGTTTCGGTGCATTAGGTTGTATCCGACAAAGTGTGTATATGGACTTGAGGAGATTGAATATTAAGAAAGATGCGATAAAACTATTGCTTAGATGGTGCTCGATTTCAAATGTAATAATGGCCAACCATATCTGGAAACATAGGGTCAAAAAGTTGTTATGATAAGTTGAGTGTTAGTAACTTAGTATAGGCTAACAAACTACTATGTATTTTTAAACTTGGCAGTAGCTATTGCGATTAAATTATTAATACTAATAATAATAATGCATTAAAAATAATACTACTAATAATAATGCCTAATGCAGATTGCAGATACCATATTTGCCATGTAACAAAGCATATATATGGCATTGTGTACTATAGTATCTAAATTATATCACCATGCACATATATATTACAACCTATAGACCAGATAATTTAGGCTTTTGCCGGTCTCTCCGTCTGTGCTAGCGCAAATCATACAAATCGTTGGTTTCGCTCGTATTTATCAAATAGAAAGCAAAGAGTTGTTATTGAAGGACATAATTCGAGTTGGTTAGATATTGAAGCTGGTGTTCCACAGGGTTCTCTCGGGCCATTGCTCTTTCTTATATATATTAATGTTATTAGTGAAAATATTGCATCTAATTATTTCCTTTATGCCGATGATACATCTCTATTCGAGATAGTTGATGATCCATTAATTTCTGCTATAAAGTTAAAAAAGGATCTAAATACCATTAAACAGTGGTGTAAACAATTATGGTTGATGGATATGAATCCTTCTAAAGTATTACATTTTCAAAAAAAAATTGAAGCATTCCCATCCTACTTTAACTTTAGATGGTACTATCGTATACGCGAAGTTATTTCTCACACTCATCTACACACGTAAAAACGCCCAACTTGTTACAAACACGCAACAATGTTGTAAGTTACAATACTGTTCCTTCAAGCCGATATCAGGTTGTGTTCGCACTGATTGTTCCCTGTCGTGACAAGTCTTTAACAAGTTGTTGGCAGACTACAACAAGGTTGTCCCATCAATGCCGTAACAAGGTTGTTGTCAACAAAGTTGTAATAGAAACCAAACAACTTGGTACAAGGTTGCTGAATTCAAGCCGTAAGAAATCTGTACCAACAACGTTGTTACAAGCATGGCGATCTTGTGTGTAAACCCGCGAGAGACGCGTGGCTGTTTGTCCCGCGTGTCAATTTACAAAACGGAAGACAACGCAAAAAGATCAAATATTTGTAATAATGAGAAATCTTCATTTACAAAGAGAACAAAATATTCACAAAAAGGCAAGCTAAAACATAATTATTTTACATAAAAATACTCAATAATAATATTAATGCCTCAAAATGCATGCATGCTTACTGTAAGTTATGTTTTGACTTGACATTTTTGTAGATCTGGGCAGAAATATGAATATTGAAATTGTCCTTTGGATGTTTGATCTAATCATGATTATTGATTGCATGAAGAAAATTAAAGTTTGTTGCTGCATCGGACTCGCAAGTGTATACAAATTTATCGAGGAAATACACACTATAGTACCAGCAGTTTTTAGAAAGAAATCACACTTAATAAGCTATGTCATATAAAATAAATTTGTCATTATAAAATTCATATATTTTGCTGTTATATTATGCATTATCATTCATGCATGGCAATGGTGGACAATGCTGTTTATTTATCTTCTTCTTGGTCATTTAGTCTGTCTTTTCAGAAAATATCTAAAAATATATAAAGATTGCATAGAATGTAAATGATTATAGTGCATAGGTATCTATGTCAGTGTCACAAGTGTGAAGGTATTATTGCTGTCTAATCTAGACATTGAAGTTTAAATAAATCTGCACCAAGTGTTTGACCCAGAGCATGGGTCCTTGCTTTTGACTGTCCCATTGCACAAGATGTTTGTGTAGACTGAATTAATGCCACAACAAAATATTGGCAAATGCTTTGGTGCATTACAAAAGCAAAAAAAAAAGTTTACATTTAAATATTTGCAAAATTAGTAGTAATTGCTCATTAAATTTAAGACATTTTATAACTGCATTCACTGGTGATTTTTTTATAAACCATTTTTTATCTTTTTGCCTTTTGAATTATGAAAGGAAAGCCCAGTTGAATGTGACAGAAAATGTCTACAACAATGTATTGTACATGTTTGACTGTATTTATTGATCAATATTACGTTTTGAATGTGTTTCATTATTTAAAAAATAATACCAGAGGCAGGACAAAAACAAGTACATTAGTCGCAATAAAATCACTGAATAAGTGACACAATAATAAACAGAGTGTTAATGTTAACAGACTACAGAGTGTTAATGTTGAAAATGACGTTACCCTGCACAGCGGCCAACGCGAAGTTTTTAACAGGTTTATCAGAAAAAAATGTGTTGAGAAAATGCGAGATTGAGATCCAAAGTAGAAATAATAACTAGAATAAAAAAAACAAATTGCCTTACTTACATGTACCTCTTTGAAACATTGGGCCATAGGCCTCTACGGATAGCTCTCTTCGCAGTGCAAAACAATGACCAAGGCAAAGCCCAAGACGAAGTGCAAACGTTTTGCCTTTTGCAATATCTATGTATATACAGTAATTGTCGTTTCTCTGCCAACTTTTACAAATAGTATAAATCTATCGATGTTTACGTTAACAGTATCTGTTTCACAAATAAAGCGAAGAGCTTCGTGAAAACACCAGCAAAAATAAAAGTCCAAAGATGAGCACTGCCGTTAACCGTTTAACTTTAAGTTTCCTCTTCTTCATAATCCACACCATCCATGATTACAAACTGGTTCAAACAGGTTGAAGCGTATACCAATAAGTCTATTTCAATTTGTTACGACAAGCTGTGTCTTGCTTGTTGTTCCAACTGTGTCACAAGTTGTCAGAGAGCTTGATCCAGACTTGTTGAAAACAACCTGCAACAGACTTGTTGTCCCATACTTGCAACAAACTTGACGACTTCATCAGACTTGTTACAAGTTGTTCCAACACGTCTGAAATTGCTTGTTGTCAACAAGCCTAATATACGGCTTGTTCCAACAACTTGTTCCAGCTTACAACCCGACAACTTTCTACAAGGTTGTCGTCAACAAACTTGTTACGGTTTGATAAAACAACAACATTGTTACAACTTGTTACCAGGCTTGTAGCAAGCTTGTTGCGCCAACAACTTGTAACAAGCTTGTGAGATTTTTACGTGTGTAGCCGACTAATTTCTCAACCGATTTTACGAAGGGTATTCACGTTCTCGTAATATAGTAGACACGTATGCTATGTATGTTGACTCGCTAATCCCAAATCTGCTTTCAGAATTGAAAACGGTTAAATATTGATCGAGACAACGTTCAAAATAATATACGACGAATTAGGGAAGTGACCAGCTTATAGCCGACTACACACGTAAAAATATCACAAGCTTGTTACAAGTTGTTGGCGCAACAAGCTTGCTACAAGCCTGGGAACAAGTTGTAACAATGCTGTTGTTTCGTCGAGCCGTAACAAGTTTGTTGACGACAACCTTGTAGCAAGTTGTCGGGTTGCAGAGCCGTAACAAGTTGTTGGAACAAGCCGTATTAGGCTTGTTGACAACAAGCAATTTCAGACTTGAGGAACAACTTGTAACAAGCCTGATGAAGTCGTCAAGGTTGTTACAAGTATGGGACAACAAGTCTGTTGCAGGTTGTTTTCAACAAGTCTGGATCAAGCTCTCTGACAACTTGTGACACAGTTAAAACAACAAGCAAGGCACAGCTTGTCCTAACAAATTGAAATAGACTTGTTGGAACGCTTCAACCTGTTGAACCAGTTTGTATAATCATGGATGGCGTGGATTATGAAGAAGAGGAAACTTAAAGTTAAACGGTTAACGGCAGCGATCATCTTTGGACTTTTATTTTTGCTGGTGTTTTCACGAAGCTCTTCGGTTAACATATTTGTGAAACAGATACTGCATGTTAACGTAACATCGATAGATTTATACTATTTGTAAAAGTTGGCAGAGAAACCACAATTATATACACAGATATTGCAAAAGGTAAAAGGTTTGTACTTCGTCTTGGGCTTTGCCTTGGTCATTGTTTTGCACTGCGAAGAGAGCTATCCGTAGATGGCTCAATGTTTTAAAGAGGTAAGTAAGGACATTTGTTTTTTATTCTAGTTATTATTTCCACTTTGGATTTCTCAACACATTTTTTTCTGATAAACCTGTTAAAAACTTCGCGTTGGCCACTGTGCAGGGTAACGTCATTTTCAACATTAACACTCTGTAGTCTGTCAACATTAACACTCTGTTTATTATTGTGTCACTTATTCAGTGATTACTTATTGTGACTAATGTACTTGTTTTTGTCCAGCCTCTGGTATTATTTTTAAAAATAATGAAACACATTCAAAACGCAATATTGATCAATAAATACAGTCAAACATGCACAATACATTGTTGTAGACATTTTTTGTCACATCCAACTTGGCTTTCCTTTCATAATTCCGAAGGCAAAAAGATAAAAATGGTTTATAAAAATCACCAGTGAATGCAGTTATAAAATGTCTTAAATTTAAGCAGCAATTACATACTAATTGGGTTGTTATGAGCAACACTACATCATCTTCAACTGACTTGACACTTTCCTCTGTAAAAATGATGATAGTTATCGTGCAAGTCTTTTTAACTCATCTAATAACTCTGCAGTTGGTTTTTTGTTTAATCAAGTTTCATGAAACAAAAGCATTATTTTGCAAATTTGTTGTGACATTAATCCAGTTTGCACAAACATATTAATTGTGCACTGGGACAATCAAAAGCAAGGACCCATGCTCTGGGTCAAACACTTGCAGTGCAGATTTATTTTAACTTCAATGTCTAGATTAGGATAGGATAGGATACCTTTATTTTAATTGGGTAGCTCTTTCAGCGATTATTATACAAATATAAAAAACACTGCCTATCAACAGAGGCCCTATATAAATATGATAACAACAAAAAATATCCAGTATATGTTAAGAAAACAAAATAGTATAACTAAAATATAACAAACAAATCACAAATCTAAGTTACGGTTAAAAACTAAGGATCCATGATAAAAAACGATTTTTTAGTACATTCAAGTCTAACAGAGGGCAGCCTAATATGATGCCTCTGTCTGGTAACCCTGTCCCTGCTAATAACTTCTCTATTAAATTTAAAATAATTATAAAAAAATTGTGGACAGCGTTTCTGTAAACACCGTTTAACTAGATTTAGAACATGAATATCACGTCTACTTTCCAAGCTGATATACCTCAGATTGTTTAACGCTTTATCACTACTATGTGTTTTCATTATTATGCGTGCAGCACGCCTTTGCAGTTTCTCTATACTATCTGAGTTTACACGTCCACAGCAACTCCATACAGCATCACAATAATCCCTGAGAGGTAGAATAAAGGACTTATAAACTATATTAGCCGTATATTATGCTGAGATTCTTTCTAGAGCGGCTGAGTATACCTATTCTCTTTCCGACTTAATTCAGTGCTAATCAAATACTTAATTGTGCGTTCCAAGTGAGACTCTCATCTAAAACCAGGCCAAGATATTTAAACTCCGTTACGCGCTTAATAACATAATAAATTATCTATATAGACACTGAAAAAGTGCTAACAGATACTAATCGATGCATTCCGTTTTTCCCTTATGTAAATAAAGACTATTATCTAACAGCCATTGATTGATGGTCGTAAGTTCTTTAGTGAGAGTCTTTGCTATTTCCATAGCATCTTTGGCTGCACAGTAGATGACTATCATCAGCGTACATTAGGATTTGACAGCGATTTAGGACTCTAGGCAAGTCATTCACAAGGAGTACAAAAAGTAACGGGCCAATTATGCATCCCTGCGGGATTCCCGATGTAATATCACAAGGGTCAGACAACGCCTTGAATTTCCAAAGCTCACAACTTGCTTGCGACCACTCAAGTAGTTCCCAAACCAGTCAAGTTCAGTACCTTGAAGTCCGCAAAATCTTAATTTATTCATCAGTGTCATATGATCAACAGAATCAAATGCTTTGCGGAGGTCAATGAACACGGAACCAGTTAGTAACCCCTGGTCCATTCCTCGTCGAATCGAATCGGTAAAAGCGATGGCAGCAGTTTCAGTCGAATGGTTTTTATGAAAACGGCATTGATAAGGGGTTAAGAGCTGCTGCTCAGATAGAAATTTGTATAGTTGACAATGAACAGCCCTTTCTAACACCTTTGATGCTGCGGGAAGTACTGATATGGGACGGTAATTGTGCATGTCTTTAGCATTACCTTTCTTAAGAATAGGTGTTAAGGCTAGTTTTCACTCAGGAAAATCTTCCGCAGGACCGGTACGGACAGGGACGTTTTCATTGTCTTGTGAGCTCTCGGTTGGAACTAACGACTTTAACACAAAGGAAACCTCCCTGTCCGTTCCAGTCCTGCTGAAGATTTTCCTGAGTGGAAACAAGCCTTTACTCTTGCACATTTACAATCACACGGCAGAGCTCCTTGAGATAATGATGTATTAATGATTCGTGTCAGTGGTTTTGCGATTATCTCAGCAGAATCTTTCAAAAAGCGTGGTGATATATTGTCCAATCCGCTTGACTTGTTTGGTTTCATCTGTTTCAACATAGTAACAGTGAAAAGTTCATTCACAGGTTCGAATTTAAACTTTGGCAATGATTGATCAACCTCATAGCTGGCATCTTTGCTTGTAGTGCAGGAATATTTCCAAGCGATTGCAATAGACGCATGACAGCTGTAGAGAAAAATGTATTAAAACCATTAGTTGTCCTTTTATCATCACTATACAGAGTTCACCATCAATAGTGATGTTTTTCGTGGCTTTAGACGTTTTCTCTCCAAGGAGTATCTTTCTCATTGTTCTCCAGAAAGCTTTAATGTCGTCAAGATTGTCTTCTATAAGTCTCTTATTGTATGATTGTTTTGCTTTCCTGATTGAATTTGACACGCGATTTCGAGACGAACGATAACAGAGCCAATCTTCATTACGATTTGTCTTTCGTGCTTTTTTCAATCGGTAATCGCGTTGTCGAATATCATACTTAATCTGTCCAGTTATCCAGGAGTAGTTATCCAAACCACGGACTCGCTTTTGAATAAGCGGGGCATGATTATCAGCATGCACCCTTAAGGAATGCAAGCTTAAATTTTGACCACAGATCGTTGACACAAGAAACATTTCCATTTGTTGTCCCAGAGTTGTATTCAGGAATGTCCCAGTCAACACCTCTTAAATCGTCACAAAAATTTACAGAATTGTATTTAGCATAATTTCTGAAGATTTTTGTTTCCGAAGGGGCTTTCATCCAATTCAATTTCCTTATGCAATAAACAAACTCGTGGTCGCTTAAACTTAGACTTAATACTCCAGACTCTCTAATATTTTGTGGAGAGTTCGTAACGATGACATCCAAAAGGGAACCATGAGAGTCTTTAACAATACGTGTAGGCTGGTTTATAAGTTGCGTGAGATTTTTTGATTGAAGTAGCGACTTGAGTTGTTTACATTCCGGTGACATACCTCTTTTAGCCAAAAGGTCGCCAACAAGAATCACTTCTTTACCTTCAGCTGTTCTAAGCTGTAAACTGTTTTCGAGTCTTGACATAAAATTATTTTTTACCGCATGATTTGAAGATGCAGGAGGTCTGTAATAAGTTCCAACTAGAAAGCTACGAGATTTTTTAGGAAATACTTCCACCCATACAGTCCTTCGATGCTTGAGTCTTCGAGGTCAAGCCTCCGTATAACTTTCACGTCGTTTCTTGCGAAGACAGCTAAGCCACCACCATTCCATTACCTCTATCACGACGGAAACGTTGTTAACCAGGGATATCGATTTCAGAGTCTATAATATCTCTATGCATCCAGGTCTCAGAAAACGTCAACAAATGGAACCCAGAGTGTAGTTCAGAAACAATAAACCGCAGTTCATCGATTTTACTCATTAGGCTTCTGATATTTTGATGGGCGATTTTAAATCCCTTAATTGCTGGAATATCCTTAAGTTTTTGAGACAAAAATAGACCATCATCTGGGTTAACTTCAACAAAACCTGTAGAACTTCTTGGCGCACAAAGACAACACATCATGTTACATTGTAGATCAGGACCAAAACACTTGAGGTGAATAAACTTTTGACACGCCGTACACTGATCGTAAGACTGATTTTTGTGGATAGTTTCCAGACATATACCACAATGGTCTTTTATAACGGAACCAGCATTTAATTCTAAATTAAGTCTCCAGCCATGTAAAGTAGACATAAAGCCATTTCAGACCACTTACAAAGCTCAAGTAGTTTTGGAAGCGAACATGGTGATTTGTTGGCAGATCGCTTGATAGTATTGTAGTAGGACGAGAGACGGTTCCATTAAAAGTCACAATAGGTGCGAGAAAATTTGTTCCGATATAAAATCGGGTCTAATACCGTTTTTCTGACACTTGGACCGTACAATATTAAGAATAAATACAGAACGGTGTATAACTTTCGGAGTGCCAAAACCGCATGACCGTTCGCCATGACTAATATATAATTATAAATAATACCTGTCCTTCACTCTTGTGACACTGACATAGATACCCACACTATAATTATTTACATTCTATACAATCTTTATATATTTTTAGATATTTTCTGAAAAGACAGACTAAATGACTAAGAAGAAGACAAATAAACAGAATTGTCCATCATTGCCATGATGCATGAATGATAATGGATGAGGTAGCTCAATTTGTAAAGGACAGCAAAATGTATGAATTTTATAATGACAAATTTATTTTATATGACATAGCTTATTGGGTGTGATTTCTATCTAAAAACTGCTGGTTCTGTAGTGTGTATTTCCTCAATAAATGTGTGTACACTTGCGAGTCCAATGCAGCAACAAACTTTAATTTTCATCATGCGATCAATAATCATGATCATGAGATCAAACATCCAAAGAACAATTTCAATACTCATATTTCTGCCCAGATCTACAAAAATGTCAAGTCGAATCATATAACTTACAGTAAGTATGCATGCAGTTTCAGGCATTAATATTATTATTGAGTATTTTTATTGAGAATTTTTATGTAAAATAATTATGTTTTAGCTTACCTTTTTGTGAATATTTTGTTCTCTTGTATTGAAGATTTCTCATTAACAAATATTTGATCTTTTTGCATTGACGCACGCAAGATCGCCATGTTTGTAACAACGTTGTTGGTACAGATTTGTTACGGCTTGAATTCAACAACCTTGTACCAAGTTGTTTGGTTTCTGTTACAACTTTGTTGGTGCAGACTTGCACAATATGATATAGACGGACTTGCTGCAGCTCAGGCTCAACAACCTTGTACCAAATTGTTCGGGCTCCTGTTACAACTTTGTTCCTTGTTACGGCATTGATCGGACAACCTTGTTTACAGTCTGCCAACAACTTGTTACAGAATTGTCACGACAACTGGCCTGGGAACAAGCAGTATATCGGCTTGACGGAACAGTATTGTAACAACATTGTTGCGGGTTTGTAACAAGTTGTGCGTTTTTACGTGTGTAATTTATAAGTACATAAACCGTTTTTACGAAGGGTAGTTATGTATGTTGATTCGCTAATTCCAAATCTGTTTTCAGAGTTTAAATCGGTTAAATCATTGGCCGAGATAACGTTCAAAAATTTCTTCGACGAAACGTGCTTTGCAAATTGTAAATTTTTGCAAAACACAAATACACGGCGTGCGAGGTCTGGGCACCATGGATGGGGAAATTCCCGTAGGGGGGGCGGGGGGTAGAAAAAGCGGGCGAGGGGATTATTGCGGTTCGTATTTCTAGTTCAGATTTTATCCTTGTCTGGAACTACAAACAATTTCTAATAATTAGACATGGAACGCGTGTAACCATTCATGATGATGAGCGCTGTCCTGTTATCTCCATGAATTAAGCTCGCGCTGCATATTAATATATATATATACACTGTATATATATATATATATATATATATATATTATTATATATTATTATATATATAATAATATATATATTATAATATAATAATAATAAATAATATAATAAAAATAATAATATAATAATATATAATAATAATATAATAATAATAAAATCACAATTACATCTGAAATTAATTAAAAATTAGATAATACTATATTTACAAATTAATGATAATTTATTACATAGAAATCTAACAATCGTCTTTTAAAATCCTCCAATTTTAAATAAATATAATTAAAAAAAATAAAAAATAAAAAATAAAATATAAAAAATAAAAATAAATTAAATTAAAAATTAAAAAATAAATTTAAAATTTAAAAAATCCTAAACTGCTTTCTCAGTTCAATGTTTGCATGTGGATCCCGATTCGTAGAAGAACGGCTCCCTCTTATCGCCATAACTGCCGACCGTATCAAGGCGAAAGATAATGTGCATCGCATCCACGCAAGTGTGATGCTGTATTCTGACTTTCGCTTCTGTGCTAACAATTCTGCTAGACGTTTATAAGCAACGGTTGTCTCTTTTCCCGATTCGTAGAAGAACGGCTCTCTCTTATCGCCATAACTGCCGACCGTATCAAGGCGAAAGATAATGTGCATCGCATCCACGCAAGTGTGATGCTGTATTCTGACTTTCGCTTCTGTGCTAACAATTCTGCTAGACGTTTACAAGCAACGGTTGTCTCTTTTCCAAGTCCCCCACTTGTTGAAAACACAAGAGGTGTAAATGCAGCATATTCAACTTCCCTAATAATTCTGTCTCCGTACTCTCTCTTCTTAGCCATCTCATGGTGTCTGTAGAGTGCAGGTATATTGGTATTTCGGTAGCTCGATGCGTTTGGGTGAAAAACCCTAACATAAAAAAATGCAACTTGCTGCCTACTCCAAAAATTGTCCTTTGTTCAGGTTGAAGCCTTGATTTTGTAGTGGTAAAACTGACAACCACGATGACGATCCTTTCTCGCAAAGTAAGTCCATCATTCTTTTCTTTGGTGGAGATAGACTTTCTCTGACTTGTTGAGCCAAGCTCTCAATTTCCTGTTGTTTATGCCGACGCAGATTTGTTTTGATGGATTGTAGTTGTGGTCTAATGAAGGATTCCTTTTGCTCGACAATCATATCTTTCAAGGTTTCGCTGATCTTTTGTGAGGCATGATATTCTCCACTTGCACTGGTTACTGGGTTGATAATGTTTAGACCACCGTAGCGTATGGGTAGAGAGAGAAGTCTCCTTTCTTCAGAAGTACATTGGCATCTACCAGTTAATGCCGGAATAAAGGTTTGACTAATCATATCTTCTAATGGCTGAAATATACTGTCAATATCCTCGATTGTCCGCATTATATATCGCCATTTTCCCAAAATGCAATGAGAGAACGCAGCATATGCAGATTGGGGATATCGTTCTGCTATCTTGGAAAGATTCTTAATTTCTTCAACAAAGTCTTCGACTTTGTGTGCTGCATACTCGTTAGCAAAGCAGGTTGAACCAACAGTTGAACCAAGCATCTCATGTCCATCAGTTATCACTAGAATTCCCGTTCCTTCAAAAAATGTAATTGCTTCTTCTTGAAACTCTGGTTTAACAATGAGGTGTGTTTTACTTGCGTTTGGATGGTATCCCATCTAATAATAATAATAATAATAATATAACATATTATATTATTATAATAATAATATAATAATATAAAAATATAATAATAATAAATAATATTATAATAATATATATTATAATAATATATATATATTATTATTATATATATATTATATATTATATATATATATATATTTATATATATAAATATATATTAAGTCTTCACCAAAATAGGAAGTTTTGTTCATAATTTGTAAACCATAATTGGTCAGTTTTATTTCCTCCTTTTCATGTTATTTGCAGGTGATTATATCTAGACTATTGTGAAAGAACTTTACCTAATTAGCTTTCTTCTAATGAATGTATAAATACCAAATATATGGCAAAGACGTCTCGATCTTGAAGTAGACAAAATTGAAAGTATTTGGGTAGAATTATTAATCAAACAATTGAAGTCAATCCTATGCATTTGATATCGTCCCCCAAACTCATCAAATCATTTGAATACAAATTTTAATGCAGATTTTATAATAATATCCTAACTACAGCCTTGGTGGAAGACAAAGAGATATTATTATCTCCGGGGATTTTAATTGTGATTATCTACGACCAAATGAACAAAGGGACTTGAAGGATATAATGAGAATTCATAACTTTCGGCAAATGATAAAGCAACCGACACGGTCTATTAAAATACACACATTAATTGACCTATCTTTTGTGACCCATGAGTCGACGCCAATATCGGCAGAGCGTTTTCTCTTGAATCTGGCTTTAGCGACCATCATCTGATTGGGATTATTCGTAAAATGAATTGTAAAATGCTCACTAGCCTCACTGACCAAGTAATTTAATTTTCCACATCTCTAAATTAGTAATTCTTTCCTCAACTTAATAGTTTACTAATCAATGAGGCTGAGACGATGGTGAAAATTTAACTGTCACAATACTGCTGAATATTATCACAATTGTGTCGTTGACACAATTAACCGTTTATCGATTTTTCAATTTATTTTTAAAATTTTCAGCACAGTATATGATTAACAATAACTATAAATTTGGATTTAAATATTTTAATTATGACTAAAATGGAATAATACCTGATAATACCTGTATTGATGTTGTGAACACCTCAACAACAACACCTCAGTCTCCACTACTTTATACAGAATGATCATTCCACAGTCATTCACTCATTCTTATTTTCTTCGATTTTCTATTTTCACTTGGTATTGTAACAAAGTTAGATAACTGCAGTATAAAGAATATATAGTTATAATCAGCTATAACATTTGCAATATAGTTACCAGTACTAAATAACTATTGAAAATGTTGTCACTATCACCTAGCCCTGATCAATTATAGTCTTCCTAATAACCGAATGACTCCTAATGAGCCAATCATTCAACAAATACCTTCTTTGTAATGCTTATTCACCTTTATTTGATTATTTAATGTTTATTTAGTCCATTTGTTGATTAACTGGAACTATATATTTGGATAGTTTCCATAGTTTTTTAATTTTATTATACCATGCATATTCGCATGTCTGTTGCGATGATTCTTTTAATAAAGTGTTATTATTATTAATATGCGTTTTCACTTTGTACCTTCCTCACCTGGTGCCTCACTAGTAAACATTCCGCACGGGTGGTACCCACATACCCGCAGCTCATGCAACTCTGAGCTGTGATAATGGTGTTTGTACATCCGGCTCGTTCTTGCCATAACGTCATTCCATTTCAAGAACAGATCTTCTTTGTGTTTTGAAAAACACTAGCCTAGCTATATGATTCCACAACCAATGAGACATAGTAATCAAACACATTCTTTATTTCAACTTTATAAGTATACAACACAAATACTACACAAGTTTAAGGACTTCACGTTTAAACATGTCGCTGATTTTTTACAAAATAAAATTGGTCAGTCTTTAACAAGTATACCTTATCAACTCCAGTCCGTTAATTGTTGGATTGAGATCTTGTAAGCTTTTCAAAAATGTCTCGACAATTTTCTCTTCGGACGACGTCAATGCAAAGTCAAAATACCACCACACTTTATCAATCATATTGCTTTTGCGACAGATGATCGATGAGGTAGCCATTATTACAATTTTTCAGCACCAAGGTAGAAATATTGGACGACACCAGGGGAGGCGCCAGACATTCTAAGGGGCTAAGGTCCCCGACGGGGGATAACTAGGGGGTGGATGCCACGCCACTGAAAAAATTTAATAATTTAATCGGAGGCAAAAAATATGCCGTTTTTCATGGGGGATAAGTTTCCCCGACGGGATCCTGTAGTCTCCATTACTAGTAATAACAATGAAGTTAGAATAGTAATAATAAAGTTAGAATAGTAACAATGAAGTTAGAATAATAACAATGAAGTTAGAATAATAACAATGAAGTTAGAATAATAACAATGAAGTTAGAATAGTAATAATAAAGTTAGAATAATAACAATGAAGTTAGAATAGTAATAATAAAGTTAGAATAATAACAATGAAGTTAGAATAATAACAATGAAGTTAGAATAGTAATAATAAAGTTAGAATAATAACAATGAAGT
>JAYKKM010000439.1:6805000-6875000 GCA_035772405.1 Chrysogorgia sp. JL179-B06
TGCGCTATATAAATAGTAAACATTATTATTATTATTATTACTGCGTCTTGCAAATCTTTATTGATTTAGCTTCGTCTTGATGGAAAACCCGGAATCCGGAATGGAATCCGGAATGGAATCCAGAATCTGTAGGAATCGTCATAATTAACATAAAAACGGTTTTCATAAAATTAGTAATATAATAATCAACTATTAATTATTAACTATTAAAATAATAATAACTAACCAATATGTCAACGTAAATTGTATAACATCTTTAATATTTTTGGCTTGCAAGAAGTTTAACATGGTAAACTGTTTGCTACTCAAGCTTTTTAACGCAAACTCTGAGCCCCAGACGGGAATCGAACCCACAACCTTCATGATCTCCGGTTAGACGCTCTAACCATTGAGCTACCAGAACTCAGATGGCAGAACGAAGGCTACGCTGCGTACTAGTTCGTACGTGCGACATACGTACTGCTTTCAGAATATATTAAATGTGACTTGCAGCTACGCAGCGTACACGTAGCCTTCCTTCTGCCATCTGAGTTCTGGTAGCTCAATGGAAATAGAACGGGAGATCATGAAGGTTGCGGGTTCGATTCCCGTCTGGGGCTCAGAAACATTTTCTGAGTTTGCGTTAAAAAGAATGAATCAAAGCGTCATTGTAAATCTCGCTATGCATGTTTTGCAAACTGCAGAAAATGATAAAAGGGCGTTGTATTTGTCTATAAAGGCAAACCGCGCGAGTTATGTCGCTCTAGGCAATATTTTGCGTGCGTTTCATATTATATAAATTAATTTCATCATGCCTAATTACCGCTATGATTTGACATCAACAAAAATATCGAAACAATGCCAATACTTCCCCAATAGTCGATTATAGTATAATACGCGATGCGATTTTGAATAATTAAGTCTTGAAAAGTCAACCCAGGGTCTTATCTCCTGTGGATTAAATTCAAAATATTTGCCATTAGGCCCATTAACATGCCTTGCCATCCGATTTGTTATCAGATAGAATGGATAGATAAAATCTGATCGTGTGAATATCGGGTTGTCACTCAGAGTAGCAATTAATGTCATTATTGTTCACCTGAGTTCGTTGTCTCACAATCCAGAATTACGTTTTTGACCTGGCTGATATGCTTCGTGATAGTATTAAGCTAGGCAATGTTTCTTTACCCGTCTATAAGGCCGACCTTTAACTTTTGGTAGTGGCGTCTCATGCAGGCAACTTTAGGCGTAAAAACCATAGATCGATTCAACCTCGTACCCAGGGTATAATAGATTTGGTAATATGATATATAAACTAGAAGTTACTATCGCAAGGGGAAGTGCTGCCTCGAAAGTCATGGGAAGCCTAATTTTTGATAAAATTTCAAAAATGAACCCACTGTAGTTATGTACACATTTCTATCAATTATTTTAAATATTTTAAATACAGCAGACTTAAATTACAAATGATTATCACTTATCTGAATATAATTGGCAAGGCTTTTGACTGGATAGACAGTATACAGTACATTATGACTACAGTATGTAGTTGGTGATTGGTAAACAAATTTCTGATAAATCACTGCCATTATAAATCATGCTTCTTACTGTGGCAAAGCTGTCAGTGGAATCGCAAGTGTGTGATATGTTATGACAAAGCAAGCGCTAAACATATAGGCGCCGACTAAATAAATACCAGAAATGGTATGTAACAGATGTTTACAATATTGTTGCACCATTTATATCGTCTATTAATTTTATTGTTGAGAATGCGATACTTTCAAGATCTTTGTGATGTGTTAGTTCATTGCACATGTCCACGACGCCATTATCATATATTATACTGTAATTGTCGTGTGGGAATACACCACAGTCAACTGCAACCACTGTGTTTTATTTTCGCAAAGAACTTGTAATATTGTATTTATTGCATACCAAATATTATGGTTATCCATGGCACACAAATAATTCCCATTGTGCACTGAATTTTCACAAAATGGACAAATCCACTGAATTTTCACAAAGTTGAGGTAAATAATTTCTTGAAGACAGTTCCATGTACAGTTTATTACATATACAGTTGGGCAGATCAATATTGTTTTGTGCCTCAACGGGCGATATGTTTGTGTCGATCACTGATCGACATTCGACAGGACAAGTTGTCTTCTAACCAACGGCAACAAACAACGGTTGGTAAGTTGTTCAACGACAGAAATCCCTGACGAGGAATGAGATCATGGTTAAAAGCATTCAAGTACATGTTGTCTCCTTGTCCCCTCGCCCGCGGCGAAGCGCCGGCCGAAGGCCTGAGGGCGAGGGTGCTAATATCGACCGGCGTTTAGTCCCTTATCACGCGAGATGAAAGGCCGATCCTAGATCTAGGATCGAGTTTATAGGTACATGTATATATATATATATGATCAACCGCCGTCCGCGCGACATCGGAAAATTTGGTCCTGGTAACTAGATACTCAGATTTGAATTAATATTTAAATTGAACCGTCACATGATTCAAAGGGTTTTTTCCAAAAGAGACAGAATATGTATTTTGACAAATCTGTTTTCAGAATTGAAAACGGTTATATATTGATCGAGATATTCAAAATAATATACGACGAAGTGAAGCCGACTAATTTTTAAGTACATAAACCATTTTTACGAAGGGTATTCACGTTCTCGTAATATAGTAGTCACATATGTTATGTATTTTGACTCGCTAATTCCAAATCTGTTTTCAGAATTGAAAACGGTTAAATATTGATCGAGATATTCAAAATAATATACGATAAAGTGACCGGCTTATCATAGCCGACAAAGCCGACAAATTTCTAAGTACATAAACCGTTTTTACGAAGGGTACTCACGTTCTCGTAATATAGTAAACACGTATGTTATGTATGTTGAATCGCTAATTCCAAATCTGTTTTAAGAGTTTAAATCGGTTAAATATTGGCCGAGATAACGTTCAAACATTTCTTAGACGAAACGGGCTTTGTTTGCAAAACACAAATACACGGCCACGGTGTGCGAGGTCTGGGCACCATGGATGTGGAAATTGCCGAAATTCCCATATGGGGGGGGGGGGGTTGGTATAGAAAAGGCGGGCGAGGGGATTATTGCGAATTCGTATTTCTAGTACTAAGATATTGTCGATGGTTGTCGAGTTCCACTTCGTAACTGGAAGCCCAATAGCTTGTGCTGTTAACAGCGCTGATAAATTCATGAAAGAGCACTGCTTTTCTCGAGACTGGCCACTGAAACCTTCATGGCCTTGATGAATACTTCCACGAGAAAGTAAAGACAAAATAAAGACATAAACAACGTGAATTTCCTGTGAAGGAATTGTCGAGAACTTCAAGAAGAAAACAAACAGCTGGCAGCGTGATGGCGGAACATGCGCACTTGAGTCACTTTCGAGCACATATGGATGACGAAACGCAAAATTTAACAAATCGAGATCTGGTCAGCTATACATAGCTCGGTAAAAGGACTGGGCACGAGTAAACGCAAGAGGCATGTCAATAATAGTGTGTGCCTCCCTGAGGGGAGGCAGCAATTAAACACGATGAGGATATTACAAACAACGAGCGAGCCGAAATATGAAGATGTATTACAATATCATGTTAAAACAGAGAAATTCAAATAACGATATTCGGGAAAGTTTTTAAAGCATATAATTCAGAAGTCTTGGCTAAAAGCTTGCACTGTAGTTTCAGCCTTACACTCTCGGTCTCCACAGGTCATAAGCAAACGAGACTAGCGGGACCACTTTTAGTTATAATCTCATTGAGATCGCGGACCAACCAGGTATACCGCGATTAGCGTGTGCAGTTGTTTATAGCATAGAGAGTGTACTCACAATCAACACAGTTGTCAGCCACATTGCAGAGTCAGAGAACAACTCGACCAAAAACAAAGCTGTCGAAAAGAAGCGCTATTGACCCGTAATTAACATGCCGCATGGTTCGCAAAAGCCAGACGCGAAATATTATTGCGCAATTTTGCGGAACCCCCAAAATAATAATACTAATAATGAAGCCGAAATCTAGTAATCATAAAATTCGTACAAAACACACTTCTTGCAAGCCAAAATATTAAAGATGTTATACTATTTATATTGACATATTGGTTAGTTATTATTATTTAATAGTTAATAATTAATAGTTGATTATTATATTGCTAATTTTATGAAAACCGTTTTTATGTTAATTATGACGATTCCTACAGATTCAGGATTCCATTCCGGATTCCGGATCCATTCGGATTCCGGGTTTTCCAACCTACCATCTGTGTTTATTTAACTTTCGATTAAACTGCATCTTAGATAGATAGATAGAAAACTTTATTTATACACGCTGACCCCATCAACCGAAGCTGATTTCCATGGGGGGCGTGTGCAAAATTATACAGATAAAAAATTTTAAAAGCTATTTACAAAATTATATGTATTAGATAAAATCTAAGTTATTAACTAGTATACAGTAATCTATATTTACAGGTACAGTACTTCAAAGTTGCATTTACTATCTATCAATCAATCAATCAATGTGAACAGCGATTTTCTTTCGAATGGCAGAAAGGGATTTGTTCTCTCTAATTTCTTTTGCAATGTAATTCCAAAGGTGTGCTCCATCATACATGAAACTTTTTTTCATATTATTAGTACGCGGTTGTGGTCTTGACCGTGGACTATCTTGACTGTGGACTATGTGGCTGACAAATCGTAATTGTTGGATGGAGTCTTTCAGTTTCATTTATATCGTTTATAGATTGTTTTATCACCTTTCGACGAAAAAAGACACGCGCTTATTTTATTTTTATTGAAACTTACTTACTGTTAACAGTGAAGTAACAGTGAAGCTGTGAGCAACCCACGATTCATTGTAACCTCAAAATCATTCCCGATTGAACTTGCGGCTATTACCCGAAAGCGCATTGCGGGTTTAGACTGAACAAATCGAGATTTTTTCTAGTATAACCAATATATATATCTGTATATCATATTACCAAATCTATTATACGCGGGGACAACTATAATGCCTCCTCGGGTTTTGGCCCTCTATATTTTTAACGTGTTTAAAAAAATTAAGTTGCATCATTCAGGGAGTTTGAGGGGTGGAAGAGCTTCCCTCCAAAAAAGTTATCATTCACAACTGAAGTATTATTATTGGACGTAAGGTGATGTATTGCGTGCATGTAACTTAATTCAACTTAACTGATTCAATATGAGATACATTATAAATTGTAATAAACAATATAAAATGTACTTAAAATCCTGGAAAGTGTTGTTTTTTGGTGTTTTGTGACTTTTCCAAACCTTCAGTATTGTGTAAACCCCCCTTTAGACTCTAGATTTCATAATTTCCCTGGGGGGCATGCCCCCGGACCCCCTAGATGCTCGCGCCTTTGACGCTCGTTCACACTGTTTAGGAATCCTGCCGATAGAACCCTGTCATTTAGATCAGGAAAATACCAAACCGAGATCTTTTCTACAATGCCCACGGTCCTGTAAAATTTTTCACAATTCAGTAAAGTTTTTTCACGGTTCAGTAAATTTTTTTCCATGCAGTTCTGTAAAAATTTTCACAGTTCAGTAAACTTTTTTCACATTTCAGTAAAGTTTTTTCACAGTTCAATAAAGTTTTTTCACAGTTCAGTATACGTAAAGTTTTCGTCACAGTTCAGTAAAGTTTTCGCCACAGTTCAGTAAAGTTTTTTTCACAGTTCAGTAAAGTTTTTTTCACACTGTTCAGCACATTTTTCTCCATAGTTCAGTATTTTTCTTACTAGAATCTACAAGATGCAAACCTGCACGCAACTATACTACATTCATTAGTCATTACTTTTGTAACTGGAATTTTCTCCGATCATTCGTCTTAGTTTAACATGCCATTAATAAATTATACACCTTGTATGAATCCTGGAAATCATTATGAAGAGGAAGAGCTTATAAAATCGTATTTCAACCAAGGATACACCAATACAGAAATACTGGAATATCTAAGACTTCACGAGGAGGTTGTCATCAATTTCGTAAACGAAAACTGCTTGGAATGCCGGAAAATCGAAGGGAAGTTAAAGCAGCTATTGAAGAAGAACTGGGAGGAAGTGGATGTTTCATTGGGTATCGTAAAATGTGGTGGAGACTTGAACAAAAAGGGGTTGTTGTGAGGCGGGAAACAGTTAGAAAAATGCTGGTTGAACTTGATCCAATTGGTGTGGAAACGCGGAGGGGAAAAAAGCTACGTAGACGAGTTTACTCAGGAAATGGGCCGAATTTCATTTGGAATATAGACGGTCATGATAAATTGAAGCCATATGGATTCAGTATTCACGGCTGCATTGACGGTTTTTCTAGACGGCTAATTTGGTTGGAAGTTGGTCCAACCAACAAAAAACCGGAAGTAATTGCCAAATATTATCTTGATGCAATCAGACAAGTTGGTGGAGTTCCCAGAAAAGTAAGATCTGACGACGGAACAGAAAACTGTATGATTGAAGCTATACACACATTCCTTGGAACAAATAACAATGACGAGGATGCTGGACTTTCCAGCTTTCTTATTGGCTCATCCACATCTAATCAGCGTATTGAAGCATATTGGTCGCATCTGGTTAGGGAAGGCCCTGGTTGGTGGCAGAATTTCTTCAAAGATTTACGAGATTTAGGATTATTTAATGACGCTGATCCAGTACAAGTAGACTGTATAAGATTTTGTTTCATGCGTGTTCTTCGGAAAGAACTTAATGAAGTTGCTTAATCTTGGTATCAACACATAATTTCTTCAAGCAAATTTGATAACAGTCATGGTCCGAGGGGAAGACCTGACAATATGTACTTCTTACCTCATCGATATGAAACTGAAGATTATAAACTGGAGGTAGACAGTCTAGATGTTGATGAATTCAACAATCATGCATCTATGGTAGTTCAAGATACAAGTGAAGATTTTAAAGAATTTTCTACTGTGGTGATGAATGAAAATGGTCTATTAACTCCTACAAATGTAAGAGAAGCCTTGAACCTCTACATTGCACTGTTACAAGAAATTGAGAGGTTCAGTTAACTTTATCCAGACCAGGCATAGAGGGTGGAAAGTGGCTGGCCAAATTAAAATCTGAAAAATTAACTTTTGCTGAAATTATTTATGGTCTTTATTTAGTGCAAAAAATCAGGAATAAATATTAAATAGAGAAAAAAAGTATATTTCTGAATACCTACTGACACTAAAACTGTAAACATCCAAAATTGAAATGTAGTTTCTCAGCACATTAATACAAACACATTATATGGCCAAACATATATTCCTTGGCTACTATGTCATAATGTTCTATGTCACCATAACATCAAATTTTGTTGCAAAGGCAACAAAAATTATGACACATACTACAATTTGGAAGATCAACCTGTGAGAATAAATGCATGCCATACATTCAATAGTTATGGAGATGAGCACTTTCTGCCCTCCCTGTACTAGAAGACCAAAAAATCCTGGTTTGGATAGGGTTAATATGCTAACTTGGGTTGATTAACCATTCGCGATAGCTGAACAGGTCAAAGACAGCCCTTCTATTTCTACTTTGTCTAACGCCAGACAATTTATTTAATGCCAGATGATTTTAGTCCTCAAAAGGAGACACACAGGTGTCAATGGGTTAATAGTGTCATTCTTTGAAAAAGTTGTTTAATGACACTTTAGAAAACTTCAGTGTCTATTAATAACAAAGTACATTCCATATCTAGATTGTCTGTAATTTAAACTTTATGTTGTTGAACTTTGAGTGTACTTTTCTGTAAATAGAATGTTTCTGAAAGTACATTCCATGTTCTAAATGGTGCCACAAAACCTCTGACTCAGTCAAAATTAAAATGTAAACAGGACAAGAAAACAAAGTAAAGCAATTTCAACTATATCTGCATGTAACAGAATATTACAATGCAACAGTCACCACATAACTTATTGGCTTATACAGTAAGATCAAATAGTCTGTATAGTTTCTCAGAAACTAGAAGTTAGACAATGTCAATTTGCCAACTACCTTGATCAAGGATATTATTGAATTCCTGCCTGAATTCACGTCAATATAATTGCTGTAGGTGGGAGGGATTTCCAAAACAGGGCCGCAGGTATGCGCAATTGGTCTTCTGGCAGCACCTTCAGATTTTATAAATGAAACCTGAATGTTGCCACTAATCAGAATATCAGTTGCAGTAACAAACCTGAGGAACTGTAGAACCTTATTATCATCCAGTCCTCTGACATATTGCTGTAAAAATCGGAATGCATCTCTCTCAGCATCTGAACTTGGGTTTGCATCTAGCAACCGTAAGATCCTCTTTGTGGTGTGTTTTGCACTATCATAGAAGATTTTAGAGTAAACAATGTTTGGAAATGTGGATAGTTCTTTAATTTTTGAAGTATGGGTTGATGTTGCCACCATCAAATGAGGATTTGCATTAACTCTTTTTGACCAATTTATGTGATGACATTGTTGATGTTTTCTTTCTTTACCACAGTTCGGCACTTGAATCGTTCTAGGAAATCCAGAAATTCTTCTTGATCCTCAATATTATCAGGAAAATAATCTCTTGTCATGTACTCCCTTACTAATTCTTCTTCTGAAGATGACAGGTATTTCATAAATGACTCTAGAACGATAGAATCAGGAACTTCTCTTCCAAACAGGCAGTATGACATGAAGGCCTTGGACAAAAAGGTTGGTAAATATGAAATCATTTCATATCCCCTCACAAGGATTCTTGCCACTGCTTCCCACTCATTGATGAAGTGATCATGCCTGGCAAAAGGGACTCGCTCTCTTTCCCCAATTGTCATGGCATTTGCAAAGTGTTTCCAAAACAAAGTAAACACTTCTCGGGTCACTCCTAGTACTCCTGCTCCCATTTCATCTTTCCCCATATCATTTATGATGGTAAAGGTAAGCTGGACACTCATGCATGTGTCATCTTTAAAATAGTCAATAAAATCTTTCTGCAAAAATGAGCGACGTACCTTTAACACTTTGAACTGCTCTGGCAGAATTCCAGCAACTTCTCGAGGTTGGTGACCTGCCGAAAGGTTGACAACTTGGGGCACAGTTTCTGATGTAACATTTGAGTGTACAGAAGTTATCTCACAATCAGGAGCTTCGTGGTTGGAAGATTCAGCTGAAATCAAGTTCCCTGTGAGGTAAGCAACTCGATGCGCCCTTATATGCTCCAAGTCAACAATTTCCTCCATTTCATGTTGTACTTTTTCAGATTTGTTGAAAGCAAGCAAAGAGTGTTCATATTCTTGGTTTTGTTCGGTCATCGAATGCATTCTTCGCCAAATCCATGGGTAGTAAAACAGACATCGCTGATCGCATGCCACTCTGACTGGAATCGGTTCTTCTACCAGTCTTCCAAGTAATATGAAGGGAATTCCTCATTATCACTTACCATGAAAGGATGATCGATAGACTTGAAACCAAGGAGGGCAAAGGCAAATGTTGCTCATCAGCGAGTTCAGTTCGAAGACAGAAGAATGTTGATGACGGGTACATACCTCTTGCATTTAGGTAATCGCTCACAGTCGCTTCTTCGGGAAAGTCGATTATTATATCTCCAGCACTATCTGTGATAGCCTTTTTCACATTATTAAGTTGGCCAGCGAATCGATTTTTCCGTCAGGAAAATAATAATCGCTTGCTCTTCTCAAAAGATCTGGCAAAGTTGGTGGATCATAAAAGAGACATTCAATAATACGGTTTCCACCACCGTTTTTTTGTCGAACAGGGAGATATTTTCCCGTCGTTTTGTCATAGTGATGCCAACGTACCTGGATCCTGTGTTCCTTCACTGCAGATTTCCTTTTCTTATTCGAGCAATCAGGCCAGAAAGGCGATTGACTGTGCGATTAGATGGCTGGTTTTGGCTAGTTCCTGCTTGATGTTGTTTACCTTGATTTTACCAAGGCGTTTGACAGTGTTAACCATGCTCTTCTCATTAGGAAACTCAGGCTTTTAGGAGTGAATGGTCCTGTATTAAAATGGTTCGGAGACTACCTTCAAGGGAGAGTCCAAAAAACATTGATCCAGGGGGCAATCTCAGATTCGCTACCAGTATTGTCGGGAGTACCTCAGGGCTATTTATTGGGCCCTTTGTTATTCCTTGTTTTCATTAATGATCTGCCAGGATCAACTACCCAAGGATCATCTTTATCACTATTTGCAGATGATACTAAATGTTATCGTAAAATTAAATCTACCTCCAATGCTTTACTGCTTCAATTAGATATTGATCGTGATTTATATGCTTGGAGTAAGAATGGAAACTTTCCTTCAATCCTACTAAGTGTGAATCCTTGTCCATCACGAGGAAATTAAACCCTGTTAAACATACTTATTCTATGAATAACTTATGTCTATCTTCAACCAACTCGCAAAAAGACCTTGGTGTTATCGTCAGTAATAATCTCAAATGGAATTGTGAAACAGCCATGGTAATCAACAAGGCCAATCGTATGTTGGGTCTACTTCGTAGAAATATAGATAACCGTTTTGGTATCGATACCAAGAGGTTGCTATACCTTGCGTTCGTTCGATCGCGGCTTGATTATGCAAGTGAGGTATGGAGTCATCAATCTATTGGTCAAATTCGCAGAGTTGAAAGTATCCAAAGAAGAGCAACCTGTTTTATACTTATACGTTTTATACGTGAAAATCCTCGCAATAGTACCATCCCATATAAAGAAAGACTGTTACGGTTAAACCTCCTGCCGGTTTCATACTGGCATGAGATTAAGGACATGGTGTTTCTACATGGCTGCCTTATTGGCAAACATGATCTTGATATTTTTAACATTTTAAATAAGTCAACCAGTAGTCGAACATGAAGTAGTGATTCTTTATCGTTTAAAATACCTGTTTTTAGAACCAAACTATTTCAATATAGTTATTTTATAAGGTCAGCCAGATTATGGAACTCTTTACCGTTTGATGTACGCTCAGAAGAAAATCCTGTTATTTTTAAAAACTCTTTGAAGAGAAGATATTTGCAAGCATTGCAAAATACTTTCAACGTTGACATATTAAGAACATGGTACAGTCAATGTCTCAAATGTGGTACTATGTCTAATATTTTGAAAATGTCATTATGTTGTTAATCATATTACCATATTTTTATTATTCAATTGGTATACATATAAAATTATTTTATTTTTATTATTGATTTTTAATTTTGGAGTTGAGCCGTGATTGGAGCTTGCTCTGTTGCTCAACTCCACGTATCAATTTATTGTATACGGAAGTTTATTAAATTCAAATTCATCAGCTTGCTCACGAAAAGACGTACCAATAGATCTTAATTCTTCCTTGACAGCTTGTTTTATTACTGCGTCCACTGCGTCCATTTTGTTTGGCGGGAATAAACCGCGTGAGCGAGGAGACTGGACACTAAGCTGGACTTGAAAATTTTTTACTGAACTGTGAAAAATCTTTACTGAACTGTGGCGAAAACTTTACTGAACTGTGACGAAAACTTTACTGAACTGTGACGAAAACTTTACTGAACTGTGAAACATTTTACAGACCGTGGGCCTTCTGGGCCATCGTACTTTTCAAATTGTTCGCATACTCATCAAATGGAGAAGCTATGTGACCAGGCAATTTTAGGATTGGTACCCCCCCCCCCCCCCCCCCCCCCCCAATACAGATTAGCTTCCGCCGTGCCTGTGAACTCGGGAACTTTTCCAACTTCTGAAAAACAAGCAAAAGTCGACCTGCTTGCAGTTTATAAATCTAATGAAAAATCCAACTTGGACCATCACCCTATTTCTGTCACAAAAGTTTTTTCTAAGATTATTGAAAAAGTTATTCACAAGCAATTAAGTGATTATCTTGAGACCAATAAAATACTCTGTCCAAACCAATTTGGATTCAGACCAAACAGATCCACAGTCCATGCCGTTGCTCGAATAGTGGATGACATAAGATGCAATATGGATAATGGTCTTCTTACTGGTATAGTTTTTATGGATTTCCGAAAGGCTTTTGACATGGTCCATCACGCTTGCTTATTGGAAAAACTACACCATTACGGGATTCACCATACCGAGATTGATTGGTTTAAATACTACCTTTTTAATCGAAGTCAAGTAATCGTATTCGATGGGGTAAAATCCAACCCGTTGCTTGGCATTTCTCGTCATCATGTTGAGAAGTTCAAAAGTATTCAAGACAAAGCACATAAATTATTTGGTGGTACGAACATCAATAATTGGTCAAGTGTAGATGTCACAATAAAGAGCAGGGGCGGATCTAGCCTAAAATCTGACTGTATCGGATTTGTGACGACACGAAAATAGGGGGGTCCGGGGGCATGACCCCCCGGAAAATTTTGAAGATTAGGAGCCCGGAAATGCGATTTCCAGCAATCTGGGGGATTTATCAGGCAAAAATAACGGCACGCGAAACTGAAACTTTTCAAGAATATAACTAACGAAAAAACGAAAATTAAGTTAAATCATGCAAAGTTATGTAAAATTTTACCCTCGGAAACATCTAATCTTGAAGCAGCAGCGTGAGGGCAGATTGGAAGAAAATTCAGTTCAAAATCATTTTGAAACAGCAGCATGAGGGAAGATTGGAAGAAAATTCAGTTCAAAATCATCTTGAAACAGCAGCATGAGGGAAGATTGGAAGAAACTTCAGTTCAAAATCATCTTGAAATAGCAGCGTGAGGGAAGATTGGAAGAAAATTCAGTTCAAAATCATCTTGAAACAGCAGCAAAGGTGCATTTAAATGGCAGGGGAAATATTAAGTTTCGCTCTATTTTGTGCATGTCTTTGCATATACTTTCAATGTTGTAATATTATGTCCAAAATCATCTTGCAACAGCAGCAGGACGGCAGTTAGGAAAAAGTAATACTAGTAGAGTAAGAAAGAGTGAAAGACTAAGAATTATATTGCACAATTTTCCCCAATGTTTATAATTTAATTGTCACTCGATGACAGCACTGAGTGTCTGACACTCTGACTAGTATAATAACATGAACATGAAACCGGTTCATATAACAACACTACAGCATAACATTTATAACAGCTCAGTCAGTCGGCTGAGCATTTTCGAAAGCTATTTATTAATTTATAGCATATCAGAATGTTCAAGTCAGATTGAAGTCGTTGAACACTGTAAAAAATAATATAAAGCAGATGAATATTCAATACGCTAGCTATTAAAACTTATACGGACAGATCACTCATTAGCATATTCGACATTTAGTGCATATGATAATATTAGTAGAGCTACTTAAAATATTTATTATTCATGAACTTACCTCACTGGGTGCTGATTTAAATTCCGCGCTTCCTGGCTGCGCAGAGGGAACTGTATCTTCGCAAAATTGCATAGAGAAACACGCATATTGGCACCGATTTTCGTCTCAAATTCGGCTTTAAGTAACTTCTCGCAATCGCGCTTAAGAAGGAGTAATCTACTCGCCTTTTCCACCGACGAATAACTTGTATTATCCAAGACACACAGTAGCTGTTGTAGAACATTGTTGAATGCCATGGTTAAAACAGAGTTGCGCTCGACTAGAGTCGTGGCGTAAACTTGGATAAATCACATCATCGACATGGCATAATCATACTTAGGTCCTCAGATAGGCCACGGTCGATACAGTCCACTGTATCGGAATGTATCAGAATAGTGGCGTTTTGATTGGTTTGATACAGTCTATGACGATTTGACTGTATCGGAATGTGTGCGATACAGTCGATACAGTTACTATAAATAGCACAACTGTATCCGTCGGAAGGTCATCGGTAAAACATCGCCATTAAAAATCGAGACGGCTTCGAGCGCGCATTTTGCGCGATGGAAAGGAACATGTTGGGGCAATTTTCGCGGGCTCGAATTTCAAGACACGAATTCGTCTCGCGCTGAAATTAATGATCGTAGAATTGAACCCAGAAGCGATTTTAAACCAACTTCGAAAAATAAAATTGCGCACATCAAAGATATTGAAAATGATGTAATTGTTTGGAAAAAGGTACTCCCGCGAAATTTAATATTCGAATTTTAATTTATTTTAATTATAATTAGATTATTAGTTAAAATCTGACTGTATCGTGTGATACAGTTGATACAGTCTAGATCCGCCCCTGAAGAGAAACGCACTGCTGATGGTCTTTGGTTGCATACATCGTTACTTGACCAGAAATGTTTAACAATTATTTTTCGCGTATCTTTGACTGTAAAGCCACCCGTGGAAGTCTAAAGTCTAAGTCTAAGTCTAAAGTCTAAGTCTAGTTTAAATCTTCTGCGTATGAAAACCGAATCGAGACGAAAAAGCTTTAAACACCAGGGAAGATTGATTTTAAATACACTGCCAGCAGATGTCAGAGATAAATTGTCCTATCTGAAGTTCAGGATAAAAATTAAAACTCTTAATTTTTAACTTTTTACTAGTTTTTTCATACTCTATATTAACTTTTACATTTTTATCATACTTTTAATATTTCTTCTTATTATATAGTTACGTACAGATCCTTTGTTGATAGCAGTATGTAGAATATATGTTTACGTATATATTTACCTTAATTATACTGAACAAGATATAACCTTTATAAAGATTGTTTATAATAGTAATAATAATAGGAAATAACACGTCGCGGATGTGTGGTATTTGGCTAAAAATGCCTCATCTATTTCAGGACAATGCTATATAGCTGTTGGAGACATCACAACATATATATGGTTGAATAAGATATGTGATTTCTGACTATTATTGCAAGCTATTCCAAATACAATAGCAATATATATCACATGCATGAAAACTTACAATATAACACATTTTCAAATATTTCCATAAAGATTATTCCAATAGCTACAAACTTCAAACTTGCACCACAATTATGATTTGTCAATGGATTTCTAAAGGTATATAGCACAAATCAGCTCTCTGTTAAATATTTCAAATAGTGTCTAAAGATTTCTGAGCATTATAGACCTCTTTCATAATGGCGCTCAAATTAAATATTCTTTTATATTCATTTAAATTAGCCTTTCTGACCTCGTTCGCGTGTCTGTAATTCCAAAGAATCGTCGCTTTGTAACGAGGCCAGAAAGGCTAATTTGCATGCATATAAAAGAATATTTAAACTGGCCGCCATTATGAAAGAGGTCTATATACAGTACAACTATTAAACATGGTTGTTTTATTGAAGAGTACTATAAAAGTGTTGTTCTGCATACTCCTCGATCAAACTACATGTTGAAAGGATTTATGGTGAAGGAAAATTTCGAGTGTTGAAATACATACATTTTAAGACCAAACCGGGACAAGTTGCGAAAAATGCAACTTCAAGGCCTTCTGAGCGCAGTGCTCTGACCACTGATCGAGCTACGGAAGCCGTTGCCGAGAGCCTAGCCACGAGTTCTGTATATATGGTGGTGGTAATGCCGGGATAAGATTATGGGTATATTATAGGTAATATTTGGCATTTCACTCGAAGGCCTTGAAATTGCATTTTTCGCAACTGGTCCCGGTTTGGTCTTAAAATGTATGTATTCCAACACTCGAAATTTTCCTTCACCGTAAATCCTTTCTATATATATATATATATATACTAAAACGAATGTGATGTTGTTCACGGAACGTTGAAAGTGCTCAATACCATAAAGGTAGAGCGAATATATAGTGAAAGTGGTCTTACCTCAAAATGATAAAAGTAGCTTTTAAGTAGCTACTTAAGCGGCCATCAATATCGAAATTTTTCATTCGCCTGAAGATCGCCTTGCGTGAAACTGACAGTTGCGGCTTTTATCATTTTGAGGTAAGACTACTTTCACTATATATATATATATATATATATATATATATATATATATATATATATAATATATATATATATATATATATATATATATATATATTATATATATATCCGTGTATCTTATATACGCGTGTATATTGACAAAGGGGCAGAGCCCCGAAACGTAGATTAAAGTTTTTTAAAGTTATCTTGATCAATTTATATATATATATATATATATATACATAAAAAAAAAAATATATATATATATATATATATATAGTTGTATAAACTTAAATGTTTGTTGTTACTCGGAGTTTCACGCCGTTGGACGATCCTCAGACACCTGATTAAGATTCGGTGTGACTATTCGTTTATATGGTACATGAGGTCATGTCATTGGCGTGTAATTGTCGGCCCTTAGAAAATATCTCAGTTCTTTTCTTGACTTAGGTGTTTTTTATCTTCATGATACACAACTTTTCTTCAACACAAAGGTTGCAGCGTTTGGCTCCACTTTCATATGCGCGTGCACGTCTTAAGACTGACCATTTCACGGTAAATTCGCGATTTTTTTCTTTAAGTCCCAAATGTGGTGTGAAAGTGCGTTCTCCTTTGACTATTTCGGGTCACGAAAAGACTTTAAATGGTTATTGTAGCGCTGTTTAAACTGATTTGCTGTCATACCGTCGGTTGCGTTGAATTCGGCGTTGTACACGACTTTTGCGACCAAACAGTTTCCTGATATAGGGGCACTTTTTTTTATTCTGCAGTTGCATGCGTTTTCCTTATTAATCTTCCCTTTCGAGAGGATGCGAGAATTATGCCTGTTCACGATACTTTTCATATTGTCCATACAACTACAGTATATAACTGACTTTCACAGTGTTTCTATTAAAAATGTTGTGTAGCTTGTTGGAGGCTGGAAAATGCGAGGGAAAATGCTTATCAATAAAGTTGAGGGAGTTTCGTCCTACGTTGGTTCTTGCTACAGTAAAAGGTGGGTTGAACCAAATTATGTTTCTGGATCGCCTTTTCTTGTGGCTTGCTGTTGAACAGAACCAACCTACAACGACGCCCTTGAACACAGCGGTTACAGACATTATATGAAAACGTCAAGATCAACGAAATAGAATGTTCGATCCTAGATAGAGCGCCTGCCTTCCAGATTGGTTCAAAAAAATGCAAACTCTGCTTAACCGAAAGATATCATATAATTTTCCAAAAATACAACCTACTGAACAGACGAAACGAACTTTTATCAAGTTGCCGCCATATGAACAAACACCTATTGTGTAACTTCAAAGAAATACAGCCTGACAATTAACGCTTTCAAGTACCGCCGAACTATAAACTCACCAGTTAGAGTATCGAATTCATTAGTCATCTGAAGATTGCCCAAGGCATGAAACACGGTGTAATTGTATATATTTTAGATAATTCCAAAATGTATATATATATATATATTAAAATTGCAGCCAGGACGATTCATAATAAAAGTTTTAATGTGTTTATACTGACTATTAAAAACGTATAACAACGTTTATTAAAAGATTAAAAAGACGTTTCGGTCAAAAAACTTAGACCTTCGTCGGTTAAAAATGTTAAAAAGCAAGGACAGCTCTATACAAGTTCAAAATTATGTAAATCACTGTGCTAAGAAAGTGATATGTAAATATTGGGTATGTCTATATGATCATTTCCTGCATTCGAGTTCCTTTGGGAGTGCCAAGCTTCCAAAAACAATCATTTATGGTAATTCGCCGCTTTGTCAATGATTGTCGTATTGTCAAAATCCATGTTATGTTTCTGCGTATTTATATGTTGTGCTATTTTCGAATTCTTGTCTTGATTGTTTATTGCTCTTCTGTGTTCTTTAATTCGTGTGCGTAGTTTCATCAAGAGATGTGATTCTAAACGTCAAAAGACGAACAATGATAAAAATAAAATGCCCGAAGAATCTTCATCCAATTTTGTTTTGTTACCATATGTAAAAGGTATTTCCGAAAGAATAACTAAATTTTTACGACGCGAGAATGTGAAGGTAGGATACAAACCGATTAATACAATTAGCAAACGTTTTCCAAAGCCGAAAGACAAACTTCAAGCATGGCAAATGAAAGGAGTAATATACCAGATAAATTGCTTGGATTGTAATTTTGTTTACATTGAACAAACTGACCGAGCGCTACGCACTGCACGAATTGAAGAACACAGAAGAGCAGTAAACAATCAAGACAAGAATTCGAAAATAGCACAACATGCAAATACGCAGAAACATAACATGGATTTTGACAATACAACATTGTTTTTGCAAGCTTGGCACTCCCAAAGGAACTCGAATGCAGGCAATGATCATATAGACATACCCAATATTTACATATCAATTTATTAGCACATTGATTTACATAATTTTGAACTTGTATATAATAGAGATGTCCTTGCTTTTTAACATTTTTAACCGACGAAGGTCTAAGTTTTTTGACCGAAACGTCTTTTTAATCTTTTAATAAACGTTGTTATACGTTTTTAATAGTTAGTGTAAACACATTAAAACTTTATTATATATATATATATATATATATATATATATATATATATATATATATATATAATATAGATTTTCGCTTACCTCAAAACTGGTCTGCTACAACTTGTTTCATCTGTAAAAGAATCTTCAGGCAGTGACAATATCGAAAGGGATGACCGCTTATTTATAGGCTTTCTGCCGGAAAGTGGGGGCGTATGTGGGGGACAAAGCATGAGGTCATGGCTTTGTTTGCGTTGATTACGCGAAATTTATTACGATGACGACACTGTGAAATTATTTCCGCTCTTTTGTTGAGTAAACTATTCTTATTTTTTTCTTTTAAAATACAAAATTTTTCTTCTAAACATAAATTGCATCGTTTTGATCCTCCTGTGTACGAAATAGAATGTTTTAGAATTTGCCAATTAATACTGAAATCTTTATTGTTTTCTTTCAATGTCCAAATATATTTCGAAAGTTCGGTGTCATTTTCATGCTTTTTATGTTGAAAAGATTTAGTGTGGTTGGCCAATCGCTCTTTGAATGTGGTTGCAGTCATACCAATGTAGTGTTTTATTTCGTTTGTGATGTTTACTGTCACTGTTGCTTTGTATACTATGTCTCTAGTCATGCATTGTTCTTGAAGCGGGCAAATGGTGTTCTCTCTACAACTGCAATTAGTAGCGTCCCTATCCTGCGGTTTGATGTTCCTAGCTATGCGCGCATTGTGCTTAGTGATTATTGACTTAACATTGTTCATGCAGCTGTAACTTACTTTAACTGTATTTCTGTTAAAAATCTTATGGAGCTTGTGGTGCGGAGGGAAATGTTTGTCAATTAGGCTAAGGAAATTACGTCCTACAGTATGTTAGTGCTGACACTCTTGCTAAATGGTGGGTTGAACCAAATGATATTGCGTTGCCTATTCCTACGTGGTCGTTGCGGTGTATCATGAGTGTAGCTAAGTTCATGATTAAAGTTGCTGTGCCTAAGCGCGTTCTGATATAAGGGTGCAGATTCCTGAAAAGTTTGCTCATCTGACGAAAGGAGTTTAATGCGTTTGTTAATTGATGCAGGTAGTTGCCTTGTTATGCTTGGTGGATGGTTAGAGTGCATATTTATGTATAGCGGATCGTCATTGGGCTTCCTATAGGGCCTATAGTTTCCATTGTTAAGGTCGAAAGTTACATCTAAAAAGTTTACTATACGTAAATTTGATTCGGCGGTGATTTTTAGGTCAAATTGCTCGAAAATTTTGTGGAGATCTTTTCTTGTTTTGTCTGCTAAACGTGCTTTTTAGCTAAGCTAAAAAAGCTTACCTTAGGGTATTTCTATATATATATATATATATATATATATATATATAGACGGTACCGTTTCGGCCTTTTGGGCCTCATCAGTGTGGTGCTGATCAGCAGGATGAAGGTAACTGCTATTTACAGTCACCCTTGATGCCACACAAATGTGGGACATCAATATATAACAATTATACCATGAGCTCGAGTCGTATGAGCTCATAGCCAACGAGGCGCGAAGCGGTGCAGAGTTGGCTAGTATTAGTTCATATGCGGCGAGAGCGAATAGTATAATTGTTTTATAATATAGCAGAACATTTTAAGATAATAATGGAAATTATTGATATGTCACAGTAATAAATTATAATGTAATTGAAAGCAACGAACTTCCGCCAAATATACTTCCGTCATGCGTAATGTTGTCACGTAAGAAAGGTTTCTCGTTGAATTGAAAACAGCTTTAGAATTTTCTCTGAGAGCCAAAAATTCGTTGAGATGGTTGAATAAAGCAAAAAGGTGGGTCAGTGTAGAGGTATTCTTGAAAATCATTTAGTTTCAACACTATGTGAGGTCAAGGTAGTGCACACACACAAAACGGGTGGTAAATGGCCTAATTTGTAAATTTGTGTCAGAAAATGTGATGTCATATTTCATATTAAACTGGCATACTATCCAGTTAATGAAAAATCATGTAAAAAGTGATAAAATTACGGGAATAAGTCTACCACAAATACAATTTACGCAAAGTTTACACTATTTTTGCAAATATAAGTATTTCAAGCAACAATTATTTTCATATCATGTAAATTGACTTTTATTTATATTTCATGTGACAAAATACAAAACAAGTTAAACAATATCAATTACGTTAACGTGTTTGGCCCAAAATATTTCAAGCCATCTTACCGAAAATGAAAAGTTTGGCCTGATTAATTTCAAGCCACATTACAGTCAGTGATCAACTGAAATTATTCAAGCCAAATATGTAAGAAAATGAGTCAAGGAGTTTGGCCTGAATAATTCCAAGCCAAATATCTTGCAATAAAAAGCAATCAACTAGCGAGTTACTTGGCCTGAAATTATTCAAGCCAAAATGTCTTGGAAAATGAGTCAAGGAGTGTGGCCTGAAATTATTCAAACCAAATATATCACGAAAGGTATCAAGATGTTTGGCCTGATTAATTCCAAGCCACATTACAGTTAGCAATCAACTGTTAGCAAGTTTGGCTTGAAATTATTCAATCTAAATATCTATGAAAATGAGTCAAACAGTTTGGCCTGAAATTATTCAAGCCAAATATATCACGAAATTGAATCAAGAAGTTTGGCCTGAATAATTTCAAGCCAGATATTTTACAGTCAGTGATCAACTGTTAGCAAGCTTGGCTTGAAATTATTCAAGCCAAATATCTAAGAAAATTAGTCAAGGAGTTTGGCCTGAATAATTCCAAGTCAGATATCTTGCAATAATAAGCAATCAACCGAGTTAGCGAGTTAATTGGCCTGAAATTATTCAAGCCAAATATCTTACGAAAGGAACCAAGATGTTTGGTCTGATTAATTTCAAGCCACATTACAGTTAGCAATCAACTGTTAGCAAGTTTGGCTTGAAATTATTCAAGCCAAAATATCTTAGAAAATTAGTCAATGATCTATAATATCAAATATAATTTGATGTTGCCTAAATTTGCTGTTTTGTCCAGGTATTTCTGTTGAAACTGCGGCTTGAAATTATTCACGCCACCACTCTTGCAAATCTATTGATATTTAAATATTCCTGCATATAGCTACCTGGAATTATGGCTTTAAAATATCTAAGCCAAAGCACTGTTTTCCTTGATAATATTGCCTAAATGTGCTGTTTTTTCCAATACTATTTCTGTTGAAACTGCGGCTTGAAATTATTCACGCCACCACTCTTGCAAATATGTTGATATTTACATATTCCTGCATAGCTACCTGGAATTATGGCTTTAAAATATCTAAGCCAAAGCACTGTTTTCCTTGATAATATTGCCTAAATTTGCTGTTTTGTCCAATACTATTTCTGTTGAAACTGCGGTTTGAAATTATTCACGCCACCACTCTTGCAAATCTGTTGATATTTACGTATTCCTGCATACTGTAGCTACCTGGAATTATGGCTTGAAAATATCCAGGCCAAAGCACTGTTTTCCTTGATAATATTGCCTAAATTTGCTGTTTTGTCCAATACTATTTCTGTTGAAACTGCGGCTTGAAATTATTCACGCCACCACTCTTGCAAATCTGTTGATATTTATATATTCCTGCGTAGCTGCCTGGAATTATGGCTTGAAAATATTCAAGCCAAAGCACTGTTTTCCTTGATAATATTGCCTAAATGTGCTGTTTTTCCAATACTATTTCTGTTGAAACTGCGGCTTGAAATTATTCACGCCACCACTCTTGCAAATCTGTTGATATTTACATATTCCTGCATAGCTACCTGGGATTATGGCTTGAAAATATTCAAGCCAAAGCACTGTTTTCCTTGATAATATTGCCTAAATTTTCTGTTTTTTCCAATACTATTTCTGTTGAAACTGCGGCTTGAAATTATTCACGCCACCACTCTTGCAAATCTGTTGATATTTACATATTCCTGCATAGCTACCTGGAATTATGGCTTTAAAATATCTAAGCCAAAGCACTGTTTTCCTTGATAATATTGCCTAAATTTGCTGTTTTGTCCAATACTATTTCTGTTGAAACTGCGGCTTGAAATTATTCACACCACCACTCTTGCAAATCTGTTGATATTTACATATTCCTGCATAGCTACCTGGAATTATGGCTTTAAAATATCTAAGCCAAAGCACTGTTTTCCTTGATAATATTGCCTAAATTTGCTGTTTTGTCCAATACTATTTCTGTTGAAACTGCCGCTTCAAATTATTAACGCCACCACTCTTGCAAATCTATTGATATTTACATATTCCTGCATAGCTACCTGGAATTATGGCTTGAAAATATTCAAGCCAAAGCACTGTTTCCATAATATTGCCTAAATTTGCTGTTTTTTTCCAATACTATTTCTGTTGAAAACTGCGGCTTGAACTTATTCACGCCAGCACTCTTGCAAATCTATTGATATTTACATATTCCTGCATACTGTAGCTACCTGGAATTATGGCTTGAAAATATCCAAGCCAAAGCACTTTTTCCTTGATAATATTGCCTAAATTTTCTGTTTTGTCCAATACTATTTCTGTTGAAACTGCGGCTTGAAATTATTCACGCCACCACTCTTGGAAATCTGTTGATATTTATATATTCCTGCATAGCTGCCTGAATTATGGCTTGAAAATATTCAAGCCGGAGCACTGTTTTCCTTGATAATATTGCCTAGATTTTCTGCTTTGTCCAATACTATTTCTGTTGAAACTGCGGCTTGAAATTATTCACGCCACCACTCTTGCAAATCTATTGATATTTACATATTCCTGCATAGCTACCTGGAATTATGGCTTGAAAATATTCAAGCCAAAGCACTGTTTCCATAATATTGCCTAAATTTGCTGTTTTTTCCAATACTATTTCTGTTGAAACTGCGGTTTGAACTTATTCACGCCACCACTCTTGCAAATCTATTGATATTTACATATTCCTGCATACTGTAGCTACCTGGAATTATGGCTTGAAAATATCCAAGCCAAAGCACTTTTTCCTGGATAATATTGCCTAAATTTTCTGTTTTGTCCAATACTATTTCTGTTGAAACTGCGGCTTGAAATTATTCACGCCACCACTCTTGGAAATCTGTTGATATTTATATATTCCTGCATAGCTGCCTGAATTATGGCTTGAAAATATTCAAGCCGGAGCACTGTTTTCCTTGATAATATTGCCTAAATGTGCTGTTTTGTCCAATACTATTTCTGTTGAAACTGCGGCTTGAAATTATTCACGCCACCACTCTTGGAAATCTGTTGATATTTTACATATTCCTGCATAGCTGCCTGAATTATGGCTTGAAAATATTCAAGCCGGAGCACTGTTTTCCTTGATAATATTGCCTAAATTTTCTGCTTTGTCCAATACTATTTCTGTTGAAACTGCGGCTTGAAATTATTCACGCCACCACTCTTGCAAATCTGTTGATATTTACATATTCCTGCATACTGTAGCTACCTGAAATTATGGCTTGAAAATATCCAAGCCAAAGCACTGTTTTCCTTGATAATATTGCCTAAATTTGCTATTTTGTCCAATACTATTTCTGTTGAAACTGCGGCTTGAAATTATTCACGCCACCACTCTTGCAAATCTGTTGATATTTATATATTCCTGCATAGCTTCCTGGAATTATGGCTTGAAAATATTCAAGCCAAAGCACTGTTTTCCTTGATAATATTGCCTAAATTTTCTGTTTTGTCCAATACTATTTCTGTTGAAACTGCGGCTAGAAATTATTCACTCCACCACTATTGCAAATCTGTTGATATTTACATATTCCTGCATACTGTAGCTACCTGGAATTATGGTTTGAAAATATCCAAGCCAAAGCACTGTTTTCCTTGATAATGTTGCCTAAATTTGCTGTTTTTGTCCAATGCTATTTCTGTTGAAACTGCGGCTTGAAATTATTCACGCCACCACTCTTGCAAATCTGTTGATATTTATATATTCCTGCATATAGCTGCCTGGAATTATGGCTTGAAAAATATTCAAGCCGGAGCACTGTTTTCCTTGATAATGTTGCCTAAATTTGCTGTTTTTTCAATACTATTTCTGTTGAAAACTGCGGCTTGAAATTATTCACTCCACCACTATTGCAAATCTATTGATATTTACATAATCCTGCATAGCTACCTGGAATTATGGCTTGAAAATATTCAAGCCAAAGCACTGTTTTCCTTGATAATATTGCCTAAATTTGCTGTTTTTTCCAATACTATTTCTGTTGAAACTGCGGTTTGAAATTATTCACGCCACCACTCTTGCAAATCTGTTGATATTTACGTATTCCTGCATACTGTAGCTACCTGGAATTATGGCTTGAAAATATCCAAGCCAAAGCACTGTTTTCCTTGATAATATTGCCTAAATTTGCTGTTTTGTCCAATACTATTTCTGTTGAAACTGCGGCTTGAAATTATTCACGCCACCACTCTTGCAAATCTATTGATATTTATATATTCCTGCATAGCTGCCTGGAATTATGGCTTGAAAATATTCAAGCCAAAGCACTGTTTTCCTTGATAATATTGCCTAAATGTGCTGTTTTTTCCAATACTATTTTTGTTGAAACTGCGGCTTGAAATTATTCACGACACCACTCTTGCAAATCTATTGATATTTAAATAACCCTGCATATAGCTACCTGGAATTATGGCTTGAAAATATTCAAGCCAAAGCACTGTTTTCCTAAATAATATTGCCTAAATGTGCTGTTTTTTCCAATACTATTTCTGTTGAAACTGCGGCTTGAAATTATTCACGCCACCACTCTTGCAAATCTGTTGATATTGACATATTCCTGCATAGCTACCTGGAATTATGGCTTTAAAATATCTAAGCCAAAGCACTGTTTTCCTTGATAATATTGCCTAAATTTGCTGTTTTGTCCAATACTATTTCTGTTGAAACTGCCGCTTCAAATTATTAACGCCACCACTCTTGCAAATCTATTGATATTTACATATTCCTGCATAGCTACCTGGAATTATGGCTTGAAAATATTCAAGCCAAAGCACTGTTTCCATAATATTGCCTAAATTTGCTGTTTTTTTCCAATACTATTTCTGTTGAAACTGCGGCTTGAACTTATTCACGCCACCACTCTTGCAAATCTATTGATATTTACATATTCCTGCATACTGTAGCTACCTGGAATTATGGCTTGAAAATATCCAAGCCAAAGCACTTTTTCCTTGATAATATTGCCTAAATTTTCTGTTTTGTCCAATACTATTTCTGTTGAAACTGCGGCTTGAAATTATTCACGCCACCACTCTTGGAAATCTGTTGATATTTATATATTCCTGCATAGCTGCCTGAATTATGGCTTGAAAATATTCAAGCCGGAGCACTGTTTTCCTTGATAATATTGCCTAAATGTGCTGTTTTGTCCAATACTATTTCTGTTGAAACTGCGGCTTGAAATTATTCACGCCACCACTCTTGGAAATCTGTTGATATTTACATATTCCTGCATAGCTGCCTGAATTATGGCTTGAAAATATTCAAGCCGGAGCACTGTTTTCCTTGATAATATTGCCTAAATTTTCTGCTTTGTCCAATACTATTTCTGTTGAAACTGCGGTTTGAAATTATTCACGCCACCACTCTTGCAAATCTGTTGATATTTACATATTCCTGCATACTGTAGCTACCTGGAATTATGGCTTGAAAATATCCAAGCCAAAGCACTGTTTTCCTTGATAATATTGCCTAAATTTGCTATTTTGTCCAATACTATTTCTGTTGAAACTGCGGCTTGAAATTATTCACGCCACCACTCTTGCAAATCTGTTGATATTTACATATTCCTGCATACTGTAGCTACCTGGAATTATGGTTTGAAAATATCCAAGCCAAAGCACTGTTTTCCTTGATAATGTTGCCTAAATTTGCTGTTTTGTCCAATGCTATTTCTGTTGAAACTGCGGCTTGAAATTATTCACGCCACCACTCTTGCAAATCTGTTGATATTTATATATTCCTGCATATAGCTGCCTGGAATTATGGCTTGAAAATATTCAAGCCGGAGCACTGTTTTCCTTGATAATGTTGCCTAAATTTGCTGTTTTTTCAATACTATTTCTGTTGAAAACTGCGGCTTGAAATTATTCACTCCACCACTATTGCAAATCTATTGATATTTACATATTCCTGCATAGCTACCTGGAATTATGGCTTGAAAATATTCAAGCCAAAGCACTGTTTTCCTTGATAATATTGCCTAAATTTGCTGTTTTTTCCAATACTATTTCTGTTGAAACTGCGGTTTGAAATTATTCACGCCACCACTCTTGCAAATCTGTTGATATTTACGTATTCCTGCATACTGTAGCTACCTGGAATTATGGCTTGAAAATATCCAAGCCAAAGCACTGTTTTCCTTGATAATATTGCCTAAATTTGCTGTTTTGTCCAATACTATTTCTGTTGAAACTGCGGCTTGAAATTATTCACGCCACCACTCTTGCAAATCTGTTGATATTTATATATTCCTGCATAGCTGCCTGGAATTATGGCTTGAAAATATTCAAGCCAAAGCACTGTTTTCCTTGATAATATTGCCTAAATGTGCTGTTTTTTCCAATACTATTTTTGTTGAAACTGCGGCTTGAAATTATTCACGACACCACTCTTGCAAATCTATTGATATTTAAATAACCCTGCATATAGCTACCTGGAATTATGGCTTGAAAATATTCAAGCCAAAGCACTGTTTTCCTTGATAATATTGCCTAAATGTGCTGTTTTTTCCAATACTATTTCTGTTGAAACTGCGGCTTGAAATTATTCACGCCACCACTCTTGCAAATATGTTGATATTTACATATTCCTGCATAGCTACCTGGAATTATGGCTTTAAAATATCTAAGCCAAAGCACTGTTTTCCTTGATAATATTGCCTAAATTTGCTGTTTTGTCCAATACTATTTCTGTTGAAACTGCGGTTTCAAATTATTCACGCCACCACTCTTGCAAATCTGTTGATATTTACGTATTCCAGCATACTGTAGCTACCTGGAATTATGGCTTGAAAATATTCAAGCCGGAGCACTGTTTTCCTTGATAATGTTGCCTAAATTTGCTGTTTTTTCAATACTATTTCTGTTGAAACTGCGGCTTAAAATTATTCACTTCCACCACTATTGCAAATCTATTGATATTTACATATTCCTGCATAGCTACCTGGAATTATGGCTTGAAAATATTCAAGCCAAAGCACTGTTTTCCTTGATAATATTGCCTAAATTTGCTGTTTTTTCCAATACTATTTCTGTTGAAACTGCGGTTTGAAATTATTCACGCCACCACTCTTGCAAATCTGTTGATATTTACGTATTCCTGCATACTGTAGCTACCTGGAATTATGGCTTGAAAAATATCCAGGCCAAAGCACTGTTTTCCTTGATAATATTGCCTAAATTTGCTGTTTTGTCCAATACTATTTCTGCTGAAACTGCGGCTTGAAATTATTCACGCCACCACTCTTGCAAATCTGTTGATATTTATATATTCCTGCATAGCTGCCTGGAATTATCGCTTGAAAATATTCAAGCCAAAGCACTGTTTTCCTTGATAATATTGCCTAAATGTGCTGTTTTTTCCAATACTATTTCTGTTGAAACTGCGGCTTGAAATTATTCACGCCACCACTCTTGCAAATCTGTTGATATTTACATATTCCTGCATAGCTACCTGGGATTATGGCTTGAAAAGATTCAAGCCAAAGCACTGTTTTCCTTGATAATATTGCCTAAATTTTCTGTTTTTTCCAATACTATTTCTGTTGAAACTGCGGCTTGAAATTATTCACGCCACCACTCTTGCAAATCTGTTGATATTTACATATTCCTGCATAGCTACCTGGAATTATGGCTTTAAAATATCTAAGCCAAAGCACTGTTTTCCTTGATAATATTGCCTAAATTTGCTGTTTTGTCCAATACTATTTCTGTTGAAACTGCCGCTTCAAATTATTAACGCCACCACTCTTGCAAATCTATTGATATTTACATATTCCTGCATAGCTACCTGGAATTATGGCTTGAAAATATTCAAGCCAAAGCACTGTTTTCCTTGATAATATTGCCTAAATTTGCTGTTTTTTCCAATACTATTTCTGTTGAAACTGCGGTTTGAAATTATTCACGCCACCACTCTTGCAAATCTGTTGATATTTACGTATTCCTGCATACTGTAGCTACCTGGAATTATGGCTTGAAAATATCCAAGCCAAAGCACTGTTTTCCTTGATAATATTGCCTAAATTTGCTGTTTTGTCCAATACTATTTCTGTTGAAACTGCGGCTTGAAATTATTCACGCCACCACTCTTGGAAATCTGTTGATATTTATATATTCCTGCATAGCTGCCTGGAATTATGGCTTGAAAATATTCAAGCCAAAGCACTGTTTTCCTTGATAATATTGCCTAAATGTGCTGTTTTTTCCAATACTATTTTTGTTGAAACTGCGGCTTGAAATTATTCACGACACCACTCTTGCAAATCTATTGATATTTAAATAACCCTGCATATACCCTTGTAGAATCAGACACTATTTAATTCCTATTTATTTCCTATTTTTCTAAACTATTTATTTCCTATTTTTAACATATGATATAATTCTATTTGGCTTACTATTTTTTCCCTATGATTTTCCTATTTAAATTAATATAAAAACCTATTTTTTTCCTACCTAAGTGGAACCCTATTTTTTTCCTATGTTGTGATTTTGTTAAATTTACTTGGTCCAGTCAAATAGCAATAAAATAGGTTTTAAATAGTATATATAATAAATAGTTAAAACATAGTCCTAATATAGTTAAAAAATAGATAATAAATAGTTAAAACATAGTCCTAATATAGTTAAAAAATAGATAATAAATAGTAAATATAGTCCTAATATAGTTAAAAATAGATAATAAATAGTTAAAACATAGTCCTAATATAGTTAAAAAATAGATAATAAATAGTAAATATAGTCCTAATATAGTTAAAAATAGATAATAAATAGTTAAAAACATAGTCCTAATATAGTTAAAAAATAGATAATAAATAGTTAAAACATAGTCCTAATATAGTTAAAAAATAGATAATAAATAGTAAATATAGTCCTAATATAGTTAAAAATAGATAATAAATAGTTAAAAACATAGTCCTAATATAGTTAAAAAATAGATAATAAATAGTTAAAACATAGTCCTAATATAGTTAAAAAATAGATAATAAATAGTAAATATAGTCCTAATATAGTTAAAAATAGATAATAAATAGTTAAAACATAGTCCTAATATAGTTAAAAAATAGATAATAAATAGTTAAAACATAGTCCTAATATAGTAAAAAAATAAATAATAAATAGTTAAAACATAGTCCTAACTCCTAATATACTGTAGTTAAAAATAGATAATAAATAGTATGATTATAGTCCTGGATCCCAGGGATCCCAGGTGGGATCCTGGGAATTTGGAACGGGATCCCACCGGGCAAATCCCACCCGGGATCCCGGGTAAATCCCACTTGGGATCCTAGGTAATCCCGCCTGCGATTTTGAAGTGGGATCCCGCTTGGGATTTTAATACAAAAATTTGTATGGGAAATTGTATCAGGTTGATTCAGGTATTAAATTAATGTCATCCCTTGTGGAATATGGGAATTCCACCTGGGACTCTTACAAAGGCAGATCATAAACAAGGTTTCCTAAACTGCACAGAGATATATTGTATTACTTGTGACAAAATATAACTTTTAACTCTAATTCTTTAAAATAAATATTTTAATTAGTTCATAATGAAACTTACCCTGGGTGCCAGTGGTTCTTCTTCGGAAAAACCACTGGCACCCAGAGAAAATGAAACTATAGCTACTTTTTAAAATAATTGGGGAACTAGTTGAAAATATATGATACATTCAAATGAATATTTAACTAACTTGCTATTGGAAATAAACACTTTAAAATATATTCATTAATATTAAGACCAAAGAATTTAGTATGTTAAAGTAACAATGATACATTTATATTAATGTCTCAGTAAAATAATATACACTTAATGTCTGCTCTCGAGGGAAAGAGTTAGTTTTGTTTTCCCGAGAGGCTTGATGTTTCCCGAGACGAAGTCGAGGGAAACATCAAGACTCAAGGGAAAACAAAACTAACTATTTTGCAAGGTAGCAGACATTAAGCGTTTTTGTTATATAGCGATGGAGAAAAACTAAACATACATGGCTATCCACGCAACAGTTTTAACAATTCAAAAATTATTGCCCAAGTGGGCAATAATTACCCGGTAACAACTTATTGCCTGCTCGGTCGACATTTGAATTTATCTAAGCCCACGTGATCACAAACCAACCAATATGACAGTCTGTATTATATCTAGGGAAGCCACAGCTATATAACAATAATTTTTAGTTTTTAAATAATAGCTATATTTTTTCTTGTTCAAATTCCTACACTTATCTGCTATGTGTTGTTGGATATTCATTGGTTCTCTTCACCAGTTGGAGTCCCTCAATCAAAATAAGTGCACAAATAAGCTGAAAAATAAAGGTAGCTGTGTTATTAAAAATATCTAATAATTTTCTTGACAAAATTCTGTTTAACCTAAAATTATCTACAGTATTAGCACCAATGATTAGCATACACCATAACCAATTTTTGCAATGGAAAATTAATTATTATAATTAATTACTCAATGTTGCAAATAATTTTACAATCATTTGCTGTAGTCAAATATATATGATATAAGTGGTGGTAATTTAAAGTCTGTACTGATATAAACTAAGGCAGAGTATACCAGTGCCACAGAAATTTTTTGAGTACCAACTTAAACCATTTTTACCAGAATTTTTACTAGTAAGTAACCATACCAGTATACTCACTGGTATTAAAAATCTCTAACTACAACTCTCAGATAATGTTTAACTATTAAATATTTAATTATTTACTTGTAATTTGTCCAAAGATTTCTAGATGGCACAGAAATCTTGTTAAGAACCCGCTGTGGAGTGGAATAATAATTTTGTGTATTCATTTCCCAATTCGACTCGAGTATCACGTGCGAAACCTAATGCCACGCGCGAAATACGAGCCGAACAACAAGACGTTTCAATTTTCATATTTCAAGACCGCATGTATAATATATAATTTAGACCCTACGCTCGGAGAATTCGTCGACTTTCACAAACGTTTGAACGCTAGTAGCGAGCCGTTTGAACGCTAGTACGCTAGCCGTTCGAACGCTAGTAGCAAGCCATTCGAACGCTAGCACTGAATACTGATGAACGCTAGTAGCAGCCTCCAAGTTAATTGGATTGTAGCAAGCCGTGAGCAAGTTATTCGAACGCCGTTCGACGGTTCGAACGAATGATATATCATCCTTCGCGGGTAATATTTCGTCGAATTCCCCTCGCTCTGGGTCTATAAATCATAAATATACACTTATATATAATCTTCCTTTTCACAAACTGTATAGACACATGAAAGTGTTTGGCTCACCGGTTTTATTAGGCCTTTTCATGGTCCTGGCTCGCCAATATCCACGTGCTCCCAGGTATTTTCCTTCAAACCACTTAGTTGTTGGGTCGTTCCTAAAACCTTGTTTCTTGAAACTGTAACGGCGGAGTAATCTTTCGGGAAGAAAATCAATAATTCCATTGGCTCTACAAAGCAACGCAAATTCACAAATAGATCAGAATTAATATGCTATATCAACTCTATTATTATCCTTTCAAAGGACAAGCAAAATACACTATTGCCTTGACGGATTTTAAAATCACTTTCTTTTGAACCTTACCTTTGAGTTTTCTAATAGTTCTCCCTTTGTTAGAAGTTTCCATTATCACAAATAATCTTCTTTCGTTCGGTAAAAATATACGTGCAGATTGCATTTTTCAGTTTTGAATATAGCGCGATGCTTGAAAAGCATGATCACACGTATCATGTGTTGACCAATCACAGAATACTAAATACCACACCTGACTCAGAACTCTGTTGTGATTGGTTGCGCCATAATCTGTCCTTACTGAGTCCTGACGTCACTGTGGCAAATGAGGCCATATATATTTGCTTCGTTTGTGGTTTGAGCGAGAGATTTAGGGTTGAGGGAGGGGCGGGAACTGGGGCGAGGGCGGAGGGGCGATAGGGATTGAGAGGGATACAAAACGCAACCAACGAAGTGGCGGTATCATGGATTATTGATTGATTTATTGATTCGCCCATATTTACAAAATTAAAGTGGTTTTCCTTTACAAATTAAATACAATCTAGTAATAGGGCTAGAGGTCTATTGAAACCTTTACAGGCTTTTTGTTAAAGACCCCTAGTTTTTTAAAAAGTTTTGTTCAAAAGTTTTTTTGTTTCCGTAGGACCAGGTTTTGAAACTCGCATAAATTCATCAAAATTATTTGAAATTGGTACCAAAAAGCAACAAAGACAACAGCTACTCTTCATGTAACTTATTTTTTATTACATTTTAGTAGTTTACAGTGTATTTAAAACAGATTTTGTCGCAACTGGTCATAGATTATATAATAGTAAATCCAAACAGAAGGTGGAGCCTGGGTACGAGTTATAATATAATATAATATTATACCTCAACTATAAATTGTCCAATCAAAGAGCTAGATTTGAACCACGTGACAAGTCAATTTAAACTCAAATTTCCCGCTTTAACCTCGAATTCCCCGCTGATGACGTAATCAGCGGGTAATTCGAGTTCAAATACCCCGCTCGTACCCAGTACTGGCGCGTAAACCAAGACGATACAATATAATATAATATAATATAATATAATATATAATATAATATAATATATAATATAATATAATTAGATGTGTGAAGTTGTAGTCTTGACTGACGTTTCAACGATCGCTGCTGACACCGTCGAAACGCGTCAGTCACCAACAATAGTCTTTATCAAGACTACAACAGCGTGATCAACTACACATCTAATGATACTCCTAGGTTCAAACCATTTGTTTTAATATAATATAATACAATTTCACTAATAGTTATAGTTTGATTTGCCATTGCTGATTTCTTCCATGGATGTTTCTTCAGGATCCTTACTGCTTCATCAAAATATTTATTAAAGATCGACTGAGAGTTTAACTATCTCTACAGTTCATTTGGTGTTATCTGTTAACTTAAAAATATATATAGTACCTATTTCAGAGCTAATGTTTGATGCTATTTAATATCTATTTTGATGTTTGCTTCCAAAAATAGTTAAAAATAGCTATTTAAAAAGCTATTAATTGAACCAAGTGAGCATCACAGTTCTTCAAAAATAGGAATTAAATAGCTATTTCAGAGCTATTTTTAATGCTATTTAATATCTATTTCAGTATTGGCATCCAAAAATAGTTAAAATTAGCTATTTAAAAGCTATTTTGAACCAACTCAGCATCACAATTCTCCATAAAATAGGAATTAAATAGCTATTTCAGAGTTATTTTTCATGCTATTTAATATCTATTTCGGTATTGGCTTCCAAAAATAGTTAAAAATAGCTATTTAAAAGCTATTTTGAACCAACTCAGCATCACAATTCTCCATAAAATAGGAATTAAATAGCTATTTCAGAGTTATTTTTCATGCTATTTAATATCTATTTCAGTATTGGCTTCCAAAAATAGTTAAAAATAGCTATTTAAAAGCTATTTTGAACCAACTCAGTATCACAATTCTCCATAAAATAGGAATTAAATAGCTATTTCAGAGCTATATTTTTGCAAAATATGTTTTGCCTATGTTTTAAATATATTTTAAATAGCCATAGACTATTTCACAAAATTAGCTAAATAGAAATAAAATAGCCATTTTGGGTGTAAAATAGGGTAAAAATAGGGTTAAATAGGGTAAAAATAGACTTAAAATAGGTTTTAAATATGTCTGATTCTACAAGGGTAGCTACCTGGAATTATGGCTTGAAAATATTCAAGCCAAAGCACTGTTTTCCTTGATAATATTGCCTAAATGTGCTGTTTTTTCCAATACTATTTCTGTTGAAACTGCGGCTTGAAATTATTCACGCCACCACTCTTGCAAATATGTTGATATTTACATATTCCTGCATAGCTACCTGGAATTATGGCTTTAAAATATCTAAGCCAAAGCACTGTTTTCCTTGATAATATTGCCTAAATTTGCTGTTTTGTCCAATACTATTTCTGTTGAAACTGCGGCTTGAAATTATTCACTCCACCACTATTGCAAATCTATTGATATTTACATATTCCTGCATAGCTACCTGGAATTATGGCTTGAAAATATTCAAGCCAAAGCACTGTTTTCCTTGATAATATTGCCTAAATTTGCTGTTTTTTCCAATACTATTTCTGTTGAAACTGCGGTTTGAAATTGTTCACGCCACCACTCTTGCAAATCTGTTGATATTTACGTATTCCAGCATACTGTAGCTACCTGGAATTATGGCTTGAAAATATTCAAGCCGGAGCACTGTTTTCCTTGATAATGTTGCCTAAATTTGCTGTTTTTTCAATACTATTTCTGTTGAAACTGCGGCTTAAAATTATTCACTTCCACCACTATTGCAAATCTATTGATATTTACATATTCCTGCATAGCTACCTGGAATTATGGCTTGAAAATATTCAAGCCAAAGCACTGTTTTCCTTGATAATATTGCCTAAATTTGCTGTTTTTTCCAATACTATTTCTGTTGAAACTGCGGTTTGAAATTATTCACGCCACCACTCTTGCAAATCTGTTGATATTTACGTATTCCTGCATACTGTAGCTACCTGGAATTATGGCTTGAAAATATCCAGGCCAAAGCACTGTTTTCCTTGATAATATTGCCTAAATTTGCTGTTTTGTCCAATACTATTTCTGCTGAAACTGCGGCTTGAAATTATTCACGCCACCACTCTTGCAAATCTGTTGATATTTATATATTCCTGCATAGCTGCCTGGAATTATCGCTTGAAAATATTCAAGCCAAAGCACTGTTTTCCTTGATAATATTGCCTAAATGTGCTGTTTTTTCCAATACTATTTCTGTTGAAACTGCGGCTTGAAATTATTCACGCCACCACTCTTGCAAATCTGTTGATATTTACATATTCCTGCATAGCTACCTGGGATTATGGCTTGAAAAGATTCAAGCCAAAGCACTGTTTTCCTTGATAATATTGCCTAAATTTTCTGTTTTTTTCCAATACTATTTCTGTTGAAACTGCGGCTTGAAATTATTCACGCCACCACTCTTGCAAATCTGTTGATATTTACATATTCCTGCATAGCTACCTGGAATTATGGCTTTAAAATATCTAAGCCAAAGCACTGTTTTCCTTGATAATATTGCCTAAATTTGCTGTTTTGTCCAATACTATTTCTGTTGAAACTGCCGCTTCAAATTATTAACGCCACCACTCTTGCAAATCTATTGATATTTACATATTCCTGCATAGCTACCTGGAATTATGGCTTGAAAATATTCAAGCCAAAGCACTGTTTCCATAATATTGCCTAAATTTGCTGTTTTTTCCAATACTATTTCTGTTGAAACTGCGGCTTGAACTTATTCACGCCACAACTCTTGCAAATCTATTGATATTTACATATTCCTGCATACTGTAGCTACCTGGAATTATGGCTTGAAAATATCCAAGCCAAAGCACTTTTTCCTTGATAATATTGCCTAAATTTTCTGTTTTGTCCAATACTATTTCTGTTGAAACTGCGGCTTGAAATTATTCACGCCACCACTCTTGGAAATCTGTTGATATTTATATATTCCTGCATAGCTGCCTGAATTATGGCTTGAAAATATTCAAGCCGGAGCACTGTTTTCCTTGATAATATTGCCTAAATTTTCTGCTTTGTCCAATACTATTTCTGTTGAAACTGCGGCTTGAAATTATTCACGCCACCACTCTTGCAAATCTGTTGATATTTACATATTCCTGCATACTGTAGCTACCTGGAATTATGGCTTGAAAATATCTAAGCCAAAGCACTGTTTCCCTTGATAATATTGCCTAAATTTGCTATTTTGTCCAATACTATTTCTGTTGAAACTGCGGCTTGAAATTATTCACGCCACCACTCTTGCAAATCTGTTGATATTTATATATTCCTGCATAGCTTCCTGGAATTATGGCTTGAAAATATTCAAGCCAAAGCACTGTTTTCCTTGATAATATTGCCTAAATTTTCTGTTTTGTCCAATACTATTTCTGTTGAAACTGCGGCTTGAAATTATTCACTCCACCACTATTGCAAATCTGTTGCTATTTACATATTCCTGCATACTGTAGCTACCTGGAATTATGGTTTGAAAATATCCAAGCCAAAGCACTGTTTTCCTTGATAATGTTGCCTAAATTTGCTGTTTTGTCCAATGCTATTTCTGTTGAAACTGCGGCTTGAAATTATTCACGCCACCACTCTTGCAAATCTGTTGATATTTATATATTCCTGCATATAGCTGCCTGGAATTATGGCTTGAAAATATTCAAGCCGGAGCACTGTTTTCCTTGATAATGTTGCCTAAATTTGCTGTTTTTTCAATACTATTTCTGTTGAAACTGCGGCTTGAAATTATTCACTCCACCACTATTGCAAATCTATTGATATTTACATATTCCTGCATAGCTACCTGGAATTATGGCTTGAAAATATTCAAGCCAAAGCACTGTTTTTCCTTGATAATATTGCTTAAATTTGCTGTTTTTTTCCAATACTATTTCTGTTGAAACTGCGGTATGAAATTATTCACGCCACCACTCTTGCAAATCTGTTGATATTTTACGTATTCCTGCATACTGTAGCTACCTGGAATTATGGCTTGAAAATATCCAAGCCAAAGCACTGTTTTCCTTGATAATATTGCCTAAATTTGCTGTTTTGTCCAGTACTATTTCTGTTGAAACTGCGGCTTGAAATTATTCACGCCACCACTCTTGCAAATCTGTTGATATTTATATATTCCTGCATAGCTGCCTGGAATTATGGCTTGAAAATATTCAAGCCAAAGCACTGTTTTCCTTGATAATATTGCCTAAATGTGCTGTTTTTTCCAATACTATTTCTGTTGAAACTGCGGCTTGAAATTATTCACGCCACCACTCTTGCAAATCTGTTGATATTTACATATTCCTGCATAGCTACCTGGGATTATGGCTTGAAAAGATTCAAGCCAAAGCACTGTTTTCCTTGACAATATTGCCTAAATTTTCTGTTTTTTCCAATACTATTTCTGTTGAAACTGCGGCTTGAAATTATTCACGCCACCACTTGCAAATCTGTTGATATTTACATATTCCTGCATAGCTACCTGGAATTATGGCTTTAAAATATCTAAGCCAAAGCACTGTTTTCCTTGATAATATTGCCTAAATTTGCTGTTTTGTCCAATACTATTTCTGTTGAAACTGCGGCTTGAAATTATTCACGCCACCACTCTTGCAAATCTGTTGATATTTACGTATTCCTGCATACTGTAGCTACCTGGAATTATGGCTTGAAAATATCCAGGCCAAAGCACTGTTTCCCTTGATAATATTGCCTAAATTTGCTATTTTGTCCAATACTATTTCTGTTGAAACTGCGGCTTGAAATTATTCACGCCACCACTCTTGCAAATCTGTTGATATTTATATATTCCTGCATAGCTTCCTGGAATTATGGCTTGAAAATATTCAAGCCAAAGCACTGTTTTCCTTGATAATATTGCCTAAATTTTCTGTTTTGTCCAATACTATTTCTGTTGAAACTGCGGCTTGAAATTATTCACTCCACCACTATTGCAAATCTGTTGCTATTTACATATTCCTGCATACTGTAGCTACCTGGAATTATGGTTTGAAAATATCCAAGCCAAAGCACTGTTTTCCTTGATAATGTTGCCTAAATTTGCTGTTTTGTCCAATGCTATTTCTGTTGAAACTGCGGCTTGAAATTATTCACGCCACCACTCTTGCAAATCTGTTGATATTTATATATTCCTGCATATAGCTGCCTGGAATTATGGCTTGAAAATATTCAAGCCGGAGCACTGTTTTCCTTGATAATGTTGCCTAAATTTGCTGTTTTTTCAATACTATTTCTGTTGAAACTGCGGCTTGAAATTATTCACTCCACCACTATTGCAAATCTATTGATATTTACATATTCCTGCATAGCTACCTGGAATTATGGCTTGAAAATATTCAAGCCAAAGCACTGTTTTCCTTGATAATATTGCTTAAATTTGCTGTTTTTTTCCAATACTATTTCTGTTGAAACTGCGGTTTGAAATTATTCACGCCACCACTCTTGCAAATCTGTTGATATTTACGTATTCCTGCATACTGTAGCTACCTGGAATTATGGCTTGAAAATATCCAAGCCAAAGCACTGTTTTCCTTGATAATATTGCCTAAATTTGCTGTTTTGTCCAGTACTATTTCTGTTGAAACTGCGGCTTGAAATTATTCACGCCACCACTCTTGCAAATCTGTTGATATTTATATATTCCTGCATAGCTGCCTGGAATTATGGCTTGAAAATATTCAAGCCAAAGCACTGTTTTCCTTGATAATATTGCCTAAATGTGCTGTTTTTTTCCAATACTATTTCTGTTGAAAACTGCGGCTTGAAATTATTCACGCCACCACTCTTGCAAATCTGTTGATATTTACATATTCCTGCATAGCTACCTGGGATTATGGCTTGAAAAGATTCAAGCCAAAGCACTGTTTTCCTTGACAATATTGCCTAAATTTTCTGTTTTTTCCAATACTATTTCTGTTGAAACTGCGGCTTGAAATTATTCACGCCACCACTTGCAAATCTGTTGATATTTACATATTCCTGCATAGCTACCTGGAATTATGGCTTTAAAATATCTAAGCCAAAGCACTGTTTTCCTTGATAATATTGCCTAAATTTGCTGTTTTGTCCAATACTATTTCTGTTGAAACTGCGGCTTGAAATTATTCACGCCACCACTCTTGCAAATCTGTTGATATTTACATATTCCTGCATAGCTACCTGGAATTATGGCTTGAAAATATTCAAGCCAAAGCACTGTTTCCATAATATTGCCTAAATTTGCTGTTTTTTTTCCAATACTATTTCTGTTGAAACAGCGCCTTGAACTTATTCACGCCACCACTCTTGCAAATCTATTGATATTTACGTATTCCTGCATACTGTAGCTACCTGGAATTATGGCTTGAAAATATCCAAGCCAAAGCACTTTTTCCTTGATAATATTGCCTAAATTTGCTGTTTTGTCCAATACTATTTCTGTTGAAACTGCGGCTTGAAATTATTCACGCCACCACTCTTGGAAATCTGTTGCTATTTACATATTCCTGCATACTGTAGCTACCTGGAATTATGGTTTGAAAATATCCAAGCCAAAGCACTGTTTTCCTTGATAATGTTGCCTAAATTTGCTGTTTTGTCCAATGCTATTTCTGTTGAAACTGCGGCTTGAAATTATTCACGCCACCACTCTTGCAAATCTGTTGATATTTATATATTCCTGCATATAGCTGCCTGGAATTATGGCTTGAAAATATTCAAGCCGGAGCACTGTTTTCCTTGATAATGTTGCCTAAATTTGCTGTTTTTTCAATACTATTTCTGTTGAAACTGCGGCTTGAAATTATTCACTCCACCACTATTGCAAATCTATTGATATTTACATATTCCTGCATAGCTACCTGGAATTATGGCTTGAAAATATTCAAGCCAAAGCACTGTTTTCCTTGATAATATTGCCTAAATTTGCTGTTTTTTCCAATACTATTTCTGTTGAAACTGCGGTTTGAAATTATTCACGCCACCACTCTTGCAAATCTGTTGATATTTACGTATTCCTGCATACTGTAGCTACCTGGAATTATGGCTTGAAAATATCCAAGCCAAAGCACTGTTTTCCTTGATAATATTGCCTAAATTTGCTGTTTTGTCCAGTACTATTTCTGTTGAAACTGCGGCTTGAAATTATTCACGCCACCACTCTTGCAAATCTGTTGATATTTATATATTCCTGCATAGCTGCCTGGAATTATGGCTTGAAAATATTCAAGCCAAAGCACTGTTTTCCTTGATAATATTGCCTAAATGTGCTGTTTTTTCCAATACTATTTCTGTTGAAACTGCGGCTTGAAATTATTCACGCCACCACTCTTGCAAATCTGTTCATATTTACATATTCCTGCATAGCTACCTGGGATTATGGCTTGAAAAGATTCAAGCCAAAGCACTGTTTTCCTTGACAATATTGCCTAAATTTTCTGTTTTTTCCAATACTATTTCTGTTGAAACTGCGGCTTGAAATTATTCACGCCACCACTTGCAAATCTGTTGATATTTACATATTCCTGCATAGCTACCTGGAATTATGGCTTTAAAATATCTAAGCCAAAGCACTGTTTTCCTTGATAATATTGCCTAAATTTGCTGTTTTGTCCAATACTATTTCTGTTGAAACTGCGGCTTGAAATTATTCACGCCACCACTCTTGCAAATCTGTTGATATTTACATATTCCTGCATAGCTACCTGGAATTATGGCTTGAAAATATTCAAGCCAAAGCACTGTTTCCATAATATTGCCTAAATTTGCTGTTTTTTCCAATACTATTTCTGTTGAAACAGCGCCTTGAACTTATTCACGCCACCACTCTTGCAAATCTATTGATATTTACGTATTCCTGCATACTGTAGCTACCTGGAATTATGGCTTGAAAATATCCAAGCCAAAGCACTTTTTCCTTGATAATGTTGCCTAAATTTGCTGTTTTGTCCAATGCTATTTCTGTTGAAACTGCGGCTTGAAATTATTCACGCCACCACTCTTGCAAATCTGTTGATATTTATATATTCCTGCATATAGCTGCCTGGAATTATGGCTTGAAAATATTCAAGCCGGAGCACTGTTTTCCTTGATAATGTTGCCTAAATTTGCTGTTTTTTCAATACTATTTCTGTTGAAACTGCGGCTTGAAATTATTCACTCCACCACTATTGCAAATCTATTGATATTTACATATTCCTGCATAGCTACCTGGAATTATGGCTTGAAAATATTCAAGCCAAAGCACTGTTTTCCTTGATAATATTGCCTAAATTTGCTGTTTTTTCCAATACTATTTCTGTTGAAACTGCGGTTTGAAATTATTCACGCCACCACTCTTGCAAATCTGTTGATATTTACGTATTCCTGCATACTGTAGCTACCTGGAATTATGGCTTGAAAATATCCAAGCCAAAGCACTGTTTTCCTTGATAATATTGCCTAAATTTGCTGTTTTGTCCAGTACTATTTCTGTTGAAACTGCGGCTTGAAATTATTCACGCCACCACTCTTGCAAATCTGTTGATATTTATATATTCCTGCATAGCTGCCTGGAATTATGGCTTGAAAATATTCAAGCCAAAGCACTGTTTTCCTTGATAATATTGCCTAAATGTGCTGTTTTTTCCAATACTATTTCTGTTGAAACTGCGGCTTGAAATTATTCACGCCACCACTCTTGCAAATCTGTTCATATTTACATATTCCTGCATAGCTACCTGGGATTATGGCTTGAAAAGATTCAAGCCAAAGCACTGTTTTCCTTGACAATATTGCCTAAATTTTCTGTTTTTTCCAATACTATTTCTGTTGAAACTGCGGCTTGAAATTATTCACGCCACCACTTGCAAATCTGTTGATATTTACATATTCCTGCATAGCTACCTGGAATTATGGCTTTAAAATATCTAAGCCAAAGCACTGTTTTCCTTGATAATATTGCCTAAATTTGCTGTTTTGTCCAATACTATTTCTGTTGAAACTGCGGCTTGAAATTATTCACGCCACCACTCTTGCAAATCTGTTGATATTTACATATTCCTGCATAGCTACCTGGAATTATGGCTTGAAAATATTCAAGCCAAAGCACTGTTTCCATAATATTGCCTAAATTTGCTGTTTTTTCCAATACTATTTCTGTTGAAACAGCGCCTTGAACTTATTCACGCCACCACTCTTGCAAATCTATTGATATTTACGTATTCCTGCATACTGTAGCTACCTGGAATTATGGCTTGAAAATATCCAAGCCAAAGCACTTTTTCCTTGATAATATTGCCTAAATTTGCTGTTTTGTCCAATACTATTTCTGTTGAAACTGCGGCTTGAAATTATTCACGCCACCACTCTTGGAAATCTGTTGATATTTATATATTCCTGCATAGCTGCCTGAATTATGGCTTGAAAATATTCTAGCCGGAGCACTGTTTTCCTTGATAATATTGCCTAAATTTTCTGCTTTGTCCAATACTATTTCTGTTGAAACTGCGGCTTGAAATTATTCACGCCACCACTCTTGCAAATCTGTTGATATTTACATATTCCTGCATACTGTAGCAACCTGGAATTATGGCTTGAAAATATCCAAGCCAAAGCACTGTTTTCCTTGATAATATTGCCTAAATTTGCTATTTTGTCCAATACTATTTCTGTTGAAACTGCGGCTTGAAATTATTCACGCCACCACTCTTGCAAATCTGTTGATATTTATATATTCCTGCATAGCTTCCTGGAATTATGGCTTGAAAATATTCAAGCCAAAGCACTGTTTTCCTTGATAATATTGCCTAAATTTTCTGTTTTGTCCAATACTATTTCTGTTGAAACTGCGGCTTGAAATTATTCACGCCACCACTCTTGGAAATCTGTTGATATTTACATATTCCTGCATAGCTACCTGGAATTATGGCTTTAAAATATCTAAGCCAAAGCACTGTTTTCCTTGATAATATTGCCTACATTTGCTGTTTTGTCCAATACTATTTCGGTTGAAACTGCGGCTTGAAATTATTCACGCCACCACTCTTGCAAATCTATTGATCCCATATTCCTGCATAGCTACCTGGAATTATGACTTGAAAATATTCAAGCCAAAGCACTGTTTTCCTTGATAATATTGCCTAAATTTGCTGTTTTGTCCAATACTATTTCTGTTGAAACTGCGGCTTGAAATTATTCACGCCACCACTCTTGCAAATCTGTTGATATTTACGTATTCCTGCATACTGTAGCTACCTGGAATTATGGCTTGAAAATATCCAGGCCAAAGCACTGTTTTCCTTGATAATATTGCCTAAATTTGCTGTTTTGTCCAATACTATTTCTGTTGAAACTGCGGCTTGAAATTATTCACGCCACCACTCTTGCAAATCTGTTGATATTTATATATTCCTGCATAGCTACCTGGAATTATGGCTTGAAAATATCCAGGCCAAAGCACTGTTTTCCTTGATAATGTTGCCTAAATTTGCTGTTTTGTCCAATACTATTTCTGTTGAAACTGCGGCTTGAACTTATTCACGCCACCGCTCTTGCAAATCTATTGATATTTACATATTCCTGCATACTGTAGCTACCTGGAATTATGGCTTGAAAATATTCAAACCAAGGCACTGTTTTCCTTGATAATATTGCCTAAATTTGCTGTTTTTTCCTATACTATTTCTGTTGAAACTGCGGCTTGAAATTATTCACGCCACCACTCTTGCAAATCTGTTGATATTTATATATTCCTGCATAGCTGCCTGGAATTATGGCTTGAAAATATTCAAGCCGGAGCACTGTTAGTTTCCTTGATAATATTGCCTAAATTTGCTGTTTTGTCCAATACTATTTCTGTTGAAACTGCGGCTTGAACTTATTCACGCCACCACTCTTGCAAATCTATTGATATTTACATATTCCTGCATACTGTAGCTACCTGGAATTATGGCTTGAAAATATTCAAGACAAAGCACTGTTTTCCTTGATAATATTTCCTAAATTTTCTGCTTTGTCCAATACTATTTCTGTTGAAACTGCGGCTTGAAATTATTCACGCCACCACTCTTGCAAATCTGTTGATATTTACATATTCCTGCATACTGTAGCAACCTGGAATTATGGCTTGAAAATATCCAAGCCAAAGCACTGTTTTCCTTGATAATATTGCCTAAATTTGCTATTTTGTCCAATACTATTTCTGTTGAAACTGCGGCTTGAAATTATTCACGCCACCACTCTTGCAAATCTGTTGATATTTATATATTCCTGCATAGCTGCCTGGAATTTTGGCTTGAAAATATTCAAGCCGGAGCACTGTTAGTTTCCTTGATAATATTGCCTAAATTAGCTGTTTTGTCCAATACTATTTCTGTTGAAACTGCGGCTTGAACTTATTCACGCCACCACTCTTGCAAATCTATTGATATTTACATATTCCTGCATACTGTAGCTACCTGGAATTATGGCTTGAAAATATTCAAGACAAAGCACTGTTTTCCTTGATAATATTGCCTAAATTTTCTACTTTGTCCAATACTATTTCTGTTGAAACTGCGGCTTGAAATTATTCACGCCACCACTCTTGTAAATCTGTTGATATTTACATATTCCTGCATACTGTAGCAACCTGGAATTATGGCTTGAAAATATCCAAGCCAAAGCACTGTTTTCCTTGATAATATTGCCTAAATTTGCTATTTTGTCCAATACTATTTCTGTTGAAACTGCGGCTTGAAATTATTCACGCCACCACTCTTGCAAATCTGTTGATATTTATATATTCCTGCATAGCTTCCTGGAATTATGGCTTGAAAATATTCAAGCCAAAGCACTGTTTTCCTTGATAATATTGCCTAAATTTTCTGTTTTGTCCAATACTATTTCTGTTGAAACTGCGGCTTGAAATTATTCACGCCACCACTCTTGGAAATCTGTTGATATTTACATATTCCTGCATAGCTACCTGGAATTATGGCTTTAAAATATCTAAGCCAAAGCACTGTTTTCCTTGATAATATTGCCTAAATTTGCTGTTTTGTCCAATACTATTTCGGTTGAAACTGCGGCTTGAAATTATTCACGCCACCACTCTTGCAAATCTATTGATCCCATATTCCTGCATAGCTACCTGGAATTATGACTTGAAAATATTCAAGCCAAAGCACTGTTTTCCTTGATAATATTGCCTAAATTTGCTTTTTTTTCCAATACTATTTCTGTTGAAACTGCGGCTTGAAATTATTCACGCCACCACTCTTGCAAATCTGTTGATATTTACGTATTCCTGCATACTGTAGCTACCTGGAATTATGGCTTGAAAATATCCAGGCCAAAGCACTGTTTTCCTTGATAATATTGCCTAAATTTGCTGTTTTGTCCAATACTATTTCTGTTGAAACTGCGGCTTGAAATTATTCACGCCACCACTCTTGCAAATTTGTTGATATTTATATATTCCTGCATAGCTACCTGGAATTATGGCTTGAAAATATCCAGGCCAAAGCACTGTTTTCCTTGATAATGTTGCCTAAATTTGCTGTTTTGTCCAATACTATTTCTGTTGAAACTGCGGCTTGAACTTATTCACGCCACCGCTCTTGCAAATCTATTGATATTTACATATTCCTGCATACTGTAGCTACCTGGAATTATGGCTTGAAAATATTCAAGCCAAAGCACTGTTTTCCTTGATAATATTGCCTAAATTTGCTGTTTTTTCCTATACTATTTCTGTTGAAACTGCGGCTTGAAATTATTCACGCCACCACTCTTGCAAATCTGTTGATATTTATATATTCCTGCATAGCTGCCTGGAATTATGGCTTGAAAATATTCAAGCCGGAGCACTGTTAGTTTCCTTGATAATATTGCCTAAATTTGCTGTTTTGTCCAATACTATTTCTGTTGAAACTGCGGCTTGAACTTATTCACGCCACCACTCTTGCAAATCTATTGATATTTACATATCCCTGCATACTGTAGCTACCTGGAATTATGGCTTGAAAATATCCAAGCCAAAGCACTGTTTTCCTTGATAATATTGCCTAAATTTTCTGTTTTTCCAATACTATTTCTGTTGAAACTGCGGCTTGAAATTATTCACGCCACCACTCTTGCAAATCTGTTGATATTTATATATTCCTGCATAGCTTCCTGGAATTATGGCTTGAAAATATTCAAGCCAAAGCACTGTTTTCCTTGATAATATTGCCTAAATTTTCTGTTTTGTCCAATACTATTTCTGTTGAAACTGCGGCTAGAAATTATTCACACATATTCCTGCATACTGTAGCTACCTGGAATTATGGTTTGAAAATATCCAAGCCAAAGCTCTGTTTTCCTTGATAATGTTGCCTAAATTTGCTGTTTTGTCCAATGCTATTTCTGTTGAAACTGCGGCTTGAAATTATTCACGCCACCACTCTTGCAAATCTGTTGATATTTATATATTCCTGCATATAGCTGCCTGGAATTATGGCTTGAAAATATTCAAGCCGGAGCACTGTTTTCCTTGATAATGTTGCCTAAATTTGCTGTTTTTTCAATACTATTTCTGTTGAAACTGCGGCTTGAAATTATTCACTCCACCACTATTGCAAATCTATTGATATTTACATATTCCTGCATAGCTACCTGGAATTATGGCTTGAAAATATTCAAGCCAAAGCACTGTTTTCCTTGATAATATTGCCTAAATTTGCTGTTTTTTTCCAATACTATTTCTGTTGAAACTGCGGTTTGAAATTATTCACGCCACCACTCTTGCAAATCTGTTGATATTTACGTATTCCTGCATACTGTAGCTACCTGGAATTATGGCTTGAAAATATCCAGGCCAAAGCACTGTTTTCCTTGATAATATTGCCTAAATTTGCTGTTTTGTCCAATACTATTTCTGTTGAAACTGCGGCTTGAAATTATTCACGCCACCACTCTTGCAAATCTGTTGATATTTATATATTCCTGCATAGCTGCCTGGAATTATGGCTTGAAAATATTCAAGCCAAAGCACTGTTTTCCTTGATAATATTGCCTAAATGTGCTGTTTTTTCCAATACTATTTCTGTTGAAACTGCGGCTTGAAATTATTCACGCCACCACTCTTGCAAATCTGTTGATATTTACATATTCCTGCATAGCTACCTGGGATTATGGCTTGAAAAGATTCAAGCCAAAGCACTGTTTTCCTTGATAATATTGCCTAAATTTTCTGTTTTTTTCCAATACTATTTCTGTTGAAACTGCGGCTTGAAATTATTCACGCCACCACTCTTGCAAATCTGTTGATATTTACATATTCCTGCATAGCTACCTGGAATTATGGCTTTAAAATATGTAAGCCAAAGCACTGTTTTCCTTGATAATATTGCCTAAATTTGCTGTTTTGTCCAATACTATTTCTGTTGAAACTGCGGCTTGAAATTATTCACGCCACCACTCTTGCAAATCTGTTGATATTTACATATTCCTGCATAGCTACCTGGAATTATGGCTTTAAAATATCTAAGCCAAAGCACTGTTTTCCTTGATAATATTGCCTAAATTTGCTGTTTTGTCCAATACTATTTCTGTTGAAACTGCCGCTTCAAATTATTAACGCCACCACTCTTGCAAATCTATTGATATTTACATATTCCTGCATAGCTATCTGGAATTATGGCTTGAAAATATTCAAGCCAAAGCACTGTTTCCATAATATTGCCTAAATTTGCTGTTTTTTCCAATACTATTTCTGTTGAAACTGCGGCTCGAACTTATTCACGCCACCACTCTTGCAAATCTATTTATATTTACATATTCCTGCATACTGTAGCTACCTGGAATTATGGCTTGAAAATATCCAAGCCAAAGCACTTTTTCCTTGATAATATTGCCTAAATTTTCTGTTTTGTCCAATACTATTTCTGTTGAAACTGCGGCTTGAAATTATTCACGCCACCACTCTTGGAAATCTGTTGATATTTATATATTCCTGCATAGCTGCCTGAATTATGGCTTGAAAATATTCAAGCCGGAGCACTGTTTTCCTTGATAATATTGCCTAAATTTTCTGCTTTGTCCAATACTATTTCTGTTGAAACTGCGGCTTGAAATTATTCACGCCACCACTCTTGCAAATCTGTTGATATTTACATATTCCTGCATACTGTAGCTACCTGGAATTATGGCTTGAAAATATCCAAGCCAAAGCACTGTTTCCCTTGATAATATTGCCTAAATTTGCTATTTTGTCCAATACTATTTCTGTTGAAACTGCGGCTTGAAATTATTCACGCCACAACTCTTGCAAATCTGTTGATATTTATATATTCCTGCATAGCTTCCTGGAATTATGGCTTGAAAATATTCAAGCCAAAGCACTGTTTTCCTTGATAATATTGCCTAAATTTTCTGTTTTGTCCAATACTATTTCTGTTGAAACTGCGGCTTGAAATTATTCACTCCACCACTATTGCAAATCTGTTGATATTTACATATTCCTGCATACTGTAGCTACCTGGAATTATGGTTTGAAAATATCCAAGCCAAAGCACTGTTTTCCTTGATAATGTTGCCTAAATTTGCTGTTTTGTCCAATGCTATTTCTGTTGAAACTGCGGCTTGAAATTATTCACGCCACCACTCTTGCAAATCTGTTGATATTTATATATTCCTGCATATAGCTGCCTGGAATTATGGCTTGAAAATATTCAAGCCGGAGCACTGTTTTCCTTGATAATGTTGCCTAAATTTGCTGTTTTTTCAATACTATTTCTGTTGAAACTGCGGCTTGAAATTATTCACTCCACCACTATTTCAAATCTATTGATATTTACATATTCCTGCATAGCTACCTGGAATTATGGCTTGAAAATATTCAAGCCAAAGCACTGTTTTCCTTGATAATATTGCCTAAATTTGCTGTTTTTTCCAATACTATTTCTGTTGAAACTGCGGTTTGAAATTATTCACGCCACCACTCTTGCAAATCTGTTGATATTTACGTATTCCTGCATACTGTAGCTACCTGGAATTATGGCTTGAAAATATCCAAGCCAAAGCACTGTTTTCCTTGATAATATTGCCTAAATTTGCTGTTTTGTCCAATACTATTTCTGTTGAAACTGCGGCTTGAAATTATTCACGCCACCACTCTTGCAAATCTGTTGATATTTATATATTCCTGCATAGCTGCCTGGAATTATGGCTGGAAAATATTCAAGCCAAAGCACTGTTTTCCTTGATAATATTGCCTAAATGTGCTGTTTTTTCCAATACTATTTCTGTTGAAATTGCGGCTTGAAATTATTCACGCCACCACTCTTGCAAATCTGTTGATATTTACATATTCCTGCATAGCTACCTGGGATTATGGCTTGAAAAGATTCAAGCCAAAGCACTGTTTTCCTTGACAATATTGCCTAAATTTTCTGGTTTTTCCAATACTATTTCTGTTGAAACTGCGGCTTGAAATTATTCACGCCACCACTTGCAAATCTGTTGATATTTACATATTCCTGCATAGCTACCTGGAATTATGGCTTTAAAATATCTAAGCCAAAGCACTGTTTTCCTTGATAATATTGCCTAAATTTGCTGTTTTGTCCAATACTATTTCTGTTGAAACTGCGGCTAGAAATTATTCACACATATTCCTGCATACTGTAGCTACCTGGAATTATGGTTTGAAAATATCCAAGCCAAAGCTCTGTTTTCCTTGATAATGTTGCCTAAATTTGCTGTTTTTTCCAATACTATTTCTGTTGAAACTGCGGTTTGAAATTATTCACGCCACCACTCTTGCAAATCTGTTGATATTTACGTATTCCTGCATACTGTAGCTACCTGGAATTATGGCTTGAAAATATTCAAGCCAAAGCACTGTTTTCCTTGATAATATTGCCAAAATTTGCTGTTTTGTCCAATACTATTTCTGTTGAAACTGCGGCTTGAAATTATTCACGCCACCACTCTTGCAAATCTGTTGATATTTATATATTCCTGCATAGCTGCCTGGAATTATGGCTTGAAAATATTCAAGCCAAAGCACTGTTTTCCTTGATAATATTGCCTAAATGTGCTGTTTTTTTCCAATACTATTTCTGTTGAAACTGCGGCTTGAAATTATTCACGTCACCACTCTTGCAAATCTATTGATATTTAAATATTCCTGCATATAGCTACCTGGAATTATGGCTTGAAAATAGTCAACCCAAAGCACTGTTTTCCTTGGTAATATTGCCTAAATGTGCTGTTTTTTCCAATACTATTTCTGTTGAAACTGCGGCTTGAAATTATTCACGCCACCACTCTTGCAAATATGTTGATATTTACATATTCCTGCATAGCTACCTGGAATTATGGCTTCAAAATATTCAAGCCAAAGCACTGTTTTCCTTGATAATATTGCCTAAATTTGCTGTTTTTTCCAATACTATTTCTGTTGAAACTGCGGTTTGAAATTATTCACGCCACCACTCTTGCAAATCTGTTGATATTTACGTATTCCTGCATACTGTAGCTACCTGGAATTATGGCTTGAAAATATCCAGGCCAAAGCACTGTTTTCCTTGATAATATTGCCTAAATTTGCTGTTTTGTCCAATACTATTTCTGTTGAAACTGCGGCTTGAAATTATTCACGCCACCACTCTTGCAAATCTGTTGATATTTATATATTCCTGCATAGCTGCCTGGAATTATGGCTTGAAAATATTCAAGCCAAAGCACTGTTTTCCTTGATAATATTGCCTAAATGTGCTGTTTTTTCCAATACTATTTCTGTTGAAACTGCGGCTTGAAATTATTCACGCCACCACTCTTGCAAATCTGTTGATATTTACATATTCCTGCATAGCTACCTGGGATTATGGCTTGAAAAGATTCAAGCCAAAGCACTGTTTTCCTTGATAATATTGCCGAAATTTTCTGTTTTTTCCAATACTATTTCTGTTGAAACTGCGGCTTGAAATTATTCACGCCACCACTCTTGCAAATCTGTTGATATTTACATATTCCTGCATAGCTACCTGGAATTATGGCTTTAAAATATGTAAGCCAAAGCACTGTTTTCCTTGATAATATTGCCTAAATTTGCTGTTTTGTCCAATACTATTTCTGTTGAAACTGCGGCTTGAAATTATTCACGCCACCACTCTTGCAAATCTGTTGATATTTACATATTCCTGCATAGCTACCTGGAATTATGGCTTTAAAATATCTAAGCCAAAGCACTGTTTTCCTTGATAATATTGCCTAAATTTGCTGTTTTGTCCAATACTATTTCTGTTGAAACTGCCGCTTCAAATTATTAACGCCACCACTCTTGCAAATCTATTGATATTTACATATTCCTGCATAGCTATCTGGAATTATGGCTTGAAAATATTCAAGCCAAAGCACTGTTTCCATAATATTGCCTAAATTTGCTGTTTTTTCCAATACTATTTCTGTTGAAACTGCGGCTCGAACTTATTCACGCCACCACTCTTGCAAATCTATTTATATTTACATATTCCTGCATACTGTAGCTACCTGGAATTATGGCTTGAAAATATCCAAGCCAAAGCACTTTTTCCTTGATAATATTGCCTAAATTTTCTGTTTTGTCCAATACTATTTCTGTTGAAACTGCGGCTTGAAATTATTCACGCCACCACTCTTGGAAATCTGTTGATATTTATATATTCCTGCATAGCTGCCTGAATTATGGCTTGAAAATATTCAAGCCGGAGCACTGTTTTCCTTGATAATATTGCCTAAATTTTCTGCTTTGTCCAATACTATTTCTGTTGAAACTGCGGCTTGAAATTATTCACGCCACCACTCTTGCAAATCTGTTGATATTTACATATTCCTGCATACTGTAGCTACCTGGAATTATGGCTTGAAAATATCCAAGCCAAAGCAGTGTTTCCCTTGATAATATTGCCTAAATTTGCTATTTTGTCCAATACTATTTCTGTTGAAACTGTGGCTTGAAATTATTCACGCCACAACTCTTGCAAATCTGTTGATATTTATATATTCCTGCATAGCTTCCTGGAATTATGGCTTGAAAATATTCAAGCCAAAGCACTGTTTTCCTTGATAATATAGCCTAAATTTTCTGTTTTGTCCAATACTATTTCTGTTGAAACTGCGGCTTGAAATTATTCACTCCACCACTATTGCAAATCTGTTGATATTTACATATTCCTGCATACTGTAGCTACCTGGAATTATGGTTTGAAAATATCCAAGCCAAAGCACTGTTTTCCTTGATAATGTTGCCTAAATTTGCTGTTTTGTCCAATGCTATTTCTGTTGAAACTGCGGCTTGAAATTATTCACGCCACCACTCTTGCAAATCTGTTGATATTTATATATTCCTGCATATAGCTGCCTGGAATTATGGCTTGAAAATATTCAAGCCGGAGCACTGTTTTCCTTGATAATGTTGCCTAAATTTGCTGTTTTTTCAATACTATTTCTGTTGAAACTGCGGCTTGAAATTATACACTCCACCACTATTTCAAATCTATTGATATTTACATATTCCTGCATAGCTACCTGGAATTATGGCTTGAAAATATTCAAGCCAAAGCACTGTTTTCCTTGATAATATTGCCTAAATTTTGCTGTTTTTTCCAATACTATTTCTGTTGAAACTGCGGTTTGAAATTATTCACGCCACCACTCTTGCAAATCTGTTGATATTTACGTATTCCTGCATACTGTAGCTACCTGGAATTATTGCTTGAAAATATCCAAGCCAAAGCACTGTTTTCCTTGATAATATTGCCTAAATTTGCTGTTTTGTCCAATACTATTTCTGTTGAAACTGCGGCTTGAAATTATTCACGCCACCACTCTTGCAAATCTGTTGATATTTATATATTCCTGCATAGCTGCCTGGAATTATGGCTTGAAAATATTCAAGCCAAAGCACTGTTTTCCTTGATAATATTGCCTAAATGTGCTGTTTTTTCCAATACTATTTCTGTTGAAATTGCGGCTTGAAATTATTCACGCCACCACTCTTGCAAATCTGTTGATATTTACATATTCCTGCATAGCTACCTGGGATTATGGCTTGAAAAGATTCAAGCCAAAGCACTGTTTTCCTTGACAATATTGCCTAAATTTTCTGGTTTTTCCAATACTATTTCTGTTGAAACTGCGGCTTGAAATTATTCACGCCACCACTTGCAAATCTGTTGATATTTACATATTCCTGCATAGCTACCTGGAATTATGGCTTTAAAATATCTAAGCCAAAGCACTGTTTTCCTTGATAATATTGCCTAAATTTGCTGTTTTGTCCAATACTATTTCTGTTGATACTGCGGCTTGAAATTATTCACGCCACCACTCTTGCAAATCTGTTGATATTTACATATTCCTGCATAGCTACCTGGAATTATGGCTTGAAAATATTCAAGCCAAAGCACTGTTTCCATAATATTGCCTAAATTTGCTGTTTTTTCCAATACTATTTCTGTTGAAACAGCGGCTTGAACTTATTCACGCCACCACTCTTGCAAATCTATTGATATTTACGTATTCCTGCATACTGTAGCTACCTGGAATTATGGCTTGAAAATATCCAAGCCAAAGTACTTTTTCCTTGATAATATTGCCTAAATTTGCTGTTTTGTCCAATACTATTTCTGTTGAAACTGCGGCTTGAAATTATTCACGCCACCACTCTTGGAAATCTGTTGATATTTATATATTCCTGCATAGCTGCCTGAATTATGGCTTGAAAATATTCAAGCCGGAGCACTGTTTTCCTTGATAATATTGCCTAAATTTTCTGCTTTGTCCAATACTATTTCTGTTGAAACTGCGGCTTGAAACTATTCACGCCACCACTCTTGCAAATCTGTTGATATTTACATATTCCTGCATACTGTAGCAACCTGGAATTATGGCTTGAAAATATCCAAGCCAAAGCACTGTTTTCCTTGATAATATTGCCTAAATTTGCTATTTTGTCCAATACTATTTCTGTTGAAACTGCGGCTTGAAATTATTCACGCCACCACTCTTGCAAATCTGTTGATATTTATATATTCCTGCATAGCTTCCTGGAATTATGGCTTGAAAATATTCAAGCCAAAGCACTGTTTTCCTTGATAATATTGCCTAAATTTTCTGTTTTGTCCAATACTATTTCTGTTGAAACTGCGGATTGAAATTATTCACGCCACCACTCTTGGAAATCTGTTGATATTTACATATTCCTGCATAGCTACCTGGAATTATGGCTTTAAAATATCTAAGTCAAAGCACTGTTTTCCTTGATAATATTGCCTAAATTTGCTGTTTTGTCCAATACTATTTCGGTTGAAAGTGCGGCTTGAAATTATTCACGCCACCACTCTTGCAAATCTATTGATCCCATATTCCTGCATAGCTACCTGGAATTATGACTTGAAAATATTCAAGCCAAAGCACTGTTTTCCTTGATAATATTGCCTAAATTTGCTTTTTTTTCCAATACTATTTCTGTTGAAACTGCGGCTTGAAATTATTCACGCCACCACTCTTGCAAATCTGTTGATATTTATATATTCCTGCATAGCTACCTGGAATTATGGCTTGAAAATATCCAGGCCAAAGCACTGTTTTCCTTGATAATGTTGCCTAAATTTGCTGTTTTGTCCAATACTATTTCTGTTGAAACTGCGGCTTGAACTTATTCAAGCCACCGCTCTTGCAAATCTATTGATATTTACATATTCCTGCATACTGTAGCTACCTGGAATTATGGCTTGAAAATATTCAAGCCAAAGCACTGTTTTCCTTGATAACATTGCCTAAATTTGCTGTTTTTTCCTATACTATTTCTGTTGAAACTGCGGCTTGAAATTATTCACGCCACCACTCTTGCAAATCTGTTGATATTTATATATTCCTGCATAGCTGCCTGGAATTATGGCTTGAAAATATTCAAGCCGGAGCACTGTTAGTTTCCTTGATAATATTGCCTAAATTTGCTGTTTTGTCCAATACTATTTCTGTTGAAACTGCGCCTTGAACTTATTCACGCCACCACTCTTGCAAATCTATTGATATTTACATATTCCTGCATACTGTAGCTTCCTGGAATTATGGCTTGAAAATATTCAAGCCAAAGCACTGTTTTCCTTGATAATATTGCCTAAATTTGCTGTTTTTCCAATACTATTTCTGTTGAAACTGCGGCTTGAAATTATTCACGCCACTACTCTTGCAAATCTGTTGATATTTATATATTCCTGCATAGCTGCCTGGAATTATGGCTTGAAAATATTCAAGCCGGAGCACTGTTAGTTTCCTTGATAATATTGCCTAAATTTGCTGTTTTGTCCAATACTATTTCTGTTGAAACTGCAGCTTGAACTTATTCACGCCACCACTCTTGCAAATCTATTGATATTTACATATTCCTGCATACTGTAGCTACCTGGAATTATGGCTTGAAAATATTCAAGCCAAAGCACTGTTTTGCTTGATAATATTGCCTAAATTTGCTGTTTTTCCAATACTATTTCTGTTGAAACTGCGGCTTGAAATTATTCACGCCACCACTCTTGCAAATCTGTTGATATTTACATATTCCTGCATAGCTACCTGGAATTATGGCTTGAAAATATTCAAGCCGGAGCACTGTTTTCCTTGATAATGTTGCCTGAATTTGCTGTTTTGTCCAATACTATTTCTGCTGAAACTGCGGCTTGAAATTATTCACGCCACCACTCTTGCAAATCTATTGATATTTACATATTCCTGCATACATGTAGCTACCTGGAATTATGGCTTGAAAATATTCATGCCAGATCACTGTTTTCCTTGATAATGTTGCCTATAAATTTGCTGTTTTTTTCCCGTCTATTTGTGGTGATACTGCTCCGTGACGTTATTCAGGGCAAACTCTTTGTGCTTGTATATGGATATCAAGTATTATGGCCTGAAATTATTTATTTTTTGGCTTAAAATGCAATTTTACGACATTTTCGCAGTCAAAATATTTTTGTCTATTTCGGCGCTTATAATGGGTTTTTATCCATGTGAAAGCCGTATCTGGACAATTCTGCTTAAATTCTCAAATTTTGACGGATTTAGTACTAAATAGAATATCCCAGTTGATAACATTTCGTGTTATATATATATATATATATATATATATATATATATATTTATATATTCTATTAAATCTTTATTCCTTTATTTCTCGTTGTACTCGTGTCTATAATATGGACTTTTTGTAAATGATTTACTGGGCAATATTTATTTTACAAACTAATATATACAAACTAATCCGCATACCAACTAATTTGGGAGGGTCACAGGTAAATTATTGATATGTTGTACAAATAACAAAGGCCCTTTTATATAAAATAAACAAAATAAAATACCAAAATAAAAGACTCCTTCTCATATTTTACTATTTGTGATCTAGTACTAGTTAAGTAGTTTTTCAACCAGTCGAGGCTTTTTGACCTCGTACTCAATAGCTTATGCAATAAACGGATGTTGTAGTACCTCTTGGTGTAGCACCATTTGTTGTTTTAACAACAATCAACCAAGTACGTTATGAAGCCAAACAAGACCCTACCAAAACACCAGTCCTAGCCCTAATAATCCCCAACCCTCACTTTAACTAACCCTAACCTATATACCAATAATATCCTAACCAAAATCCTAACCCTAGATTATCTCTTAGCCAATCAACAAACACCATACGAAGAGGTGCTGCAATTCTCCAATAAACACTGTTGATCGACAAGGTCGAATTATTTTTCAAATCGATAAAAACATGTCTGTAAATAAAATATAAACAAACAATATTCGTGAAAAAACATTAAGAACAGCTCAAACTCCAAAATACAACTCGGGTGCAAAATCAACCTGATTTATTAAGAGTTCTAAGACAGTGTTTTACGCGTCGATCACACACGGAATTATAACAAACGTTCTTTCTGCAACAAGTGCATATATAAAGTGCTAGTATTTAATTCGAACTTGCAAACAAGTGTTTTCGAATAACATCTAAAGTAAATCTAACGAAAATCTTAAGTGTGAATACTGTTTGGCATCCATGGTGGTAGGAAATAAGGGTATGATAGAAATCCAGATTTCAGTCGCTCGTTATTGCGATCGGTAATCACAGCGTTTACGTCTTCCATTAATCTCTTCCTGTATTTCTTAACGACCTCCTTTGCGCGATCGTCTTTCAACTTGTCCACGTAGTCAAAGAATTGGTCATAGCGCATGGATCCCAAGGACATGGCAACAGAAACTTGGTACTAGAAATTTGTGGATAAATAAGGATGAGTCAGCAATTGAATATTAGCAATTGCATATTAGTGTGCATATTAAGTAAATCAATCAATTTTACATATTACTGATTGACTAAACTAGACGTTAAAACGAGTTAGTGGGAGTACAACGAGTTGGTGGCAGTAAAACAAGTTCGTGGCAGTGAAACAATTGTTGGATCATTATAAAGTAGTAGTAGTACGACGAGCTAGTACTACTGCTACTGCTGCTGCTACTTCTGCTGATACTGATGCTGCTGCTACAGCTGCTGCTACTGCTCTTGCCACTGCTGCTTCTACTTATGCGGCTAGTGCTGGTACAACTGCTACTGCTGCTGCTACTGCTACTATACTGCTAATGCTGCAGCTGCTTCTGCTGCTATTGCTGCTACTACTACTACTGCTACTACTACTGCTAATGCTGCTGCTACTTCTACTGCAATTGCTGCTACTACTACTACTGCTGCTGCTATTTCTGCTGCTACTGCTACTGCTACTGCTACTGCTACTGCTACAGCTACTTCTACTGCTACTGCTGTTGCTACTGTTGTTGCTACTGCTACTGCTACTGCTACTGCTACTTCTACTGCTACTGCTACTGCTACTGCTACTGCTACTGCTACTGCTACTGCTACTGCTACTGCTACTGCTGCTACTACTACAGTGCTGCTGCTATTGCTATTTCTACTTCTACTGCTAGTGCTACAACTACTTCTACTGCTACTGCTACTGCTACTGCTACTGCTACTGCTACTGCTACTGCTACTGCTGCTACTGCTATACTGCTATTATTGCTACTGCTGCTACTGCTACTACTGCTACTGCTCTTGCTACTGCCACTACTACAACTCTTGCTACATCTACTCCTCTTGCTACTGTTACTCTTGCGGCTGCTCTTGCTACTGCTACTGATATGCACAATTGTAAAACTGGAAAAGAGCTCTTACTGTAGCAATGTTCGATTGTAGCAAACTGTGGAATCCAAACGCTCTTTTTGGCACTCGTGGATCATCATAAAGTTTTGTTGGCATGTTTGGCGTAAATGCTCCATAATACGCTACAGGATAATTCACAGCGTGATGTTGAACCGGGAGAAATACTATTCGTTTCACAATATCTATGACCTCTTCCTTTGTGTTAATCGCTGCAGGGAAACCTTTATACTGAAATTGAACAGAAAACCTTTAGCTCGTTCTTGAAGAAGTCTTATTAACAGATAACGAAGTGTGAGTATCAACACTACAACTCGCTGCCTTCAAATTAATCTAAAAGAAACTTGATAGTTCATACTTGATAGTTGATACATTCAAACATTGTAATACATTACACCGCAAAACAGTACATTACAATGTTGATATAAGACACTGACCAAAGAATAAGGCAAAGCATTACAAAGCATTACGTATACATTACAATACATTACAATGAATTACAATTATAGCGTACCTTATAGAACATTGCTATATATTATAATAACATATAATACATTGCAAAACATTAAAATACATCACAAAATACCACGATACATTACAAAACGTTTCTATACAATATATATAAATTACTTCACATTAAATGCACGTGTATGATTTTGATTGTCAAGTTGTGATGTATGATATATACCACGATAAGTAAATGTTAATTAGTGTTATAATACATCACAACAATCGTAATCTCCGAAACACGCAAAAGTCCTGGAATCGATACTGCTAGTAAGATCAGTGTGCCTGCCTCATAGATATAGGCGATTGTGCACTTGTACTATGGAGCTCCATGCAAGGTGACGGCTCAAGCGGACAATCCGAAATGGCGACCCAAGTGACTACACATCCTGGGTGCTTAGGTGCTTCTCCGGGAAAATTATAGAATTAATAGAAAAGGAGTATATATTTCCAAGAGACAAATATTTTTGAGAGTTTTGGTTGACAATCAGAGCAATTCACCAGCACTAGGATGAAGTTTTTATTTTCGCCATTATGCAGATTATGCTAGCCATTGTTAAAGTTAAATAAGGTAAAATAATAATAAAAGTAAAACGAAAAAAGAACTCGACCAATATCCTGCTTATCCGAACCTCGCGCTCGGTCAATAGCATATTGTTTAATAACGCCCCTCTAATAAACGCCGCATTAAATTGTTTCAACATTTAATAAACGACGAGGGTGTTTATTAGAGGAAATACTGTATTTACACACCAAGTTTAGGTTATATTAAAGGAATTAAATCTAGAGAAACTCTTGAAATAAAAGCAACAAGTCTCTGAATGGATATTGAACCAGTTATCCAAAAGTCGAACATTGCGAAATTCATATTTTTTTCGGATTTTTCTGACGTTTTAGAGCGTTATTCAGACAGGAATGAAATGATTTTTATCAGTTGGTTCTTAGTTAAAGTCGTGTAAAGTGACTTGCTTTATTCTGGTCTTGATCTTGATTTCTCTCTTGAGGCTCTAGTGGCCTGCTGTACTATAGCCGTGTCCGCAATCTATGCTTCCTATATCTATGGCTTCCTTACGGTCAAGCAATAATAAATAAGGTTAATTTTTCTCACCATCCCCTGTCCACCATCCGATCCTCCTTGGTCAGATAACTCATTAGCAAAGCTTTGTAACTCGTTATCTTTCGAAACGGATTTGTCATCTTCGTAGTATCTAAACAGAAAATAGGAATATGATATGCCAATTACTGAGAATTCAACGTTTCGACTATAGCTTGAAGTCATCATCAGGAATGCTGATTAATGTAATAATTAACGTTGACTACTGTAATAAATAATCAAATACTGTAATGGTAAAGAATGAAGCCATTACTCATAAACTCATTTTGGGAATGGGGAGATGTAGCCCAAACTCCCAAACCGATGTGTCGCCATGGTCTAACCGGTTGTATCCGTAAAGTCAAAAAAGAATATTCAACAAAGGTAGTTTCTCTGCTTGTCCTTACGGCACACAGAACTAGTGTTTTTTCGAATGAAAACATGGATGTCTGTTTATAGTAATTCTATGCAGTACCAGTACCGAGTCAAAGACTAATTACTTGTGCGCGTACCATGTCCGTAATGCATTGCGTACCGCTAATTACTTTCGTGAGTGCCATGCACGTGCGTCTCATGCAGTGTTCGTTACAGCGTTCGTCACATTGTTCGTCACTTTTCGTTGATTGATTGATTGATAATAATATTTATTCAGGAAAACCAACGTCACAAAAAGTGTTTTTCAGAAGGTTCCTGAGTATATGAATATAAGAGATAAGATATAGGATATATGTACATGTATTACAAAATTACGGATTACGAATATATGTGTAAATGATTAATATGACTATATTACAAATAAGGTTAAGTACATCATGTATAAGGATAAACTGTAATCTTAATATGGACATGGTAACTTAAAGAGTTCGTTTCTAAAGGTAGCTAATAGTTCGAGTGATTTAATATTGGGGTCCAAAGCATTATATTCTTTACAAGCATGATAAAAAAGTTTCTGTTTCCCCCAATTTGTCTTCGGTTTACTGAGGTAGATGTCATCCTTGCGTCGTGTGTTATATGTATGATTAGTTTTTGTTATTTCGAAGTCGAAATCTGTTAAATTATTTTTACACTTGAAAATGGTTATTATACGATGTAAATAGCGCCGGTACATAAGTGGATGCCAGTGTAGTTTGTTGAGGGCTTCAGTTGAGGAAGATAGTTGGGAGAAATCTAGAATAGTTTTGGCAGCTTTATTCTGGAGAATTTGTAATTGATCCATAAGAGAAGAGTTATTTTTGTCACCCCATATAATATCTGCGTAATCGAACAGTGGGAGAATGAGAGCATTGTATACAGTAAGGCGAGCTTTAGTTGGAATCAGCGCTTTAACTCTTCTGAACAGCCCAATACGTTGATTAATTTTTGTCGATATTTTGTCCAAATGGTCAGACCAGGAGAGATTTTCTGAGAAAGTTATTCCTAAATATTTAAAAGTTCGCTCACGGTTAAGTTGATGTTCGTTGATATGAATTGAGATGTCAGTAAATGCTTTCAGGCGGTAGTTACTCCCGAAAAGAAGGAACTTGGATTTCATACAGTTTAATGTTAGAAGATTATTGTCTAGCCACTGGGAAATTAAGTTAAGATCCTCATTAACGTAATTCTCAATGTCCTTGGCGGAGTTAGAGGAATAATAAAGTAGAGTATCATCTGCGTATAGTATTATTTTGCAGTGTTTGATTATGCTAGGCATATCATTGACGTAAATAATAAATAGTAAGGGACCTAAGATGCTGCCTTGTGGAACACCAACTGACACTGGTAATGAGTTGGAGAACTGGTCGTTAATTGCTGTTATTTGTCGACGAGAGGTAAGGTATGACTGGAACCAACTTAACGAGTTATCATCCAAGCCAATAGATTTCAATTTATGCAATAAAATACTATGGTCAACTGTGTCGAAGGCCTTGCTAAAATCCAGGAAAACAGAGGCTGTGACGAGACCGTTATCAGCATTTTCAAGGATATTGTCAGTAAAAAAGGCTAAAGCTGTACTGGTAGATAGCTTAGGTCTAAAGCCAAACTGTTGAGATGAAATGATTTTGTGTTCAGTTAAGTAATTGTAAATCTGTGTATGAACAAGACGTTCCAGGATTTTACTCAAGGTTGGTAACACAGTAATAGGTCTGTAATTCGACATATTTGAGCGATCTCCCGATTTAAAAATAGGTGTTACTTTACCATCTTTCCAGATCTTCGGGAAAGTGGCAGACATGAGAGATTTGTTGAAAATTTGGGTTAAATATGGAGCAATGACTGTGGATGCATCTTTCAGAAGACGGGCACTGATATGGTCTAGGCCGGTAGATTTGTTGGTTTTTAGAGTTAATAGTTGTTTGAGAACAGAAGGAACTTCGATTTCGTTGAATTTAAAAGAAGTATTAAGTTGAAATGGTAGATCTGAAGATACAGTAGGTGTGCATTTTTGTTTGATTATGTTAGCCAAAGTCACTCCAATATTTGTGAAGAAATGATTAAACAGAGATGCTATTGATTTATTGTTTCGGTACTCCACTCCATCGGAAACAATCGAACAAGGGGCTGGTGACGACTTATTGCGGGATGTTATTTCATTGAGTGTTTTCCATAGACCAGAAGGATTCTTCTTATTGTCTTGAATTAGGTTTTCATAATATTTAGATTTGCATTCGCGGATCTTCTTATTTACTAAACAACGAAGTTTGCGGTATGTAGACCATTGTTTTTTGGATTTTGTTTTAACAGCTTTTTTGTGATGATAATCCCGATTTTGCATTGCCTGACTCAGTTCAGAAGTCATCCATGGAATTTTAACCCCTTTAACTCTCATTTTCTTGATAGGCGCGTGTTCGTTACACTATGGATATTTAATAAGGTGGTATCCCTTTGGACGGTGGATAGGGGAGGTTACTAATGCAAAGTTGGTAAAATCGTGGATATATCCTTACAAATTAACGTATTCCTCTGCAAAATCTCCTATTTCGTTCCAAATAAGCAAACCATCATCTCTGTAAGGAAAGTATGGTAATTTATCCAGTTCGTCGACTCCTCGTTTCTATGAAAGAAGATATAAAGTATGTGAGTTTATATGTTAAAAATGGTGTTCAAAATTTCGGAATAAATATAAGACATCGTTTCCAACTAAATATTTATATTTGTATGTCAATGATTTCGCCAGTTTGTGATTATTCATAAAATCTAATGATCAAAAACTTTAAAATTTCCTGCCGAAATAATAAATAGGAGGTCTAGCGTTTCGAGCGAAGGCCCTACACCTTACTATTAATACGTTTCAAAATTCCGGAAGTACGCCAACACACTACCATTATGTATAGCACCTTCTTTTATACAAATACAGTTTATTAGTTTTAACTTCCCTGTTTTCTTCGGTTTCCTTCTTAGTTGGAAATAAAACCCCAACGCCATGCAACTGTGATATGAGAGATATATTTCCTTGAAGAATGTTATTATTTTGATCACTATCTCAGTTAATAAGCATGCAATAAAATTCGTCTCACGCACTAAACATTGTATAATAAATTTACAATTATAGAAACTAAAGACAATTTTTAATTTGAACAACTCACGTATTTTCTATGACTATATGCACTGTAATTCTAACTCTATACATATTTACATATAGCTATATTCATGTATCTATAATTATAATGCATTTATTACTATATCTCGATTTTTTACTGTCATTTTGTACGCCCAAAAATAAAAATTGCGTTCGCAGAACCATAAACACAAATTTTGAAGGCATACTCTTTTATAATATTTTTCAACAAGAAAATAATTCTCGGTATCATGTTCAACCTTATCTAAGATACGTATTAATATATAGATATACATGTTAATATATATATACATGTTAATACATAGATATAGCATAGATTAATATATGTTTTCGACAAATATAATGGTAATCAAGACTAAATTTAAATAAATGGGTCATGTATTTTTTCAAGTTTGTCATGATGCACTGTTTTTTCGAAAACGTATATATTAATGTGCAGTATATATATATATATATATATATATATATATATATATATATATATATATATATATATATATATATATATATATATATATATATATATATAGATTATACGTCAAGATTATCACCCTCGCCGCTGGACGGCGCTTCGCTCCGTCCGGGCGAGGGGACTAAAAGGCGTCTACGCCGGTTTATAATTGCATGCATAAAATTTGTTTTCATGTCTGCATTTAGAAATTAGTTCAGATCTTTTGTTTAAGAGATTATCTTTGTTTGCGTTTATAATACAGAGCTCCTCCGTTAAACACAAGCCACATTGTTTAGCACCAGCGGTGTATGCCTTCGCGCGTTTCAAAATGGACCACTTGATGGAATAATCAACATTCGATCTCTTCAATTTCCAGACGTGTTTTGACAATTCGGTCGAATTTTCATGCTTTTCGTGTTTGAATGATAACTTGTGCATGTTGTATCTCGTTTTAAATTCGTGTTCAGTCATGCCTATATAATGTTTTGTTTCTTGGCGCTCTTGTTCAAGCATGGGCCGCTTAACGGACATTCGGGCTTTCTTCTACAATTGCAGCTTTTTTCGCTTGTAGTGGACTAATTAGGCCTGAGGATTTTGTTGTTGTGTCGTCTTATGATTCTGGTCATGCTATCCATGCAACTATAACTAACTTTTATTTTTCTTCTGTTGAAAATCTTGCTTAATTTATGTGTACTGGGAAAATGTTTATCGACCAGGCGTAGGAAACAACCACCGACATTATACTTTACATTACGGCTATACGGCGGATTAAACCAAATGACCTTCCGGGTTCTTTTCTTCCTTTCGTTATTTTGCGGGGTGTTACTGCGGTTTGCGTCGGTATATGCAATTGTTGATGTAAAGCCACTTGCTTTGAGCGCCTCGTTATACATTGGAGCAGCTTTCACAAACTCATCATGGTCACATGAACGACTGGATATTCTTTGGCCTATTGCGCTTGGGATTGTCTTATTATAGAAGGTGGATAATTGGACTTGATGTTGATAAACATGGGAGGGTTGGAGGGTTTTCTGTAGGGTTGGAACTTGCCGTCGGATAAATTGAATGTGACGTCGAGGTAGTTAACTATCTTTAGGTTGGCTTGTCTGATTATTTTCAAATCAAATTCACTGAAGTATTCGGAAAACCGCGTTCTGATTCTATCGGCTGTTCTGGGTCCCATATTACGGAAAACTGCGAGTCCGTCGTCTCTATAGAGACCGATGTTCTTATTATTTAACTTGCTTGTGAGATGGTGTAAAATAAAAAGTCCCACAAGTTCGCAGATCTCGGCCCCATCAAAACTTCCCATTGTAACGTCAAACGTCGTAGAGTTGTTTCTTTTGCGCCACGCCATTTGGTCATCGAACAGCAAAGATTTTCGGGCATGCATAATAATGTTGCGGTCTTTATCAGAAATTTCCACGTACTGGTTATAGAAGTCAACAGACTTAAGAAGTAGGTCTTCAGATATTGAGGGATAGTACTCGACGATGTCGAACATTATACAAAGGTAAGTGACTGTTTATCTTTCAGTTCATTAAACCATTTAATGACTGAATCTGTGTTTTTCCATTGGTTGGCATTTGTACAGAGTCGGACTTTGTCGTTTATCTTCTCGAGAATTTGCTTGCTTACACGGCCGAGGTTGCTTTTGGCGGGATTAATAAGCCTACAGGATGGCTTGTTAAGAAAATTGTCCTTGTGATCTTTTATAGGTAACGAATACCTGCTGTTCTGCCATTATTTCAACTCTCTCGTCGATGTTCAGGGCTGTAGTGATGTTTCTCAGCTCCCGGTTTATAGATTTCATATCCTGATCATCGGCCCTTTTATAACTTTTTGTGATGTTTTCACGCAGAAGCTTTTCATAGTCCTCTTTGTCAACTTTGTAGAGATGTTAATCATGTTGATGTCCGCTTTCAAATTGTTCTGGAATTGGTCGTCGATATTTCTAAACTGAATTCTTTCGATCATCTTGAATAGGTCGTTTTCAAAAGATTTCACCATAACTGCCCCGAAGGTAAAGATAGCTGGTGTGGGTTTATGAGGGATAAGGCGACAGGTAAGAAATAATATAAGCATGGTCCTGGGCTGCCTTTACCAGTTATTGCTGAGTTGAAGCCAGTATTTATTAGGCTCAGTGATGACAGCCTGTTGTCAAGATGCCTAGATGGCAAAACTCAAAAAGGAATGAATCCCTGAATGCAATGATTTGGGAACGCTTGCCCAAGCAGGTATTTGTGGGATCAGATGTCCTGCGGCTCGGGGTATGATGCTGTTGCTCATTTTAACATTGGTGCTAATGCTTCAGTGAAAGTGCTAAACAATATGGGCATTATTCCTGGAGAGTTTTGTTTGCAAGCATGTACTTCCACATATCAGCTTCGAATCAGGAAGGCAAATTACAAGGCAGATGAAAAGAACAAAAAGCAACGGAAAATTATTCGGGCGAAAAGGAAACAAAAAGGAGACAAAGAACAATTAAACGAAGGAGTCACATATGATTCTGGTTCATTCCCATAGTGAGCATCAGATAGAACATCATAAGATATGTATTATAATATTTGATTTTCATTGATTGTATATAATGATACTGAGTCACTTTAAAAATAATATCTTAAAAACTATTTGATGAAACTACCTGAAATTTTCTGAGCTAGCTAAATACTAGTTTGCCTAATGACTGAACCTAAAACTTAATGTTTCATATAAATTGATCATCACTAAATTCAATCCGAACTACCGTCTTGTATGATTAATATGATTCAAACATAAATATTTTGTAAAAGGACAAGGAAATTATGTATTTTTTAGGTTCAGCATCTAGATTTGTCTTTCTAGATTGCCCAATGTCATTTATTTGCTCCATTTAACATTATTTGGCTCTGAATCTTTTTTAAAAAGAGTGGACTAAAATCACCATTGGGGGTCTGTATCTTGGTTACCATGGCAACAATCAGCATATAAACTGTACTGTTTTTATGCTTTCAGCTATATGTATCCAACCAAACCATAAGAAATTACATATTGGCTATTTTAAGCAAAATTAAAATTTGTGTGGAAGACCACCTTCAGCGGCTCATGCTTGACCAAGAGCATAAAATATCAGCAATTGGCCAAGAAACAAAACATTATATAAGATGACTGAACACGAATTTAAAACGAGATACAACATGCACAAGTTATCATTCAAACATGAAAAGCAGCATGAAAATTCTACCGAATTGTCAAAACACGTCTGGAAATTGAAGAGATCGAATGTTGATTATTCCATCAAGTGGTCCATTTTGAAACGCGCGAAGGCATACACCGCTGGTGCTAAACAATGTGGCTTGTGTTTAACGGAGAAGCTCTGTATTATAAACGCAAACAAAGATAATCTCTTAAACAAAAGATCTGAACTAATTTCTAAATGCAGACATGAAAACAAATTTTATGCATGCAATTATAAACCGGCGTAGACGCCTTTTAGTTGGTTTTTTTGACGCCTCTTGAGCGTGAAACCCGGAGTTACCGAGTTTTAATATTTTAGTTATTTTAACATGATGGATCACTTTTTTAACTGTTTTAACTGTCTTAGTATATATATATACAGGTATATATATGGTCAAATACATATATGGAAAAAGTGACTGCCCCGACCAGGAATCGAACCCTGGTCTCCGAATCAACGTTTCGGCGCTCTGACCTTTGAGCTAATGAGACACGGTCAGAACAGTCAGTGATTTTCCATATACATATTAAATTCGGCGCTTTCACTTAACACCAACGGGCAGACATCGCATCTAACCATAATGTGGAAGTATTCCCAAAGTAGCGAAGCGACACACAACTTCTTTTATACAGAGGGCTTTAATAATTAATTATTGTCAAATATATATATATATATATATATATATATATAATACATATACATGTATTATATTAATTGTAACTGTACCTCAAGATTTTTTTTAAAGTCAGTATCTGCCCATGTTACGTCAGGATATACTTTATTAAGAAGTTCAACGCCACCAGTATTTCCCATTGCTAACAAAATTTCCAGTAACTCGTTTTTGCCTACAAGCGCGGGTAGGCCAACACTATTCGTTACAAACAGTCCCCTGCAGTGCCACTTGAATATTTCATGTAATGGATGATACGTAGACAAGGCTCTGTGCATTATAACGCATATTGGTTCCATCGTGAGATGCGTTTTTAACAGATGTTCGACTATCTCTACATATGCGAAGTCAGCACGCTGGATTTCTTCTTTAGCGAGAAGCCATCCCGCTCCATCGGATGGTGAGTGGACAGGGGCATCTGACAAAAGCAAACTAATAATTAGGCACCTATCAATTGTTTCCCCCCAGTGGGGAGGGCAGGAAAACCTCGGGAATTTGATAGCGTTTGTTTTCCTGGGACTCGGGATTTTGACAATTACCATGAACCGTCCCAAGGGTGAGGAATTTTGATAAAGCCGCCATCTTGAATATTTACGTTCCCAGAGCCTGCGTTCCTTTTGACCTGCGCCAGATTGCTTGAGTTTATGCAAAGATGGCGGACGAGAAAAACAGTAGATCAGTTATGTAAATCAAGACATCCAGTTTTCATTCATTGTGTTTATGGCATGTCACTCAACACAAATTGATTTATTACGATATTCTTGTCCCCTGGGATGGGGAATTTGATCATTCTAGCCAGAAAATGTCAAAATCCCGTCGGGTTGATCGCCCTCCCCCCCTTGTCATCCTTTGTTGTCCAACGTGGCTATATTCACAAAACAACGTGACTGTACACAAAACAGCTTTTAGTGTTTCCAGATCGAGAGTGAATATTTTCGATATGCGGACCGACCAAAAACGGTAAATAACATATTTTATTATATGGCACAAGCTACTTCCGGTGAAATTGCGTGCTCTGATTGGCTGAGACATGTCACGTGCCGGACCGTTATTTCCCGTAATGGACAGGTCCCGATTACGGATTTTGTTAGCCATTTTGTTTAGAAAGGAGCGAACAACGAGAGGAAACTTTGAAAAGCAGCAAAAATTAAACGAATTTAGTAAATTAAGCACTAAATCATGTACGAGTCGGACGATGATCTAAAAGAGAGTCTTACTATCATGAAAGCAATAGACCATTTCTTGGACGTTTCATTTCTACATCATTTCATCGCTTGGTCATTACGGGAAAATATCAGACCTCGGTTTTTCATGTACGAACCTCGCCCTACGGGCTCCGTCCGTACTGTCAACACCTCGGTCTGATATTTTCCCGTTATGACAGCGGTTAATAAGAAATTATTACAGGCCGAAACACTTGAGCTATTGAGTTCATTAAAAAATATCGCAAAAACTGCGCATTCGGTAGCCAATCAAACTACAAGAAATTAGCCTAGGATTCTTGAAGCTCTTCATTCAAGATAAGTTTTACTCTACGTCATAAATATACCTCAAAGTAAAGAAGTGCTAAAATAAAATAAAAATCTAAACTATATTTACTCACCACGATTTAAATCAATCTGAATGGCCACAGGTTTTAATACACACAATTCAGTGACTCCTTTCGCGGATACAAACACACCGATGGGACTCATTGTTCCTCTCATTTTTCTTTTGTCCCAAGGACGTAGGTCAGCTATATCAGGTACGTCTGGGATATTATCAATCAACGAATAATCTAATACGAAAACATCTCCTTTTTCGACCATCTATAAAGAAATATGTAGATTTTTTATTTTTTATTTTAAGGTCGCTGACCAGAAAGTCAAAATATTATATAAAACTTCAAATATAATATTAGTTTAGTCTGAGTAAAAATACATACCTGTACGTACATTTCGGTATATGAATACAAAATATTATTATATAGATTAAAGCCTGGATTATATAAATATGAGCATATATAATGACAAAACAAAAGGCAAGATAAAGCAGTGACGTCAAGCCTGCGACATAAGAATTGTCATAATCATAAGATCATAGTCCAAGCATAAGCCAAGAACAGACCAAAAGGAAAAAAAACAAAGAACAATTCTCGTTGTTTTGTCTTCGCATGTGCCAGAGGAGAAATCATGCTTTCTTTTGTGTTGATATCTTG
>JAYKKM010000439.1:6877500-6997500 GCA_035772405.1 Chrysogorgia sp. JL179-B06
TATATATATATATATATCGTATATAGTATATTGGGATCGCATATTGCGATCCGTCATTTTACCTTATCAAAAGTGGTTTCTTTTCCCGTAGCATCCTTCATTGCACCATCCCAGTCAAAGTCTTTATTAATAAAGCTGTTAACTAAGTCTGAAATGGGAAAATAATAGTGTCTTTTTCAGTCGATTCAAAAATAAGTCTCCCCAGAAATTCAAACGCCAATTGTCATGGCGGCCAATTAAGTTGGTATACCTAACAAAAGAAGGATGCTATTTAGAAATCTATTGTTGATCTACACCAACACGACCAACACGGCAGCTATGTTGTCAAGCGTCTTGAGATTAATCAATATAAAGTGTCATAGCAACGAGGTTGGGCCGTTGATCTCTTTCATAAACAAATAAACTAAATGTGAGACTGGAAATGCTAGGATTCCAGTGATGAAGGACTAAACGCCGGTCGATATTAGCACCCTCGCCCGCATGCCTTCGGCCGGCGCTTCGCGCCGGGCGAGGGGATTAATATGTGTTGATCAGGAGATTGCTATTTTTAACAGGCAAATAAGTTATCACGCTTAGCAAAAATCACGCTCCTAATTATCTTAACGAACTGAGGGGGTACATACACGGTAACTGAGGGGGTACATACGGGGTAACTGAGGGGGTACATACGGGGGAACTGACGGAGTACATACCGGAAAACTGAGGGAGTACATACGGGGGAACTGACGGAGTACATAAACGGTAACTGAGGGGGTACATATGGGGGAACTGAGGTGGTACATACGGGGGAACTGAGGGAATACATACGGGGGAACTGAGGGAGTACATACGGGGGAACTGAGGGAGTACATACGGGGGAACTGAGGGAGTACAAACGGGGGAACTGAGGGAGTGGGAACTGAGCGGTACATACGGGGGAACTGAGTGGGTACATACGCAGGAACCGAGGGAGTACATACGGGGGAACTGAGGGAGTACATACGGGACAAGAGAGGAGTACATACTCGGAACAGAAGGAGTATATACAGGGGAACTGAGGGAGTATATACGGGGGAACTGAGCGGTGCTTACGGGGGAACTGAGGGGGTACATACGGGGGAACTGAGGGAGTACATACGGGGGAACAGAGGGAGTACATACGGGGGAACTGAGGAAGTACATATACGGGGGAACAGAGGGAGTATATACGGAGGGAACTGAGCGGTACATACAGGGGAACTGAGGGGGTACATACGCGGGAACCGAGGGAGTACATACGGGGGAACTGAGGGAGTACATACGGGGGAACAGAGGGAGTATATACGGGGGAACTGAGGGAGTACATACGGGGGAACAGAGGGAGTACATACGGGGGAACTGAGGGAGTACATACGGGGGAACAGAGGGAGTACATACGGGGGAACTGAGGAAGTACATATACGGGGGAACAGAGGGAGTATATACGGAGGGAACTGAGCGGTACATACAGGGGAACTGAGGGGGTACATACGCGGGAACCGAGGGAGTACATACGGGGGAACTGAGGGAGTATATACGGGAGAACTGAGCGGTACATACTTTGGAACTGACGGAGTACATACGGGGGAACAGAGGGAGTACATATACGGGGGAACGGAGCGGTACATATACACGGGAACTGAGGGAGTACATACGGGGGAACTGAGGGAGTATACATACTGGGGAACTGAGGGAGTATACATACTGGGGAACTGAGGGAGTATACATACTGGGGAACTGAGGGAGTACATACGGGCGAACTGAGGGTGTACATGTACACGGGAACTGAGGGAGTACATTCACTGGAACTGAGGGAGTACATAATGGGGAACTGAGGGAGTACATACGCGGGAACTGAGGGAGTACATACGGGGGAACTGAGGAAGTACATACGGAGGGAGTAGATACGCGAGAACTGAGCGGTACATACGTGTGAACTGAGGGAGTACATACGTGGGAACTGAGGAGGAACATACGAGGGAACTGAGGGGGTACATGTACACGGGAACTGAGGGAGTACATACACGGGAACTGATGGAGTACATACGCGGGAAAAGGGGGAGTACATACGGCGGAACTGAGGGAGAACATACGCGGGAACTGAGGGGTAGATAGTGGGAATTGAGGGAGTACATACGGGGGAACTGAGGCAGTACATACGGGGGATCTGAGGCAGTACATACGGGGGAACTGAGGCAGTACATTATACGGGGGAACTGAGGGAGTACATACGGAGGAATTTTGTATTTCCACATTTATATATTTACCATCTGAACTCATTTTCCTCAAAGACATCGGATTCAATCCAGCCAGTCGTTGTTGGACAAATACGTCATCTTCCTTCCAAACATCTGCCGTAATGATATCTTTAAAAGGTAGTTCTTGTGATGGATACCGAAGGTATTTCTCCATTTCGACAAAACTAAGCAGTGGGTCCTTGGATTAACATAACAGAATTAAAAATTTAGTGTTAGAAAATTTCCTATTTAAAGATACCTATCACTCGTTCACTGCATTTCTCTTAGAAATTTTAAAGATGCATTACATGCTCATAAACATGCTTTAACTATATGAGGGTGTATGATAACGTTGCACGAGAATAAGAGAACATTACTGACTACACTATGCCATGTAATCCTGACAACAAATTGTACTTATAAATACAGGTAATCTTTGGTTTGTCATTAGTTTCTAAAAATAAATCTAATTACTATAACCCTCAGTGTACAACTTTCTAATTATAATTAATTACAACATAATTCAATCTTCTAAGTAAAAAATATTGATTACAACATTCTAATTGAAGCTTCTAAGTAAAAAAACATTTAAAATTTGCTACTTTATTAGATCCGATCACCTCCATGGTCTCAAGATAACCCGTCTATAATTTCAAAGTTTCTATTTTCTAATCTAGTCGAATTATATAAATTACTCTTAATCTTCCACACAGCCAAATTAAAATGGGGTACGATACCTAACATATACAGCTTGCTTCTCATAAAAAAGAATATACTTTCAAATTCATAAAATACACGCCGAAACTTATATTTGATAGAGCCGATGATGCTCATATACCAATACAATACAACACAATACAACACAACACAACACAACACAATACAATACAATATAATACAATACAATAACTTTATTCAAGTATCAAAATTATTTAGCCTAAGACAGGCTAATTTGGGACACTATATATCCTATCTAACTGCTAATAAATTACAAATAAGTTAATATATCCTATCTAACTACCAATAAATTACAAAAGTAAGATAATATAGGCAATTGCATAATAAGATAATTTTACAATTATTTACAATGAACTTAAAACGATTAGTCAGACATACATGGAACATACATGGAACATTCATGTACTGCAAAGCTCGCAGCAGTTACTGTTATTTCTTAAAAGGCTACTAATATCCAACTTAATATTCAACGAATAACATTTTTAAATAACTTAAGACTTGTAGAATTATAGCTAGCTAGATTGTTTAAGGGTAAATATTTCTGATACACTGTTAGGTACAAGTTGATTTTGTACTTTATACATGTAAATAGCAATATCCTGTAATCGTCTATAGCACGCTCAAGGAGTGTTTCATAAGGATCTCTCTTAGTTCTATATACATACCGCCCTCAACGCTCGATCTTGGATACGTTCAACCTTTCTGTTGTCCAAAGCCTTGCAGAAATGCCAGATCACGTGACAGTATGTTAAATACGGGAGGATAGATGACTTATATATAGTTAACTTGGCGGAAAGAGGAATAACATTACGCAAGCGTAAAAGTAAGTGAATGACTCAAAAAGTCAAAAGCCTTAATCATATCGGTGGAAAGTACACATACAAGTTCCTTCCTATCAATAGCTTGCTTCCAATCCTCTACCAGGCGCAGCAAAGTCGTCTCACAGCTATGTCTCTTTCTGTATGCTGTCATGCGATTGTACAGGGTAGGGTCATAATGGGTAGTGATCTGTTTACTGAGAATTTGCTCAAATATTTTATCAACTGTTGGAAGAGTTGATAGTTTTTATCTTCCTGTATATCGCCTTTTTATACTGGAGTCCATAATTCTTCCAATTTCCATACACTTGGCCATTTACTCGACTCGATACAGTCATTAAAGAGCTTCGTTAATGACGGCGCAATACCAGTAGCAACCATCTTCAATAATTTAGGCGATGCTCCCGGTTCACATCCACACGATTTTCTAGGATTGAGATTTTCCGAAGCATTTTGTTCATCCATTTTACTAAATTGCGCAAATTGAAACTTATTCTCATCAAAAATATCCTGGATAGTCTGCACACTACTATGATGACAGTGGTCACTTTCTGTAAGATCGTTAACATGATCACCTCCAATATTCAAAGCTGCATTAGTAAAGTAGTTGGCTAACAATTCCGCAACTTCTATTTGATTTTTTGTTGTTGTATGCTCATGAATTCTTAAACATATTTCAGGGGAATATTTAACTTTATCACTTATGAATGGCTTTTAAGGTTACTTTAATTTCAGCTCCTCGGGTTTTTTATACCAATACTAGCCCTGATAGCTTTTCTCTGCTCCTTAGTGGCAATATTTCGATACTTCTTCTTTAGATCATAATTCTCCTGAGTTCGATTTTTGGCAAAGATGACAGCAAACTTTCTTTTGATTCTAATCGCTTTTTTCCAATCCATTGTCATGTACGGCAAATCTTTCTCTCGAACCTTTTTCCTCTTAATTGGAGCATGCTCTTTAACTATATCGTCAAAAAGGCCTTTCCAGTAATCATATTTATCATCAATGTCACTGAGAATGTCAGAAGTGTGCCATGGAGCATCCAAAAGATCCTGATTTAATTGTTTAAAATCAGTGTTCTTCACATCCCTAAATGATATGTGATCTTATAGGTCTATACTTACTCGCTTATTTCTGGATCATAAGTTCCACATTTTCTGAATAATTCTGGTGTATACTTGTCAATATTATGTCCAAAAGTGTCTGAGAATTCCTGTAGGTTCTGAGATCATACATTGCAGGTTATTAATTTCCTCTGAATCTATACGGATTTTAGTTTAACAACTTTATTTGGGCAACATTTCATACAATACATAGTAACAGAACAAAAGCAGTAGATACAGGTAAATTAAAGTACAAACATATACATTGAATGTGACCAAAAAGGCAGGACACGAACGGGACTAGGTCCCATGCAAGGTGCCCACCATTACATGACATAATTATATAAAAAGAAAAATAGAAAAGATAAAAAAACAAAACAAAGTTACACAAAAATAAAACATAAGTTAAATATAAAGTTACAGGTGACAAGAGCATGATCGACACAGTGAGAATGTACATGGGAAGTCAGGAGAAAACGTTCCATGTAACAATTGGCGATAAACCTGACGAATTTCAGACTTAAATTTGGAAAGTGGATGCTCAGGAAGATCAGGAAGAAGTTTTATAACAGTATTCCATATCTTCACAACTCTGTTAAAATACGAGGCCTTAAACGTCGAAGTTCTACAAAAGGGAGTTCGGAGAAAAGACTGGGAACAACCCTGTCTTGTACGACTATTCAGGACAGAGGTATAGTTGTCGATATCAAGGTCAATCAAGTTGTGTTGACATTTAAAATAAAAAGTTAAGTCGCGCATTTCTCTTTCATAACACAAAGGGAGAAGATCAAGTTTCTTCAGTCTCTGGATGTAGGTAAAATCCCCTCTTTTCGATCGGGTAATCCAGAGTGTAGCCCGTGTAGAAATAGTGTAGAAATATGATGTCTCTCCTTCCGATTTTAGCCTCAACGGCAATATCCTCCTCTATCCTTCCTATAGATATGATAACCGTTCATAGAAAACTGACTATTAGGGTAGGAGCTATCAATTTTCGTCTCGGAAATTACAACCACATGTGCTTTTAGTACATCGTTAAATGTCTTTAAAGGCCCGTTTACACGACAAACGTTTTTGGCACGGCACGCTTAAATTTTGGTACCCAGACCCAAAAAGATTGGCACGGCACTCTTAATTTTTGTCATGTAAACGGCACCGGCCCTGTCCGATTGCGGTACGCGTACCTGTACCATCTCTGGAGGTAGTCTCGGCCAGCCAAATAAGCGGCACCGTGCCCAAAATGTTGCTGTTTCAGCACTTTTCGGTATCCGATGACGCAATACATGTATTTCGCGCCATTTCGCGGGAATTAACATTAAGCAAAATGGCCGCCGTCAAGAGAAACAGAGGGAAAGTATGGTGCAACGAAGCAACAAAAACCCTGCTTAATCTGTGGTGCGATGAAACGATTCAGGTAGCATTTGATCAGTCCAAGGGATCTAAAGAAACTAGTAAAGTTTATCAGAGGTTACTGGTAAGTTATTCCGCATATTTTTGAATATTTTAAGATTTTAGGGTGGCACTGCAATTTTAGCCACATGGCATACGATAGGGCATGCAACAAGAACTGAAGAGCACAACTTTTAATAGACCACACTGAGGAAGATGGCTAATAGCATAATACATATATTATGGAAATTTTAAACAATATATATATATTTAACGTCATTTACAAAATAATACAACTAAGTTACTGTACGTTTAATCAAATAGAATGTTACTTTGTATTTGAATGTTACTCAATATATTTTGTAGGATCATTTGCGAGCGAAAGGTTATTCTGACTTCACATTAAAGGAAGTTGTGAATAAAATGAAAAACCTAAGACAAGAAAGATAAAACGAAAAAATTGGGGAATGGTAGAAGCAATAAATGGCTATTTTTTGAGCAGATGGACAGGTTCCTTTCTCAAAGACATAATGTCACTCCTGTTGCCCTTAATGACACAATGGCAGAATCTGAGAAAATGGATCACCATAGCGACGAGTTTAGGTATGCAGCAAGTTTGTTAAGATTCAAGTCAAACCAATTTTTTTTTATCTAATTTAAAACACATATATATATATATATATATATATATATATATATATATATATATATATATATATATAGCAAAGTGAAAAGGTGGTAAACTGCCAAGAATTTAGTGACGAGATACTGACGTTTCGAGCGGAGCCCTTCATCAGAGTAAGACGAGATGAAATGAAATAAATAGGGCTTATATATATGCCAAAAGGGTGTCACAAGTAGAAAGTAGCCAATCAAATGCACGGGAGATAAACAAACTAATAATTAATGAGATGGGAAACGTAAGATCATTTGCTATTTTTAACAGTCGATCAGCAAGCAGACTGAGGGGGCGGGAGAAATGACAGGTCCAATATTCAAGGGGTTAGGCGATAATATTAGCATAAGAAACAAAAAATTCATTTCATTTCATTCCTTTTCAAATTTTTTGTTTCTTATGCTAATATTATCGCCTAACCCCTTGAATATTGGACCTGTCATTTCTCCCGCCCCCTCAGTCTGCTTGCTGATCGACTGTTAAAAATAGCAAATGATCTTACGTTTTCCCATCTCATTAATTATTAGTTTGTTTATCTCCCGTGCATTTGATTGGCTACTTTCTACTTGTGACACCCTTTTGGCATATATATAAGCCCTATTTATTTCATTTCATCTCGTCTTACTCTGATGAAGGGCTCCGCTCGAAACGTCAGTATCTCGTCACTAAATTCTTGGCAGTTTACCACCTTTTCACTTTGCTATATATTCAAAACACTGTCTACGCAGCACTCTACTTTTTTACTACTCTCGGATATTCTATATACCGCTGCGACATGCCTAACCTTAAGAAGTTTCGTCAAAGTCTCCGTCACGAAATGGTAAGTTATTTGCTTCCTTTTTTACCGTCGATCAGTAATCATGCTCTACGTTTGTTTGACCTTATTTTATCTAAAACCCGTTTTTTCCAGTCACATTACTTTTATTAGTCGTTGTTTATATCGGGGGGTCATTCCCTACGGTTTTAGATCCTCTTTTGATTTATTGTCTTTTAATCTCCCCGCTATCGATCGTCGTTATTCCCATCACATATCAGCGGCTTGTTCGAGTCATTCCCGTCGTTTGATGCGTATCACTATTAAATCTATGTCCAGTAATTTACAACATACTGATGACTACATCTCGGGATGTAAGTCCTCTCTCTCCCAGGTCTGCCCACCTATTTTGTTTACCGCTATCGTTCAACAAATTCGCATGCTAAATTCCAGACTCTATGTTTTTCTTAAAGACGTTAAGGCGTCCAAATTGGCCAAATTACTGGGTCCTTCCCCGAATCCCTCCCAAAGCACTAGTTCCTCTAACGAAGTCACTCGTCTAGTTTTCACTATTCCCTCTGATTTGCCATTATCTGACCCCGAGAGATCTTTTCTTGCGAAAGGTCTCAAGTTTGTTCCCAACTCCGGGCCCATCGATCTATTTTCAGTTAAAGAGGATACCGAATCTTTCTTCCGCCGCATGCGCCTCAAAGCCTTTTTTCATGATAAGCCCACTTTCAATAGCAATAAGGATATTTTCGAAGAACTCAACCCCAAGAAGTCGTCTTGGTCTCCATCCGAAGGTGATTTTTCTTCCCTTGATCTTTTCGTAAGACAATGCCGCCATGACATTGATAAATTGCAACCTCCGCGCAGAAAACAAGTTCATAACCTTAACAAAGAAGAGCTTCTAGCTTTGAATTCATTACGATGCCGAAATGACGTTGTCATAAAACCTGCGGACAAAGGTGGCGCTGTAGATGTCTGGAGAGCGGACTTGTATCGACAAGAGGCTCTTCGTCAACTCAGCGACACCATCTTTTATACTAAGTTGAATTCCGATCCCACTCAATCTCACCAAAAATCCGTCAAAACTACCATCAAGAATTTCATCCAAGCCGGTGAATTGCCTGCCTCTGCATCTAACCTTATATTAACAACCCCCAGAACGCCTGTCATATATTTCCTACCTAAAATCCATAAACCTAACAATCCTGGCAGGCCGATTGTTTCCGCTTGTAGTTGCCCCACCGAGCTCGTTTCCAGTTTTCTAGACAACGTTATGTATCCTTTGGTTAAGAAGTTGCCTTCTTATATCAAAGATACTAAACATGCCTTGCAAATTTTCGACCAGTTACGTTTCAGTAGTTCCGATAAATTTATTTTCACGATGGACGTCAAGTCCTTATACACCGTCATTCCCCATTGTGATGGCCTTGAAGCTCTGAAGTTTTTCTTTGATCAGCGCACTAATTTAGAACCCTCCACAACCACGTTACTCCGCTTAGCAGAACTAGTGCTTACCCTTAACAATTTTTCGTTTGATGGTGAACATTATCAACAAATAAGTGGTGTTGCGATGGGCACCAAAATGGGTCCAAGCTATGCTAATTTATTTGTTGGTTATGTTGAAAAACAGATCTTTGAACAATACACGGGTCCCTTGCCTGATTTTTTCGGAAGATTTATCGATGACTGTTTAGGAACAGCGTCGTGTTCACGTGTCCTTTTAGAGCAGTTCATCAACTTTGTTGATGATTTTCATCCTGCTCTGAAGTTCACGTGGGAAATCAGCGAGACCTCTGTGTCGTTCCTTGATATTTTAATTTCGATTAATGGTGATTCGCTGAAAACGTCGGTCTCGTACAAGCCTACTGACTCCCATAGTTATCTTCTATTTTCATCCTCTCATCCCAACCACACTAAGCAATCCATCCCTTACTCTCAATTCTTGCGTCTTCGCCGCTTATGTAGCGACGACCAAGATTTTCAAGTCAAATCAATGGAAATGAGATCTTTTTTTGTCCAACGTGGTTACCCTACCAACCTTTTAGACCTCGCCGTTCAGAAAGCTTTTCTCGTCCCCCGTTTAGACGCCCTTGAACCATCTTTGGAACAAGTTTCAAACAATAAAATTCCTTTAGTTCTAACATTTCATCCTTTCAATTTTAAAGTTAAAAATATTATTAATCGGAATTTTCACATTTTACAAAATGATCCTGAGACGTCAGCCATTTTCACCGACAACCCTTTGGTATCTTTTCGCCGTAATAAAAACATTCGTGACTCCTTAGTACATAGTGCCCTTAAAAAACATACCTCGGCACCAGCGGGAACATTTTCTTGCGGCCGTTCCCGCTGTAACACATGCGCTTTTCTCAATCCCACTACAGTTATTACTGCCCCCAAATTCGACCACACAATCCGTCATGCTTTTTCATGCACGTCCACCAACATAATTTATTGCATTTCATGCGATAAATGCCCTAAAATCTACATCGGTGAAACTGGGCGACGTCTTTCAGACAGGTTTGCTGAACATCTTCGTTCCGTGAGGATCAATGATGGTGACAAACCTGTAGCCCGCCATTTCAACAGCTCCAACCATTTGGTTTCAGACATGAAAGTCTGTGCCATCCTTCCCATCTCCGGTGGCAACGATAACCGCAAGCGTCAAGAGAAGCGTCTCATTTTTAAACTTGGCACCACACATCCTCTTGGTCTTAACGAACGTTTTTCTTTTATTTAATTTCCTACAAGTTTTTGGTTATTTTAGTTTGCTTGGAACCTTTATTATTATTAATTTTTTATTATTCGCGTATGCATTTTCATTCCTTTTCAAATTTTTTGTTTCTTATGCTAATATTATCGCCTAACCCCTTGAATATTGGACCTGTCATTTCTCCCGCCCCCTCAGTCTGCTTGCTGATCGACTGTTAAAAATAGCAAATGATCTTACGTTTCCCATCTCATTAATTATTAGTTTGTTTATCTCCCGTGCATTTGATTGGCTACTTTCTACTTGTGACACCCTTTTGGCATATATATAAGCCCTATTTATTTCATTTCATCTCGTCTTACTCTGATGAAGGGCTCCGCTCGAAACGTCAGTATCTCGTCACTAAATTCTTGGCAGTTTACCACCTTTTCACTTTGCTATATATTCAAAACACTGTCTACGCAGCACTCTACTTTTTTATATATATATATATATATATATATATATATATATATATATATATATATTAAACCTGGGCAATTAATATACAATGGTCGATATTTTCTCGCATCGATCAATTTTATATTTTCGCCTGAATTTTTCATCATCGTTATAAGTCGGCTAAACAACACACATATCAAATTTTTAACAAATTTGGTGAATTATTTCCTACATTTCTAAACACGGTGAATTTTGACCTTTTTGACCCACATGCATAGAACGTATTGTCTTTGTAGTGTATAGATAGCTTGCGTATATATTTAAAAGTATGAGCTCCCGTGCGGGTGGACCGGTGCGGGTGGGATCTCTGCAGAGACTCTGCTTCGGGTAACCCTTACATAATTCCTCTCATTGAGGGGGGTAGGGGGGAGCAGAGAAGGGGGTTCATTTTTTGTCACTGACCATTTTTTTGCTTTGTTAAACTGTATTTACTTTGATTATTTTCAATTCAACAGATAATAAACTGCTTTTCCTTTCACGCTTTTTCTTCGATTATTTTCAATTTACTATTATTGCTTATTAACTCTTTCCTTACGGCTGAAAAACATCAAAAATTGAACGACCACGTTGTTCTATTGATATCTCTTGAAATAACCATAACTGTTGCGAAAGCTATACATTTTCTGGAAGCCCAATAAACTGGCTTTTACTTGTTCTTTTAAATTTCCCGAACAAAACACATTATGTTAATATAAATTAGCATTAATTATCATAAATCAGGTTGAAAAATTTACATTTTTCCAGAAAAGGTCATCTTGCACGCCCGCGTAGCATCTTGAAAACTCAAAATGCCACCAATCGCAGAGTTGTTTATGAAATCAAATCAAACTTGGCGTGTGACTGGATTTCATGTTCCTGGCGCTTGTCGAATTTCAATTTTTAATCTTGCGTTACCGTGTGCCGTGTTTTTCGATTGACGACTTTGCGGGTCTTCAGTGACCCATTTTAACTGCGCCCGTAGGGAAAGAGTTAAACCAGTTTCAGCCAGCCTCCTAATATTAGGAGGTACTTCGTGCCCCTAAAATAAACAAACCTATAAGCAGAATACAGTAGGAGTGTAGGACTAATGAAAGAGGTACAAACTAGAGAGACCCCAAATTTAAAAAATGTATTACGCTTGGTGCCAAACATGCATCTCCCCCCTCCCCTTCAGTTTATCAAGCTTCCTACACCCCTGAACCAGTCATTATTGAAATGTTGGATGAGAGTTATTAAATATCAGAAAAATTAAATATTATGGCTAAAGCCTCTTTTCCCTTTTTTCTAAAATTCTATGTCATTTGCATGGATCTTAATTTGACATTGTTATTTAGTACCATCTTTTGTAAAGTAATCTGAATACTTAATTATTACATTTTACTTCATATTGATCGTAATGACATGTTGAATTTTTTGCTAGTTGACAATCTAATGGATAAGTACGGGGAAGGTTCAACACAGATTCACAAATGTCAGACATGTGAGTATGAAAAAAAGATTTACTCAGGAGGCACACACAATACTGAAGGTGATTCTCTGATGGTGTATGCTGAAGAGGATGAATTTGTCTGTCCAAATTGTGGCCCAAGTACTGCTGATGGAAATTGTTTTCAATGCTGCTGGTAAGAGAGTAAATGTTGTTCTTTCAGTTTCTAATAATCTCATAGCTAGGCAAAGCCATGGATTTTATAATAATATTACTCAATATTTGATATTCCATATACATTGTAGATGAGATATGCCTGAAATGGACTTAATATTTCAAAAATTTTCTGGGGGACCATGCCCTGACCATCTATCTACAATCTTGGACATAACTGGTTGAGACTACCTTTCATTCTATACAAAATTCGCATACCCCTTATGATAAATTCCATGTTGAATCATATTGCAATTCTTGAGCCCCCTCTCCCCCAACTCAATGTTGAGCTTGTGTCATGGTAAGATACCAAAAATTGTTTCGGGGTTGTCTACAACATTGAACTGGGGGGAGGTTGGGGGGGGGGGCAAAGTTTGTTTTATCTATGTGCATTATCTTTGCAATATTGACTAGAATGATTGTCCAAGATTGTAGTCCTGGAAAGTTTTGCACCCAAATTTTTTCACTACCCCCCCCCCCCGGCAAAGAAAAAAGACTTTTAAATAAATGTGTACATGTTGTGTTTTTGTGAAACATTAATGTACACTATCGAGGCCGGTAGGGGGGGGGAGATACCCAGGGCCTGGAAGTCTCCAAGGGAGGCCAGCAGAAAAGTGTCATTGTGTAATCGCCAGAGCGCACGTGTGTGTTTGTGTGTGTGGGGCAATGGTCACAAATCTGCCCTGGGGCCCTATGATGGGTCTCGCCAGCCTTGTACACTAAAATTTTTGACTAAATATCATTAGAAGTGCCTGAGGTGAATGACCCAAAATTAGAAAACAAAGAAGAGAAAGACATAAAAGAAAAAAGTACAACTGATAAATAGATTGGAGCAAGGAAGAAGAGAAAGAGTACAGTTGAGGAAAGCATGGAAGTCGCTTTTAACCAGTTCAAAGAGACTGCTAAAGATGATTTCGAAAGGTACGTTATTAATTACACATAACAGGATGGTTCTGAAATAGATATGGAAGGAGTAAAATCAAACATGATGAAGGTTGTTTGACTCTATAAACCTGTGTGCACTGCAAGGTTTGCAGATTAGACATGACTTATTTGTGATATTCCAACAAAATATCGTTTAGGAATTATTTCAAACCTGCATTCAGACATGCGTAATTTATTTTAAATTTAAAATCAGCAAACTGTTATTTCATTTTGAAGTTAAATGTCAATTTTTTGACTTTATATCTTTCAATAATTTTCATAAAGTTGTGGTACCATTGCATGCCTTATTTGTTTCTAATTGCCTGTACAACTGTATGGCCCTCTACTATGAATAAGTTCCAACTTTAAAAACAGGTTGTCCACAAGCAGATGACTCCAGGATTAATTGTGTTGGCCAAACAATATATTGTGAATATTTCTGAAACAATATTCCTGTCAATTTAACTATGGCTTTTAAACAGACCAATTGTATTCCTCTAATTAATATCTTCTAGATATAAGAAACTTGAAGAGACAAAATTGGATAAAGAGCACCAATTCTATATGGAACAAGCAAGACTGGAGAATGAAAGAAGAAAAGAGGAAAGGGAACACGAGTTAAAGATTTTTGGTATGATGATTGGCAACATAAACCAGTCAGGTCAAAATTTAAGCAGCCCGGCATCCACTTTTGGTTCCCAACCATTTGCCAATGTTCAGCAACAAACCAATATAGGAAACAGCTACGGATGTGATGATCAAGGTGTTACTCGCTACAATTTGGACAGAGACAAAACCTATGTTGATTTATAGATGTACAACATTTGTACAGTGTTAAAATTAAGGATTAAGTAACGTGTTCATATTTGCTGTTCTTTACCCATTCTGGGTTACGTAATTTTAGTGCGTTGTGTTATACTGTATTATGCAACTGTCGGAATAAAGATGCACACAAAAGAACATTGCATGTACAACACCTTGTTTTGGATTACATTTTGGAGACAATTAGCAATATACTGTTGCTAGGTTAACAAACTATAATTTGTTCTTTAAAGGATTTTTCCTTGTAAAAAGTTTATTTTGCGAACAGTTCAAATTTAAAGTGTTAATGTTAGTGTTAATATATTATATTTATATCAATTATCATTGTATGAATTATTGTTCTCAGCTGGACGTCAGTTCTTCCTAGCTAAAGTTATCTGATAATGCTGTTATCAATCCCCACAACTGCCTCTTCGGCTCTTTCTGGTTCTTCCCACTGCGGCAAAAATCGTTGTTTTGAATCTCGCAAATGTTATGCAGAATACAAGAGGCTAAAACAACATTAACCAGTGCAGGTACCTCCATATCAACACATTTCCTAAATCTAATAAAACGTCCTTTCCACCTACCAAAGGTGTTTTCTACAGTCATCCTGGCTCTACTGAGGCGATAGTTAAACACTCGTTCTCTTCTCGGCTGGTCGTCGTTTCTCTGAAAACCTTTCAAAACCCATGGCAAGAGGTGATAAGCAGGATCCGCTACTATAAACGGTGACATTTCTACTCCTTGTAATTCCGCAGTGAGATCATCTGGAAATAGCTTACCTTCATTTCCTTTCTTGAAAATAGATGAATTTGAAAATTTTACCCGTGCGTCGTGAACGCTTCCAGGCCAACCGATGACCACATCTCTATACAGGTACAGTATTTGCAATCCACTACAGCTTGCATGATTATGCTGTGATATCACAGCATAATCATGCAAGCTGTAGTGTATTGCAAATACCTGTATAGAGATGTGGTCATCGGTTGGCCTGGAAACGTACAGGACGCACGATAGCCTTTCCTGTTTACATTTGCTGCGTGACATTCGGACGGTGCAACAATAGGAATGTGTGTCCCGTCAATTGCTCCAGCACACATTGGAAAACCCCATCGTTGTTCATAATCATTGATAATTTGCACCAATTCGTCTCCATGCGGAAAACGCACGACATGCGACAACTTGCTTGCAGACATCTCTAACGCATAAACACACAACGATCTTGAAACACCAAATAAATTAGCTATAGTTCTATATTCAGCAGTGGATGCCAATATGTATAATGTAATGGTCAGCCGTCGCTTCGCCGAAATTGCAGAACGCATGACTGTATCTTTGCAGCGTATATATTCCATGACTTTATCTAAAAGAAATTCGAATGTTCCCCTTGTAACTCGAAAGTTTGAATACCAAAGTTCGTCATCATACTCTACCATCTCGAACCAGGTAAGTGATCGTGGATACATCCACAGTGCTCTATAACGTGGACGGTTAACACAAACTAAAATTGCTTTCAAAAATGTAATTCGGAGTTTATTCGTTGAATAAGCATCTGATCTCAGCAGGGGTTTTTTCTTTAATATTTTATTAGCTATTTCTTTTCTCCTACGAAGGAACCAAAGTAGCAGTAATTTGAGTTTGTGCACTTGGTTGAAAGCCGCCATATTTAAATTTTCCCACGGAAATATTAACCGCTGAAAAATGTACTTAGGGCTCTATTTTTACGAGTGCCGTGCCAAATTATTGGAGTGCCGGTCGATTTTTTTTTGGCCCGGCAATTTGGCAAACTTTTGTCGTGTAAACGTGGAGTGCCGTGCTATGAATAAATGGTACGGTACCAAAAATTAAGCGTGCCGTGTCAAAAACGTTTGTCGTGTAAACGGGCCTTAACTCATCGAACTTATTTTGAATACTGTTTATGTTAAGATGAATAATTAGTGCTTCGTTTGAGGTAACTTTCCTTTCATTAACAATCGAATCTATTTGAGAATTTAAACGTTCCTCATTTGCATGTTCATCACAAGTAGGTAGTACCTGATTTGCATAACCACCTTCATCGATAGTGTTGTCAACATCCAATCAGGACAAGAGTTGCATAAGCATAATGACAAAAATGTGTTTTCTTTGTGTTTATTGTTTTTGCCAATTGTATTAATACGATTATAGAGGCTAGGAGAGAAGCTACTTAAGGTAATCTACCTATGGGCTTCATCTACACGAGATTTTACAAACGGATGAATCCTGAAGTGTTAGCCAACCATTAATCCTTACCTAAACCCTCAGTACTAGGCGTAAACCTAAACCCTCAGTACTAGAAGCAGCAGGCAAGCTTAATTGGATTCATTTGAACTATGCTCGCTGAATAATTATATAGATGAAAAAGTTTGCTCAAGTTGCTGCAAATTGTCTTTCCGAGCTATCTTCTAGATTACAAAATTTTCCGGTAGAGGACAACCGGACCCCCTAAAAATGCGCGGTCACTGATTACCTGCTTGTCAACTTCAGCCCTATCTTCGCTAGCCTGCGAAGCAGGCATTTAGGGGTTGGGGGAGGGGCACGGAACTGGGGCGAGGGCGGGAGGCGGGCGGGGCGAGAGCGCCCTGCCTCCCCCTCCCGAAACGCCTGCATTGCAGGCTACTCTGGCGCAAGCTATATCACTTGGCAATGTAATAATTTGGTTGTTGTATTGGTATAGTAGTTTCGGTAGTGTGATTTCGGTAATGTTTATTTTATTTATTTATTTATGAGCATTTGGATAAAAAGTCACTGGAGAAATACAATAGGACACTAGGTCCCTTACAGGTTATCCTCCACCTAACTAAATACACCTTACCTCCATTGAATTTGAATTTGAATTTAAGTAGTCCCGAAGAGAATTTCAAAAAGTCAGCATTTTTGTAGTCATAAAATGCGATAAATAAAATTAAATGTGATAAATAAAATAAAATGTGATAAACTTTACCTGTTGTTTGGCACGGTAAATATCCAGAAGTGTCGAATAGTTGGAATAGGTTGTAAAAGCTGTAAGGTAACCAGGGGCAAGGGACTTCAACGCAATAAGTTTGTTTCTTAAAGACATGCCAAGATAAAGGAGAACCCAGCCTGATTCGTGTAGAAAGGGGCTCAGTAAGCTTCTCCCGACTACTTGACTAGACGTCTGGTTTAGCAAAGGGAAAGCTACAGCTTCGAAGATATCATTTGTATCTGTAGGATATTTTTTCAGATGTTTTGGTGGCGAAGTAAGATGGTAAATCTCCTGTTGACTTTTAAGCTTTATTTTCCGCAGATATTTACAACTTGAAAGCGTGTCTTGTGGCAAAGTGATACATGTCTCTAAATAGAAAATAGAATAATCATATATTGCATTGTTTAATCAAATAACTTAATTAATGGCACTACGATGAAAATTCACCCACGTTTTTTAGATTTTCTTTAGCATAGAATAGTATTTCAGGGTCGAAAGTGATCGTCTATGTAAAAAAACTTTAAAAAAAAGGTATTTGAAGTAATAATTTTGAACTTTGAGATCACTACTAATTAGGCCACCATTACTAAGAACGTGTTGCAAGTGAGCCCGTAATTTCAAAAAGTAATATGTTTGTGACGTCAGACTCTCAATGCTACGCCTGAATTTCAGTCGAGGTTACTTGTTTTCTTGTTTTCTGCGAGAAGTAGATGAAATGTCCAGCCTTTCAGACGAATAATTTGAAAAAGGACCTTGATCACTGGATTTACTTGAAGAATTAGCCATAGTCTCGCGTTGAAAGTCTGACGTCACTTCCTTACGCTGGTCAGGAGCAGATTCGGAGTCAGAAAAATAATACTAGCCATCGTCGAATCGCAAAATGGTTTCGACCGAGTAATATTTAGCAGCTCTGCTTTATAAATACGCAAACATATCGATAGGTAAAAATTTGATCGTATAGTACCACTTTAAACGAATTGAATTTCTGCTTCCTAGATTGGCAAGTTCATTACCTATATTTTGGTTATTATTATTATATTATTATTAGGTCGGCCTCAGCCGGGCTATTGTACGAATCCTCCAGCTAACTCGGTCCATCTTATTTTAACAATTAACTCTTGTGAATTAGTGTCCCAAAATATTATCGTCAAAAGATTAAAGATATAAATTATATTTTTGTTTGTAAAAAGCGTGGTGATCAAGTTAGATATTCCTTAATTTAAGGTGAGCAGGTCGTGGTAATTTTCTTTAGCTTTTTTATCAGATTTGGGGCATAGTATTATTTGAAATTTGATAGTAAGTATATTGAATGTAACCTTCTCGTTTGGAAATATAACATGAAGTAATTTGTAATTCAAAAGTATATCAATCAGACTGAAATAGAACATACTATTAACATATTATAGAACAGTCTGTTTAAATAGTTTTAAGTCAGCACTTAAGACTTTCCTTTTTCTAATCAGTAATAGTTTTGTAGTTATCATAGCTTTATTAGTTATATGTTTTAGTTCTGATTTTATAATGATATGTAAAAAATGATATATATATATATTATGTAGATATGTAAGTAAGTTGTATTATGATACTGTATGTATGTTTATAAAATAACCGGAAGTAAATGAGCGACAACACGCTGTCTGATTTGTTACTCAATAAAGCATAAGCTGACGTGATTCCTCGCGTAGATTTTGTCGTTTGTGACGGATTAATTTTAAGTAGTTTAAATCATAAAAGGAAGTCAAGGAATACCTGGATACAAGGCTAATCAAGGTGCTAACACAACAGAATGTTCTAACTGCAACGTTGAGTGCATTTTCATCGCTAAAATCGTCAACGTGTTTTCCACATAGCAACGCCTCTTATAACATGTAAATGTGCATTTTTCATGGGCTTTATTGTTAATTTAATGATGTTATTTTATAAAAGAAATAAAAAAACTCTGTCGTTGTGTGATTATCGAGTTATGATGGCACTCGAGAAGCTAGCAAAACACTCGGCTGTCGTCTCGTGTTTTACACGCATCTCTCGCGCCATTGTAATTAACTCGATAATTACACGCGACACGTTTTTTTATTTCTTAAACAATGATCGATATATTTAAAGTAACTTAAGTAACTTTAAGAATTTATTGTTGTAAGAGCATTGCGACTATTGTATAATGCTCCAAAAAGTCATTATTATCATTATTATTTTTATTTTTATTATTATCATCATCATCATCATCGTCATCATTATTATTATTATTATTATTATTATTATTATTATTGTTATTATTATTATTATTTTTATTATTATCATCATCATCATCATCATCGTCATTATTATTATTATTATTATTATTATTATTATTATTATTATAAACTTACTCTTAAAACATCCAAAACGGCCTTTGTTTGTCCACCCAGGACAACAGTCATACTTGTAATTATCCCCCCAGCCAAACTGAAGAAATCTTCGTCTATATTCCGCTAGACACCTGTAAGAATATAAACAATATATATATATATATATATATAAGTCACTAAAGTCCGGAAGTGTAAGGAAAATGTCTGGTCAACATTTGTTGTTGGTGATCGAAAAATGCATTTGGACTGATTAAGTTTATAGTTAAGAAACTTTAGTAGAAAACTATTAAAAATAAGTAAGTTCATAATCTCGGGAACGCGTACTCATAACCAATCTTGTTTTGTATGATAGAGATTTACCTGCAGCAACCCGAAAGAAGCTGCGTGCAATGGACAAACCGGCCGCAGTGTGTGCAGACCGAATTGGAGTGGGGCCAAGCTACGATTTAATGTCCGTATCCGAGAAGGCGTCGGTGGATCCGCCGAAGCGGCCATGGACCTACAGTTTTACGGCGTTATTTACAGCTTGTTTTCAAGGGGAAGATGTTAGGATTAGATTGCTAAGCATGCTGGGTAGCACATTGAAGAGTTCGCCATATTGGAAAGTAAAAGAGTTGTGTTATCATTGTGACTCAGTGTCTTCATTCACAAAATACTACAGAACCGACTGCCAGATAACCTCAGACTAGACAGTAACTGATAATCGTAATTTTTTAGAAACAATTAAAAACCTATCTATTTAGTTTATCTTATAATGTATATTGATTGTTCAGCGCTTTAGAGTATATTGCATGATTCTAGCGCTATATAAATAAAGATTTTATTATTATTATTATTATTATTATTATTATTATTATTATTATTATTATTATTACAAAGAGAGGATCTTTTGTTTTCTCACAAATAATGCACGAAAATATCGTTTCAGAAAGGTCGTGTCTAGAAGGAATACTCGCAGTTGAGGTGACTCGCAGTTCAGGTACTAAGTCTGAGTCGTCTTCTGGACGATCCTTAATTTTATTAGTATTAGTATTAAGGTTAATATTAGAAAATCATTAGGCGGGGGGTTAGAAAACCCATTAGGGGGTTAGGGTTAGGGTTAGGATCTAAGTTGTTTTGGGGTTAGCAGTTCCATGACAATCTCTCATTTCGTCCAACTTCTCGCGGATGCTAAAAAGGATCGTCCAGAAGACGACTCAGACCTAATACCTCAACTGCGAGTATTCAATCAGACTAGTTCCTAGTCCTAGTCCTTTGTTTCTCTCACTTTTCTAATTTGCTAATTTGCTGTTAAAGGCGCCGTTTGGGCGAGGACTAGCTAGAAAATATCAACAGTTCAATAACTATAGTTTCCACGGCTATTTTGTCATGTTTTATTCAATAAATCGTTTTTATACTTCTCCTGGGAAATGCCGGCCTCTATCTATTCTACTGTTCTTGATCGAATTTATGTGAGTTTATCCCAATAAATGTTTATTTAAAAGGCTATTTACCACCAGTTCAGTCGGCGGGTTTACGTTAAGCTCAGCCGAGAACAATATTTGTTAGTCGTTAAATATGATCAAAATAACGTTTGACAAGTATACAAGATCGATATACACAAGCCAAGAACTTCGATAAACTTATAAACAGTAGAATAGATAAGAAATAATACCAGTGAGAGTTTTTAAGGCTCCTAATGCAGAATAAATGTACAAATATAACGATCGTCGGTAGGAACAAAAATGGGGACAAAATTGAGAACACGAAACATTTTATTCCAGGCCTCTTACGAAGCAGCCAGCGCGGTTATCAACGAAAAGAGGCCTGGGAACCAGGCTGGTTTTCCATCTAGCCACGACCTTTCAGAAACCGTCAATTTTCTCACGACACATAGCTTGACGAAATGTATTTTATACATTTACATACGTGAATATATAATTAATTAACGACTAACCAATAAGAACAAGGTGACAAGACAAAAGGTTGGCAGAATTTACGGAAGAGAAAATAATTAGAAAAGAGAACGCGGTATGGAGTTCTCGTTGAGAGAAGGAGTTTATGTTTAAATATGAGTAAACTCTCTCGAAAGAAGAGTTCAAAGTGGAAGATGAACGTACGATAGGAAGAAATAACAGAAAAATAATCAGGAGAAACGGTATGACAAGTTTGACGATCTGCACCCTCGCTTCGCTCGGGGACAAGGTATTTTAGATGGTCTTATCTAGATCCCATTTCCCAACGTACAAAATTTAGCAAATCCCACTCCCATTAACAACGCATTTTAAGATCCCAACCTACGTGCTTTCTTTATTAAACTTTTCCCAGTGACATTTTAATCCCATTCCCAGCGAGGAAAACCCATAGAATCCCAGCTCCCAGTCTGCTAAAAATGGACAAATCCCAGTTCGAATTTTACACTTCAGGACCCTCTATTATTATTTTTAAACTCATGAGTTATTTTAGATTCTATATTTTATATTTTTTAAACTTTTTCGACCAAATAGTAAACAAATGTTATACATGAACTTATTATTAGCTGCCTTTGGATTTAGAACATTTACAACAGAAGGTACAGTAGTCTGTAGGTATCGATATAAGCCTGTTTAATATGCATGATTTCTGTCTGCGGTTGATAGTGCCCTGTTCCGCCGCCTATGCAAATTCGTGTCACGCACAGTACATGGTACTGAAGAAGCTCAATCTACACGCACAGTATACATGGCACTGAAGAAGCTCAATCTACACGCACAGTACATGGCACTGAAGAAGCTCACACGCACAGTACATGGCGCACTGAAGAAGCTCAATCTACACGCACAGTACATGGCACTGAAGAAGCTCAATCTACACGCACAGTACATGGTACTGACTGAGAAGCTCAATCTACACGCACAGTACATGGCACTGAAGAAGCTCAATCTACACGCACAGTACATGGCACTGAAGAAGCTCAATCTATACGCACTGTACATGGTACTGAAGAAGCTCAATCTACACGCACAGTACATGGTACTGAAGAAGCTCAATCTACACACACAGTACATGGCACTGAAGAAGCTCAATCTACACGCACAGTACATGGCACTGAAGAAGCTCAATCTACACGCACAGTACATGGTACTGAAGAAGCTCAATCTACACGCACAGTACATGGTACTGAAGAAGCTCAATCTACACGCACAGTACATGGCACTGAAGAAGCTCAATCTACACGTACAGTACATGGCACTGAAGAAGCTCAATCTGCACGCACAGTGCATGGTACTGAAGATGCTCAATCTACACGCACAGTACATGGCACTGAAGAAGCTCAATCTACACGCACAGTACATGGTACTGAAGAAGCTCAATCTACACGCACAGTACATGGCACTGAAGAAGCTCAATCTACACGCACAGTACATGGTACTGAAGAAGCTCAATCTACACGCACAGTACATGCAGGCGCTGAAGAAGCTCAATCTACATGTATGATCAACAAGATGCCAGTCACAAATCTTTACCTGCGCGAAAACGCAGTGAGTTCCACCCGATTTTGTCATATTTAAAGATGCTTGAAAGCAGTCTATAACTAGAAGGCACTCAGAGACGTACTGCATACCTCCGCCAGCTGGATATTTATTGAAGACATTTCATAGGGTAAATTTAGCACATATTTAAGGTTGGTCCTGGTGCATGACCATGACCACACTTTTTCATATACAATAAAATATTGTTGTTGTTCAATGTACGATCTGCACGTCTACAAACGTCTTTTATCAAGAGTGAATAAATTGCTTCATTGCCGACTCATTTCTACGGCTCAAATATTATGCAACATTATATGTTGTTAGTCCAAGACTGCACTTTTCTATAAACAATGGAACTGACAAGTCAATTTTTTTGTGAATTCATGAGCTTGTTTGCAAATGTTAAATATTTTAATAATATAATGGTTAATGAGCGCAATCAAGCATTTTCATTCGTTTCTTCTACGCGGAGAAGCTTACAGACATATTTTTATCAATATTTCATCCAATTTTCAGCCAAATTGAACAAAAATTTAGTGTCAGGGTAGTGCTTTGCGCGCTTGTTTTCTTCTTGGTGGCCATTTTATGGGACGCCTATTTCAGTTCACAAACGAATCCGTCGATATTTGATCAATCCTTCTTATAAATTATCCATTTTCAAGTTTTCTAAGAAGTAAATATACCTGAGTGATCAATTATTGTTATATTTTTCGTAAAATTTATCATTTACTATCGTAATCTTTTCGATACATAGAAGCTGCTACGAGCGCTTCGCCTCCGAAGCGTGGAAGGCCGGGTTATGCTGCTGAAACAGAGCGAATAAGTTTGCGAATAAGTGTTTGATGAGTGACTAGTAAAGAAATATATTTTGTTTCTTCTGACGTTTTGTTCATTTGAATTTGCAAAGATTCAGGAACTAAAGCCATCCGGGCCAGCTTGTTCGTCAGAAACGGCGTTGTGCGTGGCCCGCAGTGGTTCACAAACAAGCGAACCCAACTGTTGATCAAATTGTCTTGAACATTAACTTCATAATGCCCCGAAGTCAGGATCGGACTCCAATTTCAACATTTCCAAATAAATCTAGAGTTTACATGCAAATTATAGTTCTAACGATGCGATGCACTGCAATCAATTCGTATGAAAACAAAAACACAAGCGCGCAAAGCACTACCCTGACACTCACTCTTTAATGGATTGGTCCTTGGCGTATGACCAACTTTCATTAAAATAGACAGACAGACAGACAGACAGACAGACAGACAGACAGACAGACTGACAGACAGACAGACAGACAGACAGACAGACAGACAGACAGACAGACAGACAGACAGACAGACAGACAGACAGACAGACAGACAGACAGACAGACAGACAGACAGACAGACAGACAGACAGACAGACAGACAGACAGACAGACAGACAGACAGACAGACAGACAGACAGACAGACAGACAGACAGACAGACAGACAGACAGACAGACAGACAGACAGACAGACAGACAGATAGATAGATAGATAGATAGATAGATAGATAGATAGATAGATAGATAGATAGATAGATAGATAGATAGATAGATAGATAGATAGATAGATAGATAGATAGATAGATAGATAGGATTAGATTAGGAGGTAGATATCAATTGGGACAATCAGTCCTGTTTCTTCCGCCTGTCGTTTTGTGTTTTTTTATTCATGTATATTTTTTTGCAAGCGACAAATTTATTAAATCAAAATCAAATCAATAGATAGATAGGCAAAGCAACTAATTAGTACATTGTGTATGCCACTTAACATTATGCCACTTATACTTGGCATAAAAAGGGGAAAAAAGACAATATTACGTACCGTGAATGGGGAATCGACTAAACTTTGAAAATAGCATGCAGATTGACTAGCCGACAGTAATCCAAGACTGAAAGTATTCGCGCGCAACTCTGACAATCACGGTAAAGACAAACAGTTGGCAGTGGTCGTTTTGTCGCACCTACTGTATAATCACAGGGAACGTACGTAGTCTGCCTCGTTTTAATATATATATATATATATATATATATATATATATATATATATATATATATATATATATATATATATATATATATATATATATATATATAAATGATAAAATAACACATTAATCGAAGTTAAGTTATCAATTAGTAAGCCAATAATATGGTTAAGATCGATATGTACCTTTTGCCACCTGCACACTCATCTCGCTGAAAAGTCTCATCAATGTTGGTTTTGTACTTACATACATGTATTCCTTTAAACCATGCTGTAGAAGCTGCTTTTGAACTAAAATAATAATAAGAAGAAACTGAAATAAGTATAAGTATATTTTGACTGTTTCAGTGAGTATATTATAGTAAAGAATGCAAACTACTCAATGTTTAGGAGTACAAGTGCTAAAACCAAAACTTACAAATGCGTAATCAAATCGGTAGAAAGTACCACCAAAAGGAAAATCTTGATCATTTTTTAGGAGAGATGTCCAAACTAATATCAGCAAACCATGCAGTCCTGAAGATACTGTGGATTAAAGGGTACCGCATCACCTTCTTATATATTCGACTCTGTAATAATAAATAATTCAATAGCACAAACAATGTCTGACAATGTTTGAATAATTATTTTTAAGACAACTTCAACTTTCACCATAGTTAGTAGAAGGGATGGTTTGGAAGATCCGCAAAAGTCATTGTTCTATGTTGTTGTGCACTTTCACGGTCACTGAACGTATAATTGTATTTTCTCATGATAATGAAGGCTATAGGACCATTCACAGCAGTGTCGACCTTGTTACAACAGTATAAAGCTAGTCACAACAGTATAGGACAAGTCACAGCAGTGTCGACCTTGTTACAACAGTATAAAGCTAGTCACAACAGTATAGGACCTCACAGCAGCATATAGCTAGTCACAACAGTATAGGACCAGTAACAGCAGTATCGACCTTGTACAGAAGTGTATATACCTAGTCAGAGTGTATAGGACCATTCACGGCAGTGTTGACCTTGTTACAGCAGTACTGATATATATATATATATATATATATATATATATATATATATATATATATATATATATATATATATATATATATATATATATATATATATATATATATATATATATATATATATATATATATATATATATATATATATATATATATATATATATATATATATATTATATATATATATATATATATATATATATATATATATATATATAATATATATATATATATATATATATATATATATATATATATATATATATATATATATATATATATATATATATATATATATATATATATATATATATATATATATATATATATATATATATATATATATATATATTTTCGCTTACCTCAAAACTGGTCTGCTACAACTTGTTTCATCTGTAAAAGATTCTTTTACAGATGAAACAAGTTGTAGCAGACCAGTTTTGAGGTAAGCGAAAATCTATTATTTGCTCTAACTATATGTTGTTGAGCACTCTTTGCATTTCGTAGACCAAAACCTACACGTATTTTTTAAGTAATATTTGGCATTTCACTCGATCAAACTACATGTTGAAAGGATTTATGGTGAAGGAAAATTTCGAGTGTTGGAATACATACATTTTAAGACCAAACCGGGACCAGTTGCGAAAAATGCAACTTCAAGGCCTTCCGGCTGGAATTGAACCCGGATGCTAGTGCAGTGCTCTGACCACTGAGCTACGGAAGCCGTTGCCGAGAGCCCAGTCACGAGTTCTGTATATATGGTGGTAATGCCGGGATAAGATTCTGGGGAGCACTGCACTAGCATCGCAGGGTCGCGGGTTCAATTCCAGCCGGAAGGCCTTGAAGTTGCATTTTTCGCAACTGGTCCCTGTTTGGTCTTAAAATGTATGTATTCCAACACTCGAAATTTTCCTTCACCATAAATCCTTTCTATATATATATATATATATATATTATATATATATATATATATATATATATATATATATATATATATATATATATATATATATAATATATATATATATATATATATATATATATATATATATATTATATATATATATATATACAGGTATATTATATATATATATATATATAGGTAATAATATATATAGATATAGGTAATATATATATATATATATATATATATATATATATATTTTCGCTTACCTCAAAACTGGTCTGCTACAACTTGTTTTCATCTGTAAAAGAATCTTCAGGCAGTAACTATATGTTGCTCTAAACTATATGTTGTTGAGCACTCTTTGCATTTCGTAGACCAAAACCTACACGTATATATATATATATATATATATATATATATATATATATATATATATATATATATATATATATTTATATATATATATATATATATATATATATATATATATATATATATATATATATATATATATATTTTATTTATATATATATATATATATATATATATATATATATATATATATATATATATATATATATATATATATATATATATATATATATATATATATATATATATGTTCGCTACGCTCTCTGGATGTGCGCAGGACCGCTGTTTATCCCACAAGCGGTTGTCACTGGCAATCGTTTGTGTATAATTAGTACTCATGTCCATATCTAGATTGTACCAAGCTACACTGATGAGCTGTGGAACAGCGAAACACGTGTCTGTAGATATTGTACTATATATATATATATATATATATATATATATAGTTCAATCTACAGACACGTGTTTCGCTGTACCACAGCTCATCAGTGTAGCTTGGAACAATTTGGATGAGTCTGGCTGGACTATTAACACTTGCGATCGTGATTGACAACCGCTTGTGGGATAGCACCGGTGATCAGAACATCCAGATAGCGTGAAGTATAATGAACAAAAGTGAAGTATGAAGAACATCCAGATAGCGTAATATATATATATATATATAAACGTTAATGATTCGGAGACCAGGGTTCGATTCCCGGTTGGGGCAGTCACTTTTCCATATATGTATTTGACAATATTAAATCCTCTCATATATCAATTAATTATTATTAAACCCTCTGTATACAAGAAGTTGTGTATCGCTTCGCTACTTTGGGAAGTGCGCTCGAGATGCCTTTCTCCACATTATATATGGTTAGATGCGATGTCTGCCTGTTGGTGTTAAGTGAAAGCGGCAAATTTAATATGTATATGGCAAAATCACTGACTGTTCTGACCGTGTCTCATTAGCTCAAAGGTCAGAGCGCCGAAACGTTGATTCGGAGACCAGGGTTCGATTCCCGGTTGGGGCAGTCACTTATATATATTGTCAAATACATATATGGAAAAAGTGACTGCCCCAACCGGGAATCAACGTTTCAGCGCTCATTTGAGCTAATGAGACACGGTCAGAACAGTCAGTGATTTTTCCATATACATTAAATTCGCCGCTTTCACTTGACACCAACAGGCAGACATCGCATCTAACCATAATGTTGAGCAACAGTATATGACCAGTCACAGCAGTGTCGGCCTTGTTACAGCAGTATGAAGCTAGTCACAACCAGTGGCGTACCGTGACCATTTTGGATGGGGGGTGTATCGTCTTAGTTTTACCGACGAACACGTGGGCGCCGAGGCGGATTTAAAGTTGGGGGGGGGGCTGAAGTCGACAAGTAGGTAATCAGTGACCGCATTTTAGGGGGGTGCGGGGGTCCTTCCCCGGAAAATTTTGAAATCTAGAAGCTCGGAAAGACAATTTGCATCAATTTGAGCAAACTTTTTCATCTAATTCTGTGCCTGCTGCCTACTAGGTTGGAAAGGGAGGTTTGTAAGCTCAGGAATATTAATTTAACATTAACCCATGCAATTAAATCGAATTTTATACAACCGACAAAGTTTAAACAGTCGATTAAGTCAATTTTACCAACGATCTAATATGACGAACAGTTTACCGACAGCCTTAACTATTACAAGGTTTTCCCAACTTCCGGACGATGCCAGGCTTTACCGACCGACTCCGCGTTTTACCGACCAATTCAGTTTTTTACCCCCCCGCACGGTACGCCCCTGGTCACAACAGTATAGGACCATTCACAGCAGTGTCGACCTTGTTACAGCAATATATGTAGCTATAGTCATGACATCAGTATAGGACCAGTAACAACAGTGTCGATATTGTTACAACAGTATATATAGCTATAGTCACAACAGCCTATAGGACTCAAATCAAATCAAATCAAATCAACTTTATTTCATCAGGGTAGTCACTATTCACAGCAGTGTCGACTTTGTCTAAGTCTCGACTTTTTCTAATTAATACGATGAACACTTACTGTAAGTCCCTTGCATGTTTAAGTTATTACATATATAATTAAGATGTTTGATTGCCCTTACAGAAAAAGTCTATAGGCGCCTAAGGGCACCTGCAATGTTCCAATTGCCAATAGAAGCCTATAGGTTTCCTATAGGATCCTATAGGTTGCCTATAGACATTTAGCCTAGAGATTTTTCACTCGAGTGCAATAAATGAAAAGAGAGAAGGCACTGGGAACAAGTTTGACAATAAAATTCAAAATGGTGACTTTTCCAACGACTTGTGGTACACTATGAATTCAAAATTCCATGTAAATATTTTGAAATGAGTACAAAGAACACCAAGAGTGAAAAGGTTTGTTGTCAACTAATGAAACAAGACGTTTTTAAGGACTTGGAAGCGTATACGTGTCGGTATTTTGTCATGCATGAGTAATCATATGATTTTGCTCGTGCAATTAAGGATTTACATGCACTACTCGTGATATTTAAAAATTGTGCCAAATTGCACTCGTCTAATAACGGCTCGTGCAATTTTGGCACAATTTTCAAATATCACTCGTGGTGTAAATCCTTAATTGCACTCGCTATCATACGATTACCTATACATATAGCATCCTTTATGTATAAATTTCATCATCATTTATTGCCTCTAGCTTTCGATAATTTCTTTACTTCAATTGATAGAATATATGATCACAATACAAGACTGGCATCAAAACAGTGTTAATGTGTTATTACCTTCCTAAAGCAAGAATTAATTATGGCTTATTTAACATAAGATTCCAAGGATCTAAAATATGGAATTCTATAGATAAAAACATGAAATTGTATCCCTTTTCAAAGTTCAAAAAAAGCTGAAAAGCGATTTATTGGAAAAATAGTAAATACTAATACGAAAGAGATTTTCTTTCTTGCTATAAAAGTTGATAAATCTGTTTCTGATCTCTCTCTTTCCTTTATTTTCTAAATCTAACTAAATTTATATAATAATATGCTTTTGTATAATAGTTTAACTTGACACTAGTGTAGATCTTTGTTCTTTTGCCATACTATGTATGTAACGTGTTTGTATCCTTTGCTAATTTCCGACCTTGTAATTTAATTCCATGCTTTGTGAACTGACTTCCTGGCATTTTTAGCCCTCTAAGGTTATTTCTAGAAGTCAGTACCCTAATTTTATTCAAAATATCTATGCATTTCAAATTATTTGTTATCAAAGGGCGCAATAAATCTTGTCTTGTCTGCATGGTCTTGTCTTGTTACAGCAGTATATATAGCTAGCCCCAACAGTATAGGGCAAGTCACAGCAGTGTCGACCTTGTTACAGCAGTATATAGCTAGCTAGTCAGAACAGTATAAACGACAAATAACAGTATTGTATATCCTGTAGTACAGCAGTATATAGCTAGTCACAACAGTATATCCGACTAATTTCCAAGTACATAAACCATGCATTTTTACGAAGGGTATGCACGTTTTCGTAATAAACTGTTTTCAGAATTGAAATCGAGTAAATATTGGCCGAGATAACGTTCAAAATCTACGTACCCTATTACCCCGCATATAAGCGCACTGCAGATAAAGGCGCATGCGCTTATATCCGAATATAAGCGCATGCGCCTTTAAACTGTCAAAATTTGCGAGTTAGACAGACATGAACAGAATACCTTTTTTAATGATACAAATACTTTTTATGTTTTAAATTATCAACATTGTCTATTATAAACACGAGGCAGGAGAGGAACCAGGCATGATCGAGATGGAAGAGGATGAACTTGAGGATGAAGAAGACATTGACATCTGCTGTTAAGTTGGAAAGATTTTTATAAAAATATTAAATTTGCATTTACCGTTTATAATACCATTGATATTTTGCACTATTAAAAAGGTGCGCCAATTCTCGTACCCAGACCCCATGCGCGTAGGTCTGGGTACGAGAGTCCATGCGCCTATAAAACGTCAGTTTTTACTCCAAAATTTTTCCAAAACTGCGCTTATATGCGGGGCAATAGGGTACGACGCAACGGCCTTTTGCGATTTGTTATCTGCAAATACAAATACACGGCGTGTGCGGTATTGGCCCTGGGGACCATGGATGGGTAAAAAACTCTAGGGGGGGGGGGGGGGGTAGAAAAGGCGGTCGAGAGGTAATCTCGATCCCAGAGCCTGCGTTCCTTCTGGCTGCTATGCCGGGAATGAGATTGGGCGAGTGTGATTATTTCGGAACGTATTTCTAGTCCCCTCGCCCTGTCGAAGGCCCTGGGGCAAGGGTGCTAATCTCGACTTGCATAAATTTATATATAAATTTATATATAGGAAGGCGATAAATGAAACGTTCCTCACGCGCCTTCTCAAATTTCTGCGAGGCCGCCCTTCATCTCAAATTTACGCGCGCCGGCTGTCGTATAATTCGTAAGCGAGCGACTGGGGACGAGGCAGGTATAGTACATAATGGCAGTAGCAGGGTGGCCGCGTACGCCAATTATTGCGGTACCCTGAGAATCAAATTAAATTAAAGTAAAACTTAAATAGTTTAGTAAGAATATTCCTGAAATAATATCTTAAATAGTTTATAAGTTTAATAGTTTAACAGTTTTAAGAATGTTCCTGGATGTTCCTGTTCCTATTTTGGGGATACGCTAATGATATACACCGCATTAATATATTCAAGATGGCGCTTGTTTTCTAAAATTTTCTACTAGCATATCGCATTCTGGCGTACTCCCTTGGTATATCCGCAGTTGAATACCGATTTTCCATATTTTTTTGGCAAATGAAAGAAAATCTGTAATATCAATAAATAATTTTAACAGAACAATTATTTCTGTGATGCACTGAACAAGGTAAGCAAATTAATCTTTTTGTTATTTGAGAAGTAGACCATGAAATGAGATTCTGTTCGACTTCATACGCTTTTAGAATGCACATTTGAATAGAAATGTCATTAAACGTACATATTACGCATATATAGTGCCTTAATTACTATATATAGACACATGACCTTATTCGACCTTCGTATGCCGTTTAGAATTTTTAATAGGAAAAATATATAATATTCAATCTGATCAAATTAGGATAACATATGACTTTCACTGAACGGAAAGATTATGTGTATAGTGCGTTTCTATAGACTCTTGGTCAACGCCTTTCAGCGGGTCGCCACCTACCTATACTATCAAGTTTTGTGATTGGTTGATTAAAACAATAAAACAATAGAATCAACCACAAAGAAACCAATGTCCTAACCCTAACCACTTTTGTTCCATATAGCCAATCACAAAACCTCTTCATTTTTGGTACGTATTTGCTGCCTTTAGCTTCCCTCTCCCCCCTCCCGCAAGCAATTGTCTTCTGGACGATCGTTTTTAGTATCCGCGAGAGGTTTGACGAAATGAGAGATTCTACTGCTATCATACGATCGGACATGCTTGTATGATGAAATACATCATAGAACTGCTAACCCCAAAACAACTTAATTATATCCTAACCCTAACCGCCCTCTTAATGTTTTTTCTAATCCCCGCGCCTAATGGTTTACTAATACTAAAAAAGATCGTCCAGAAGACGATTACTTGCGGGATGGTCACAGAACGCGCTCGGGATAAATGGACTACGTCAGTATATATGCAATTTAAAAATAGATGCTAGTATATATTACAACAGATATATGTATAGCTAGTCACAACAATATAGGACAAGTCACATGAGCAATGTATATCTTAATAGCGTAGAGTCTGGCTGCTATTAATAGCTCAAAAAGCGGACAAACTGACCAATTAAATTTGACTCACAAATTATTGCAAATGAGCTATTTCTTTTGTTATGGCCGCAAGAATTATGGGTAAAAGCGGACAAACATCGGTACTGACGTCATCTCGACCGAGCGCTATTGTTACAGCAGTATACAGTGTGTATAAAAAGAAACTGAACCCTTAGAAAACAGTCGGGAAATTAAGATAACTTGTAATCGTATGAAGGAGCATAACTGCAAAGATGTTATTAACGTTTCTTTGCAGTTATGCTCCTTCATACGTTTACAAGTTATGTTAATTTACCAGGTATATATTAAGACCGTGTTTTTAATTTCCGAGGAGTATACCAGTCCTGTAAGACCGTTTTCTAAGGGTTCAGTTTTTTTTATACACACTCACAACAGTACAGTATAGGACAAATCACAACATTGTATATCTTGTAGTACAGCAGTATATAGCTAGTCACAACAGTATATCCGACTAATTTTTAAGTACATAAACCATTTTTACGAAGGGTATGCACGTTGTGTTCGGTATATGTGCAAGTAAAAATAGATGCTAGTATTCGAGAACTGCACTAGTCTGTAGGTCGTTTTGTGACTGCCTAAATGGCAGGCTTTGCTTAAATAAACATGTTTAATATGCCTTTTGTAAACACAGTACAACAGTGACCGCAATTGCCGGCAACAAGATATTTTACCGAGGTGATTCTAAAGATCAGAGATTTGAGTCACTATTTGTACAGCAGCAGTTCGTGACAAACTGATTGTTTGTCGACGGCCTGACCGAAGATCCATTTTAAACAGTCTCAGTCTTTAAAATATCTCTTGTTGATTATTTTCATCGTTATGTTTGGAGTTGAATACAAATTAAATAATTTCCTTTTAAAGTTTGTTCGAAGCTGCAATACAAATTTCAGTTATTATATATATAACACATACACATTTTCATGAAACAATAGGCCGGAGTGATCACTAGATATTCAGATAAAGCTGATGCTTCCCTCAATTACCACTATAAATGGAGTAAATTCACTGCATACATGCAGTAAGAGCCTGGATTTTCCAAGATAGCAGATGCACATAATAAAAATATATCGGTTATTCCGGTCATTCACATAATATATTGGTTATTCCGTTTAATGAAAGTATTGTCATCTCATTTTAAATATTATTTTTTTCTATTCAATTAATGTAAATTCTAAATGCCTATGAATGACGAATATACGAATCTCATCTCAATTTCTGCTAAATAATAATTTGTTTATCTTGCTCAGACGAACTTGACATCTTCCGACGACGATATATTGCATTTTCACTGCCTTCACAATCTTTTTGAACACAAATCTTCATTCACCGTATAAGCCGACAAAACACGTACTTTTCTTTTACGGTTGCATAAATATTAATTAAAATGCAGATATTTACCATATCTATAGTTACCTGGGCCAAATTTTCCGATGCCGCGCATGGGCCGTTGATCTTGAATCACTGACCAATATATAACTGGACTGCGGGTACCCCTCCGAAAAATGGTTTTCAAGATGGCCGATTAATGGTCCTATTCATGCATGGTAGCGACCACTGATCTTTAATTCAAATTCTAGGTTGAACTTTCGACTGTTGGCAAATATATGTAGCCTTTGTTACTAGGCTTGCTTTTTAAAACACTGGATATCATAATTAAAAGCAATTGTTAAAACCATACAGGTAGAAAACATTTGTTATGCCGCGAAATTACTTTACTTAGTATTAAAAAAGCAACCAGCTGAATGACACTCTCAATTGAATGAATTCATGACTATTGTTAGTTTTCGTTCCCAACATTTTTTAAAAGCAAAGAAATTTACTTGATACTTTTTCATATATTTTGAAGAAGTTTTATTGTCTTTTACATAGAATTCGATAATATTTACTAGCTTTAAACAAACCATTCTTACGACAAAAAAAACACGCAAAATTAAAAATGACAGCCTGGCCGTAAAATCACAGCCGAAGAAACTGCATGGCGAGCTATCGAGTAGCATACTTGTTGAATTAGTGAATTAAATACTAAACAAATAACCTGGTCAACATTCCCGCTTTTATACCACAAAAACGAAGGAAATATTTATAAATGAAAGAAATACAACCAACAAAAAACATGAAACTGCATGCACGTGATCGAGTCGTGAAACATGAAACTGTCGGGACACGTGATCGAGATATTGCATTGCAATTACATCTCACGATAGGCTTTCTGAGCGTGCTAAATTTTCTAATGTTCATTCACCATTTCTGAGGTTCCCAGAGTGCAGTGCATTTTATCCAATATTTTACCAAAAGTAAATATATAAATTTTCAAAATTTATCATCGAGTTTCAGATTATGGGCACACAGGTTTGGTACAGATTTTTTATTGTCCTTACAGGTGGCTTTCAGTTTCAGTTGTAATTTACAGTTGGCTTTCAATTTACAATTGGCTTTCAGTTATGTACTTTGCGTTTGGTTTAGTTTACTTTGAGAGATTGGCTCCAGTTTGGTGTGAGTTCACAAGCTTTGTGACAATCTTTGGAGTAATGTGTTGACGCCAAGATTAAACCATTTGCTGGTGGTTTACTCACGCAGCAGATAACCCTAAAAAGGAAATCATTTTAAAAATTGTATTGTAAAAAATACACTAGAATAAAGATAACATTAGCTACGATATATATATATGTCGATGACATGCTCAATTATTGTGATGGCTATATCAGTCTCATTGGCACATTACGGGGGAAACATTTAGTTTCGATTAGTAAGAATTCCATACCTAGCGGGGAATTAGAACGCTTTAGTAAATTACTTTTGTCGATAAATGCCCCTGCAAATTCTGTTTGTCAACTTGTAACACGAGGAATGCTTAGTTTGCCCAAAAATCTCTTCTAACACAGGGAAAACGTGAAGAAAAGCTGCAATAATTATGCCAACGAACAGCTCAAGTATTTTCGACGTATGATTTGGCCAGCCAATCAAGGGGACGAATCGCCGGCGGTGTGATTTCGCCGGTCCAAAAGTCTGAAAAAAATGAACATAATTTGATAATTAATTTTAATAAGTTAAAACAATTAAAGATAGGAGGCAGTAAATTATTGCAAAATGTCTTCAAAAGGCTTTTCCATTTGTTGGAGTAATATGGGAATCATCATTCATGTTATGTATTCTTAGAGTAGCATAGAATTTGTCACAGGAGTTCAGTATAGAAGTTGTTACGGTAGTAAAAAGCTATATAGTCACAGCAGTATAGGACTAGTCATAGCAGTGTCAAACTTGTTTAGTATAGGAGTAGTTAATCACAGCTGTGTCGATCTTGTAACAGCAGTATAAAGCTAGTCACAACAGTATAGGAGCAGTCACAGCTGTGTCAATCTTGTACTAACAGCATTATAAATTAGCTATTCACAATGTATATATAGGACCAGTCACAGCAGCATATCGCGGACCTTGTTACAGCAGTATATACATGTCGCTATAGTCACAACAGTATAGGACAAGTCACAGCAGTATCGACCTTGTTACAGCAGTATATACATGTCGCTATAGTCACAGCAGTATAGGACAAGTCACAGCAATGTATATCTTGTTACAACAGTATAGGACCAGTCACAGCAGTATATCGACCTTGTTACAGCAGTATATACATGTAGCTATAGTCACAGCAGTATAGGACAAGTTACAGCAATGTATATCTTAATTGTTGCAGCAATATATAGCTAGTCACAACAGTATAGCGGGACAAGTCACAGCAGTATCGACCTTGTTACAGCACGGGATATGAAATACCGCAGTCAATTAACAGTGCATTCTTTAAGATGCTAAAAATTATTCACTGAACATGATTATTTATCTGCTATATACTGATAATTTTGTGCGAACGGCTCAACAGCTAGGAGCCTAGGGTTATTGTAAAACGATATTTACATAGACATTTTGAGACTGAACAATATTTAAAAGTAGTGGTGTGAGTTATATATCCATAGTTAAAACAGGATTTTTTTCATTTCAGGTTTAATAGTTAGCAATATGAAAAAAAATCTGTATTCTAGTTGCCAAAACATTTTTAAAACATTTCAGTGCATGACCTTATTCCATCTTCATATGCTATTAGAATTTTGAATAGTTGTCGTTTTGTGACTGCCTACTATGCCTGTCGTAAACACAGTACAACAGTGACCGAAAGATTAAATTTCCGGACAACAAGATATTTAACAATTTTACCGAGGCGATTGGCCAAAGATCAGAAATATGTAAAATCTCCAAACTCCGCATATAGGCACTTTAATATGTCATTTGTAAAGATCGTACAACATACCTTGATAAAACATGCTCAGGGGCTATTTATATGAATCCGGATTCAGTTTCATTCCCGATTGAATGTCAATTCAAACTGAGTTTACATAGAAATTCTATCCCAGGATTGAAAATCGCGCGATTTCAAGAGGGCGATCAATAACATTATAGCGGGTGTGTTTCTTTCAGCGATTTCTGCGCTTGTACACTAAATCAGTGATAATTTTGCGAAGAATAAACATAAAGAAAAGGGGGAAAGCATTACCAGCAACAATAATCGATGCGGTCGCAAGTAAACAAGCATTTAATTCAACTTTCATTTACAACGTCGTCGACAAAGAGCTATTTATATTGAACAATATGACGTCGTCGCAATTCCTGTTACAAATTGTCGTCTATAAATGTTAAAAGCACGCGTGTGTTGTTTGTTTCAGTCTTCTAGGTCTTATTTTCATTCCGGAACGAAATCTCGCACCGCCTTTACATGACACCGGAATAAAATTTCAATGAAACTCAATACGGAATGAAACTCAATCCGGATTGAGCTACATCTCATTCTCGATTTATGTAAACACCTAAATAAATTTTAACCAAGAACCGGTATGAGTTTACCCTGGATGCCAGAGGTTCATCCACGCTCGTATGTATAACGGGGACGATTAGGTGGGCGAGGCGGGCGTGCGGAAATACATTTTATTTACGTAGGAAATACATTTTCTTAATACATACTGTAATACATGTTGCAAAACCACCTCGATCTTGCTACTGTAGTGATGTCTTTGTATATCGATCATTAAATAGTGCTAATGGCAAAACAGCTCTTGAACTAATTAACATCACTAACACAAGCTAATCGTGAGCGTCTGATTATTTAGTTTTATAAACTTGCCACACCCTATTCTTTTGTTTTCCGTCGGTTTTTAATTTCAGTGTAATAACCGCTGTCTGAAACTAGGCGGTGGTATTTGAATATTTCGGGGGAAAGGCTGGGTTGAAAGAAACTATATAATAACTTAACCGTGTCACCAGGGCGCTCTGCTCAGATTAAACTGCCGGGAGGACGTGGAGCGGAGATAATATCCTGGGTTACCAGGTTATTATTTAAAATAATAACCTACCACCAATTCCTTTAAATTAACATAACACAACATCATAATTATATTCAAAACAAAAGAGTGCACTCATACATACATACTTTAAAACACAACACTGCCATTAAGCACAAAACTATACTTATAAAGTCAAAATTATCCCATTTAATAGTTTAAACTAGTAGTAATCACAGATTAGTGATGTGCGTTCGGAATGTGTTACTTTTTGTTAACATTCCTTAACAACAACGTTAACATTCTAAATATGACAATATATGCGATTAATAGCGTGGCCGCAAAATGGACAGTAATACAATAACAGTCATCACAAATATTTTTAATTAACAATAATCTATCGACAAATTGGGATCATTACTTGGTGAATACATACCACCACGTAAATTACATGAATAAATGCCACTTAAGTAGGTACCCCTTTGGTACAAAGGTATAGTAATTTACTAATCAAAGGATATAGTAATTTACTAATACTGTGCTGATCACTGACATGGTACAAAGGATATAGTAATTTACTAATACTGTGCTGATCACTGGCATTGGCAATATCTTCATGATAGCTTAAATTGCTGAATTCTTCAGTAAAACTTTGCTCTGCCGGTTTATAATCACTGGCACTAATTGTGTTCACTGTGCCCACAAAATAACTGAGATTTGTGTGTTGATTTGTGTGACCACCTGTTATAGACATGGTCATTGTGCCCGAAGGCAACCCAGCCAAATAACTGGGATTTGTATATTGATTTAGGATATAGTAATATACTAATCAAAGGATATAGTAATTTACTAATACTGTGCTGATCACTGGCATGGTACAAAGGATATAGTAATTTACTAATACTGTGCTGATCACTGGCATTGGCAATGATAGCTTAAATTGCTGAATTCTTCAGTACAACTTTGCTCTGCCGGTTTATAATCACTGGCACTGATTGTGTTCACTGTGCCCACAAAATAACTGAGATTTGTGTGTTGATTTGTGTGACCACCTGTTATAGACATGGTCATTGTGCCCGAAGGCAACCCAGCCAAATAACTGGGATTTGTGTATTCATGATTATAAACAGGATATTTAGGATCAAAATAAAACATGCTTTGAAACTCATATTTTTGAACAAAACAACTCTGCAAATTCAAAATCAAATATCTAACAAGATCTATTTCATCAACGTCCAAAGACCAAAGAGAATATTTTGGTCTACCATTTAAACCCTTCGCGCAGAGCAAAGTTGTATCTGCTGTGAATTCGTGCTGACTAAAAACATGGCAGCTCTGTGCGTCTGTAGTTGAGATTTTCAATATCGGTTTTATAGTCGATAAAACATCGCAACTCAGATTCTTAATACTCTTATAATAATCTTCAATCATATCAAATACTGAAATAAAAAATATATATACAAAACTTCACTTACTTCCCCAAAAAACAGCAAAAACCACGACAGTCACTCTTCGAATATTAAACGTTGAAATCGCGGAGAGAAATCGAAGAGATCGAGTCGCTATGACGACATAATATACACCAGAGCGAGGCAAACCTTACATCGCAAATCTCGAATTATCACGATTAGGAAGCGTTCTCCTTCGTCGAACGCAATTAAAGTTAATTGTAACGTTGAATTTTTTCTTATCTTCATTTCCTCCATCATGCTCCAAACACGCTTCTTTCTTATTTCCTCCTTCAACAGCCTCGTGAGTCGCTTCCTTCAGTTGAACAATCTCGGCAGTAGTCACTTTCTTCTTCCCTTCAACAGCCTCCAGATCCACTTCCTTCTGTTGTACATATCCTTTTTGTTTCTGTCAAATTCCCGTATAATACGGACGAAACGCCTTCTTCCAGCTCTTTACTGGTCCTCTTGTAAGCTCGCACCGCCAGACTTCGATGGCCTAAAATTAATCCACACGTTAAATTTAACACGACATATACCATGTACCTATACGTAGACACAACCACCGATCAAACCTTACCTCAATATCAGAGCCTCCTTCTGATAAGATATCACTCTCAGTTATTTCTTCTGATATAAAACGGCTCTGAGTAATAAAGAGTTCTTCCTCACTTTCCGCCATCACGCCTTCCTTGCTTGAACTCAAACGACTTTTCACCGTATTATAATTTCAAAAATATGCATAAAACAATTATGAATCTTTAATGTCGAAACCTCAAAAAAACAAAAGAATAGGGTGTGGCAAGTATATAAATAAGTTAAAGCCATCGGGAATCGGTTTTTATTTAACTGTAAAGACCTCGCGCTTCGCGCTCGGTCTTCACAGTTAAATAAAAACCTCTAGCTCCCTCGTGCTTTAACCTATATATAATATTTATAATTTGGTCGAACGGCTCAACAACTATATGGTTATTGTAAAACGATATTTCCAGGACATTTTAAGACCACGATATCTGCAGTGGTGTGCATTCTACACTTCCTGCTATATCCGTAGTTGAAACAGGATTTTCCCTTTCAAGCTATAATTATTTTTAGCAACATGAAACTGAAAATCTGTATACTGGTTTCCAAAACATTTCTAAAACTTTCAGTGCAAAACTCATAATGAAGAGAATCGTTATTTTTGTGATACACTGAGAAAGGTAAACAAATAGAAATGGTTTTGTTATTTAGTAGACCATGAGATGAGATTCCCATTCGTCCTTCGTATTGACATATAGTTTAGCAGATTTATCGCTCTTTTAGGTAAACGGAATACCCCAACAGGCTAGAAGACCAATTGATAGGATTCCGAGAGCCTATGATTTAAGGTCGTTATCCGAGAAGACCCGAAAGTCTTGCTGGTATTATTCCGAAGGCAGCACTTAATTCTCCTGAATTATGTTTAATGGACCACCCTGAGTGGTGGTCCGACCCAGGATTTCAACCTGTGTCTGCCAGCTCATTTGACCACTAAACCACAACAGCTGGTTATTATGCTTTTAGATTTTTTTGGTTATTATGCTGGTTATGCTTTTAGAATATACATTTGAATAGGAAAAAATAATATTCAAAATCAGATGACAATATTTTCATTAAACGGATATATATGTGCATCCTCGATCTTGGAAAATCTGCTCTATTATACTGTACCAGTCATGCAAACTACAAATTGTACTTGCATGCATGAACTTACTTATTTATAGGGCTAATTGAGGGAACCTGAGCTTTTGAAGCATCCGAGCTATACAGAGTGTATAAAAAAAAGCGCAACCTCGGAATTTCCCAAAGACAAACTGTGTTCTTAAACACAAACGATTTTCGCCCCTGGGAATTTAAAATAGCTTGTAATCGTATTCCAGGGGCATAACTGTCTAATTACTACAAACTCGAGCACGTAAAGCAGAATTGAATCAAAATTTATGCATTTATTTAATGAAAGTTGTTTAGTTTACAAGTATCAACAACAGTTAAATTCCCAGAGGCCTAAAATCGTTTGTGCTAATAAAAACAAAGTGGATTTCTTGGGAAATTCCGAGGTTGCGCTTTTTTATACACCCTGTAGAACTCCTCGCGGGCTTTTCAAAAATGTGATATGCACTGAATTTCTGGTGATCACTCCGGTATCTTGTTTTATACATTTTAACAAACTTTAAAAGGAAATTATATGCCATTCAACTCCAGACATGACGATAAAAATAATTGATGAGATATTTCTAAGACTGTTTAAAATTGATCTTCGGTCAGGGAGTCGACAAACAAACAGTTTGAAGCTAATCGTGGGAATAAAACGTTCCTTCCCCTTCCCCCACATCAATGCTGTATTATTCCACGATTAACAAAAAAGATCAGCTTTTTGCGCGTGTACACTCACCAACATTACCTATAGGGGAGGGAAGACCGTATTTTGTTGGTTCCGAGTAAAATTCCTAATAATAGTGCAAAAGCGCGCAAGTATACCCTTCGATATTTTTTCAATGTCGAGACACGTGATCGAGATACCACAATAGGCGTTGGCACATTGCGAATCTGAGCGTGCTAAACTAAATTTGCTAATTTTCATTCGCCATTTCTGAGGTTCCCACAGCGCAGTGTATAATTTTGTCTAATGTTTTACCAAAAGAACCGAGAATTTTTCTTCGCTTTATGATCTTATGACTATATCGATCATTATGTCGCACTCTTGACTCAAGGCATTTCTTCGTTTGGACTTTTAATTATGCATTTGCGTACATGTAAAACACCTCACATAATGCCTCACACAAGTGACGCCACTTAAATTAAGTCAAGTGTTTTGTTGATGCTCACGGTATCAACAACCTTACGATTTCCTTGAGGAAGATTCTGAGTTTGAATTTTGTAAAAATTTTGAATTTGTTGTCAAAGGGATGTTTGCAAAACTGTTCGAGACTATGCCCTTTGGCTGGCACGTGTTGAATGAGCTGCTTCCACTACAATTGGGCTATACAAATAAAGTATAGGTAATTAACGTTGGATGTCTTGCGTTGTCCACATAATTTTGTCCAGGATTGTAGACTCGTCTATAGTGCACAATTATCCCAAGTAATTATTTTTTTGTACATGAAAGAAAATCTGTCATCTCCGTTAAAAACGTTATGAGATGAATTCTGTTCGTCCTTTATAATTATATGCTTTTAATAATATAATCATGTGGATAGGAAAAAATATATTCAATCTCAGACGACAATAATTTCATTGAACGGAAATATTATGCGCATATTGCGTTTCTGTATAGACTCTTGGTCAGAGTTAAGCTGTTTACAAATAAAGCATGTGCATATGAACAATACAATCCCACTATATATACGCAATCTGAATAGTAGCATTCCAGAATAGTCTGTATATAGTAGTTATTTTGTGATTGCGTAAATGGCAGAATAATGCAGTGTTGCTTCGGCTTAAATAAACATACTAAATATATGTCTTTTGTAAACACAGTACAAGATACCTTAATAAAATAATGCTTACACTTTATAATTCGCACTAAAGTTATCAAGAAATACCTTTGTGAAGGATATACATTTGTTGCTACAGTACTGATCACGTCAACCGGCGTTTCAAAATATCTCTCTCTTACTCCGTGCTGTGTCTTTGTACTTGCATGCAGTGATAATGGAGCGATGTACATTTTGAACTAACTGAAATACACCTTTCACTATCTGAATTTCACGTAATCAGTCCGACTTTTTGTAACATGAAAATGTGTATGTGTTGTATAATTATTGAGATTAGTCTCAGCTTTGAACAAACTTCATCAGGAAATTATTTGGCATTGAAACCAGACTTAACAATGAAAATAATCGACAGATATTAATAAAACTATCGTACAAATTAACAAAGAGAACGAATATTTGCAGTCAAGGGTAATCTGTACACCGTCTGGATTCTGGGGCTGTTTACGTGATTTCGGAATGAGTTTCATTCCAGAATGAATCAAAACGTTAAACGCTTTTATATACAGTATGAATTGTGATACTAGTACTGAAATAACGCGGAAGCGTAAATTAACCGTTTTGGTGGTGGAAAAAACAAGCTGCGCATACGAAATACCGTAATCAAATGACAGTGCATTCGTTTAGATGCTAAAAATTATTCACGTTTTAACTACTGTTGCCGTCCTAGTAGCAGCCTCAAATCTTTCAATCTAGAATGAACTCAATCCGGATTGAGCTACATCTCATTCCGGATTTATGTAAATTTCACCTAAAGAAATTTTAACATGCAGAACCGGTATGAGTTCAATCTGGAATGAAACTCAATCCGTATTCATGTATTTTACAATTGGAACTGAAGTTATATAAAGTATACCTTTACGTAGGAAATACATTTTCTTAATACGTAATAAATTTTGCAAAATCACCTCGATCTTGCTATGGTCGTGCTGTCTTTGTATCATTTATAGTGCTAATGGCGAAACAGATCTTGAACTAATTAACATCACTAACACAAGCTAATCGTGAGCGTGTTCGATATACCTGAATATGCATGATTATTTATCTCATATATTTATAATTTGGTCGAGCGACTCAACAGCTATATGGTTATTGTAAAACGATATTTCCAGTGCGTTCCACACTTCCAGCTATATCCGTAGTTGAAACAGGATTTTCCCTTTCAAGCTAAAATTGTATTTGTAAAATTGTAAAATCTGTATAGCACTAGTTTCCAAAACATTTCTAAAACATTTCAGTGCAAAATTATGAAATGAAGAGAATCGTTATTTTTGTGATGCACTGAGAAAGGTAAACGAATGAAATGGTTTTGTTATTTAGTAGACCATGAGATGAGATTCCTATTCGTCCTTCGTATTGACATATAGTTTAGTAGATTTATCGCTCTTTTAGGTGAACGGAATACACCAACAAGCTAGAAGACCAATTGATAGGATTCCGAGGGCCCATGATTTAAGGTCGTTATCCGAGAAGACCCGAAAGTCTTGCTGGTATTATTGCAAAGGCAGCACTTTCTCCTGAATTATTTTTAATGGACCACCATCCGACCCAGGATTTGAACCTGTGTCTAGTCCCAGCTCATTTGACCACTAAACCACAACAGCCGGTTATTATGCTTTTAGATTTTTTTGGTTATTATGCTGGTTATGCTTTTAGAATATAATATACATTTGAATAGGAAAAATATTCAAAATCAGATGACAATATTTTCATTAAATCGTTGGAATAAAACGTTCCTCCCCCTTCCCCCACATCAATGCTGTATTATTGCACGATTAACAAAAAAGATCAGCTTTTTGCGCGCGCTAATGGCGAAACAGATCTTGAACTATAATTAACATCACTAACACAAGCTAATCGTGAGCGTGTTCGATGGACCTGAATATGCATGATTATTTATCTCATATATTTATAATTTGATCGAACGACTCAACAGCTATATGGTTATTGTAAAACGATGTTTATAGTGCGTTCCACACTTCCAGCTATATCCGTAGTTGAAACAGGATTTTCCCTTTCAAGCTGAAATTATTTTTAGCAACATAAAACTGAAAATCTGTATACTAGTTTTCAAAATATTTCTAAAACATTTCAGTGCAAAACTCATAATGAAGAGAATCGTTATTTTGTGATGCACTGAGAAAGGGAAACAAATAGAAATGGTTTTGTTATTTAGTAGACCATGACATGAGATTCCTATTCGTCCTACGTATTGACATAATATAGTTTAGTAGATTTATCGCTCTTTTAGGTGAACGGAATGCTAGAAGACCAATTGATAGGATTCCGAGGGCCTATGATTTAAGGTCGTTATCCGAGAAGACCCGAAAGTCTTGCTGGTATTATTGCAAAGGCAGCAGTTTCTCCTGAATTATTTTTAATGGACCACCCTGAGTTGTGGTCGGACCCAGGATTTGAACCTGTCTCCCAGCTCATTTGACCACTAAACCACAACAGCTGGTTATTATGCTTTTAGATTTTTTTGGTTATTATGCTGGTTATGCTTTTAGAATATACATTTGAATAGGAAAAAATATTCAAAATCAGTTGACAATATTTTCATTAAATCGTGGGAATAAAACGTTCCTTCCCCTTCCCCCACATCAATGCTGTATTATTCCACGATTAACAAAAAAGATCAGCTTTTTGCGCGTGTAGATTCACCAACATTACCTATGGGGAGGGAAGACCGTATTTTGTTGGTTCCTAGTAAAATTCCTAATAATAATGCAAAAGCACGCAAGTATACCCTTCGATATTCTTTCAATGTCGAGACACGTGATCGAGATACCACAATAGGCGTTGGCAATTTGCGAATCTGAGCGTGCTAAACTAAATTTGCTAATTTTCATTCGCCATTTCTGAGGTTCAAACAGCGCAGTGTATTTTATCTAATGTTTTACCAAAAGAACCGAGAATTTTTCTTCGCTTTATGATCTTATGACTATATCGATCATTATGTCGCACTCTTGACTCAAGGCATTTCTTTGTTTGGACTTTTAATTATGCATTTGCGTACATGTAAAACACCTCACACAATGCCTCACACAAGTGACGCCACTTAAAGTCAAGTGTTTTGTTGATGCTCACGGTATCAACAACCTTACGATATTTCCTTGAGGAAGATTCTGAGTTTGAATTTTGTAAAAATTTTGAATTTGTTGTCAAAGGGATGTTTGCAAAACTGTTCGAGACTATGCCCTTTGGCTGGCACGTGTTGAATGAGCTGCCTCCACTACAATTGGGCTATAAAAAGAAAGTATAGGTAATTAAGGTTGGATGTCTTGCGTTGTCCACATAATTTTGTCCAGGATTGTAGACTCGTCTATAGTGCACAATTATCCCAAGTAATTATTTTTTTGTACATGAAAGAAAATCTGTCATCTCCGTTAAAAACGTTATGAGATGAATTCTGTTCGTCCTTTATAATTATATGCTTTTAATAATATAATCATGTGGATAGGAAAAAATATATTCAATCTCAGACGACAATAATTTCATTGAACGGAAATATTATGCGCATATTGCGTTTCTGTATAGACTCTTGGTCAGAGTTAAGCTGTTTACAAATAAAGCATGTGCATATGAACAATACAATCCCACTATATATACGCAATCTGAATAGTAGCATTCCAGAATAGTCTGTATATAGTAGTTATTTTGTGATTGCGTAAATGGCAGAATAATGCAGTGTTGCTTCGGCTTAAATAAACATACTAAATATATGTCTTTTGTAAACACAGTACAAGATACCTTAATAAAATAATGCTTACACTTTATAATTCGCACTAAAGTTATCAAGAAATACCTTTGTGAAGGATATACATTTGTTGCTACAGTACTGATCACGTCAACCGGCGTTTCAAAATATCTCTCTCTTACTCCGTGCTGTGTCTTTGTACTTGCATGCAGTGATAATGGAGCGATGTACATTTTGAACTAACTGAAATACACCTTTCACTATCTGAATTTCACGTAATCAGTCCGACTTTTTGTAACATGAAAATGTGTATGTGTTGTATAATTATTGAGATTAGTCTCAGCTTTGAACAAACTTCATCAGGAAATTATTTGGCATTGAAACCAGACTTAACAATGAAAATAATCGACAGATATTAATAAAACATTCGTACAAATTAACAAAGAGAACGAATATTTGCAGTCCAAGGGTAATCTGTACACCGTCTGGATTCTGGGGCTGTTTACGTGATTTCGGAATGAGTTTCATTCCAGAATGAATCAAAACGTTAAACGCTTTTATATACAGTATGAATTGTGATACTAGTACTGAAATAACGCGGAAGCGTAAATTAACCGTTTTGGTGGTGGAAAAAACAAGCTGCGCATACGAAATACCGTAATCAAATGACAGTGCATTCGTTTAGATGCTAAACATTATTCACGTTTTAACTACTGTTGCCGTCCTAGTAGCAGCCTCAAATCTTTCAATCTAGAATGAACTCAATCCGGATTGAGCTACATCTCATTCCGGATTTATGTAAATTTCACCTAAAGAAATTTTAACATGCAGAACCGGTATGAGTTCAATCTGGAATGAAACTCAATCCGTATTCATGTATTTTACAATTGGAACTGAAGTTACTAAAGTATACCTTTACGTAGGAAATACATTTTCTTAATACGTAATAAATTTAGCAAAATCACCTCGATCTTGCTATAGTCGTGCTGTCTTTGTATCATTTATAGTGCTAATGGCGAAACAGCTCTTGAACTAATTAACATCACTAACACAAGCTAATCGTGAGCGTGTTCGATGGACCTGAATATGCATGATTATTTATCTCATATATTTATAATTTGGTCGAACGACTCAACAGCTATATGGTTATTGTAAAACGATATTTCCAGTGCGTTCCACACTTCCAGCTATATCCGTATAGTTGAAACAGGATTTTCCCTTTCAAGCTAAAATTATTTTTAGCAACATAAAACTGAAAATCTGTATACTAGTTTCCAAAACATTTCTAAAACATTTTAGTGCAAAACTCATAATGAAGAGAATCGTTATTTTTGTGATGCACTGAGAAAGGGAAACAAATAGAAATGGTTTTGTTATTTAGTAGACCATGAGATGAGATTCCTATTCGTCCTTCGTATTGACATATAGTTTAGTAGATTTATCGCCCTTTTAGGTGAACGGAATACTATATAACGGAATAACGTTATAACGTTAACGGAATAACGTGAACGGAATAATATAAACAGGCTAGAAGACCAATTGATAGGATTCCGAGGGCCTATGATTTAAGGTCGTTATCCGAGAAGACCCGAAAGTCTTGCTGGTATTATTGCAAAGGCAGCAGTTTCTCCTGAATTATTTTTAATGGACCACCCTGAGTTGTGGTCGGACCCAGGATTTGAACCTGTCTCCCAGCTCATTTGACCACTAAACCACAACAGCTGGTTATTATGCTTTTAGATTTTTTTGGTTATTATGCTGGTTATGCTTTTAGAATATACATTTGAATAGGGAAAAATATTCAAAATCAGTTGACAATATTTTCATTAAATCGTGGGAATAAAACGTTCCTTCCCCTTCCCCAACATCAATGCTGTATTATTCCACGATTAACAAAAAAGATCAGCTTTTTGCGCGGGTAGATTCACCAACATTACCTATGCGGAGGGAAGACCGTATTTTGTTGGTTCCTAGTAAAATTCCTAATAATAATGCAAAAGCACGCAAGTATACCCTTCGATATTTTTTCAATGTCGAGACAAGTGATCGAGATACCACAATAGGCGCTGGCAATTTGCGAATCTGAGCGTGCTAAACTAAATTTGCTAATTTTCATTCGCCATTTCTGAGGTTCAAACTGCGCAGTGTATTTTATCTAATGTTTTACCAAAAGAACCGAGAATTTTTCTTCGCTTTATGATCTTATGACTATATCGATCATTATGTCGCACTCTTGACTCAAGGCATTTCTTTGTTTGGACTTTTAATTATGCATTTGCGTACATGTAAAACACCTCACACAATGCCTCACACAAGTGACGCCACTTAAAGTCAAGTGTTTTGTTGATGCTCACGGTATCAACAACCTTACGATTTCCTTGAGGAAGATTCTGAGTTTGAATTTTGTAAAAATTTTGAATTTGTTGTCAAAGGGATGTTTGCAAAACTGTTCGAGACTATGCCCTTTGGCTGGCACGTGTTGAATGAGCTGCTTCCACTACAATTGGGCTATAAAAATAAAGTATAGGTAATTAACGTTGGATGTCTTGCGTTGTCCACATAATTTTGTCCAGGATTGTAGACTCGTCTATAGTGCACATTATTATCCCGAGTAGTTATTTTTTTGTACATGAAAGAAAATCTGTCATCTCCGTTAAAAACGTTATGAGATGAATTCTGTTCGTCCTTTATAATTATATGCTTTTAATAATATAATCATGTGGATAGGAAAAAATATATTCAATCTCAGACGACAATAATTTCATTGAACGGAAATATTATGCGCATATTGCGTTTCTGTATAGACTCTTGGTCAGAGTTAAGCTGTTTACAAATAAAGCATGACTGTGCATATATGAACAATACAATCCCACTATATATACGCAATCTGAATAGTAGCATTCCAGAATAGTCTGTATATAGTAGTTATTTTGTGATTGCGTAAATGGCAGAATAATGCAGTGTTGCTTCGGCTTAAATAAACATACTAAATATATGTCTTTTGTAAACACAGTACAAGATACCTTAATAAAATAATGCTTACACTTTATAATTCGCACTAAAGTTATCAAGAAATACCTTTGTGAAGGATATACATTTGTTGCTACAGTACTGATCACGTCAACCGGCGTTTGAAAATATCTCTCTCTTACTCCGTGCTGTGTCTTTGTAGCTACTTGCATGCAGTGATAATGGAGCGATGTACATTTTGAACTAACTGAAATACACCTTTCACTATCTGAATTTCACGTAATCAGTCCGACTTTTTGTAACATGAAAATGTGTATGTGTTGTATAATTATTGAGATTAGTCTCAGCTTTGAACAAACTTCATCAGGAAATTATTTGTCATTGAAACCAGACTTAACAATGAAAATAATCGACAGATATTAATAAAATATTCGTACAAATTAACAAAGAGAACGAATTTTTGCAGTCCAAGGCGCAATCTGTACACCGTCTGGATTCTGGGGCTGTTTACGTGATTTCGGAATGAGTTTCATTCCAGAATGAATCAAAACGTTAAACGCTTTTATATACAGTATGAATTGTGATACTAGTACTGAAATAACGCGGAAGCGTAAATTAACCGTTTTGGTGGTGGAAAAAACAAGCTGCGCATACGAAATACCGTAATCAAATGACAGTGCATTCGTTTAGATGCTAAAAATTATTCACGTTTTAACTACTGTTGCCGTCCTACTAGCAGCCTCAAATCTTTCAATCTGGAATGAACTCAATCCGGATTGAGCTAGCATCGGATAGAACTGAAGTTATATAAAGTATACCTTTACGTAGGAAATACATTTTCTTAATACGTAATAAATTTAGCAAAATCATCTCGATCTTGCTATAGTCGTGCTGACTTTGTATCATTTATAGTGCTAATGGCGAAACAGCTCTTGAACTAATTAACATCACTAACACAAGCTAATCGTGAGCGTGTTCGATGGACCTGAATATGCATGATTATTTATCTCATATATTTATAATTTGGTCGAACGACTCAACAGCTATATGGTTATTGTAAAACGATATTTCCAGTGCGTTCCACACTTCCAGCTATATCCGTATAGTTGAAATAGGATTTTCCCTTTCAAGCTAAAATTATTTTTAGCAACATAAAACTGAAAATCTGTATACTAGTTTCCAAAACATTTCTAAAACATTTTAGTGCAAAACTCATAATGAAGAGAATCGTTATTTTTGTGATGCACTGAGAAAGGGAAACAAATAGAAATGGTTTTGTTATTTAGTAGACCATGAGATGAGATTCCTATTCGTCCTTCGTATTGACATATAGTTTAGTAGATTTATCGCTCTTTTAGGTGAACGGAATACTATATAACGGAATAACGTTATAACGTTAACGGAATAACGTGAACGGAATAATATAAACAGGCTAGAAGACCAATTGATAGGATTCCGAGGGCCTATGATTTAAGGTCGTTATCCGAGAAGACCCGAAAGTCTTGCTGGTATTATTGCAAAGGCAGCAGTTTCTCCTGAATTATTTTTAATGGACCACCCTGAGTTGTGGTCGGACCCAGGATTTGAACCTGTCTCCCAGCTCATTTGACCACTAAACCACAACAGCTGGTTATTATGCTTTTAGATTTTTTTGGTTATTATGCTGGTTATGCTTTTAGAATATACATTTGAATAGGGAAAAATATTCAAAATCAGTTGACAATATTTTCATTAAATCGTGGGAATAAAACGTTCCTTCCCCTTCCCCAACATCAATGCTGTATTATTCCACGATTAACAAAAAAGATCAGCTTTTTGCGCGGGTAGATTCACCAACATTACCTATGCGGAGCGAAGACCGTATTTTGTTGGTTCCTAGTAAAATTCCTAATAATAATGCAAAAGCACGCAAGTATACCCTTCGATATTTTTTCAATGTCGAGACAAGTGATCGAGATACCACAATAGGCGCTGGCAATTTGCGAATCTGAGCGTGCTAAACTAAATTTGCTAATTTTCATTCGCCATTTCTGAGGTTCAAACTGCGCAGTGTATTTTATCTAATGTTTTACCAAAAGAACCGAGAATTTTTCTTCGCTTTATGATCTTATGACTATATCGATCATTATAGGCCCATTTACACGACAAGAGTTTTTGGTACGGCACTCCAAATTTTGGCCCGCGGACCTATATTTTTTGGCCTGGCACTCTTGATTTTTGTCGTGTAAACGCAAAATTATGGGTCCGCGGGCCGAAAATTTTAAGCGGGCCGAGACCGCCTGGAGAGGTAGTCTCGGCCCGTCAAAAAGCGGTCCGTGCCCAAAATGTTGTAGCGTCAGCAATTTTTCTACCTGATTGTGCGGGAAATTATGGCGGGAACGACATGTTCGGGTAAACATGGCGTCCAAAAACAGTAGAGGCAAAGTATGGTCTGACGAAGAAACCACACTTCTTCTTAATTTCTGGTCCGAAGAGGCAATACAAATAGCGTTGGATAAAGCTAAATGTTCGAAAGATACAAGTCGTGTTTATCGGACTTTACTGGTGAGTCTTCTACATGTATATGTATGAATGATGTATATGCAAATGTATAAATGTTTGCCATATTCATGAAACTAGAGTAGAAATTTTGGTAGCCCATCATGAATATTTTAGACCTATGTATCTACCAACGTTAGGCATATTAAAGCATTTAACATTTATTTATTGTAGGGACCATACATATTGTCTTATTTTCCACTATAGGAACAAGTGCAAGCTAAGGGACATGAAGACCTTACACTGAAAGAAGTTATTAATAAAATGAAGAAATCGCGCCAAAAATATAAAACTGAAAAGGATAAAAGCAGAAAGTCTGGAAATAACAGAAAAAAGAAGTGGAAATATTTTGATAAGATAGACAGCTTTATGTCTCAAAGGCATAATGTTACTCCAGTTGCCATCCTTGATACGATGGATGAATGTAAGAAGAATGATGACAACTGCAATGATAATGATCCTGACTTAGGTATATTTTATATTTGGTTGTTCTTAAAAAAATAGTTTTGCCATCATGTGAAGGGCAGTAGGGGGGGGGGGGGGGGGGGGGGGGGGGGGGGGGGGGGGGGGGGCAATAGTTAGGGGGGGCAAACAATTCGAGTGCCAGGCACAAGGTTCCTAGGGGGGCCTAGGGCATGCTCCCCCAGGAAAATTCTGAATCTTCGGTGTCTAAAACTGCATTTCCTGTGTTTTTGAGGCATTTTGAGAAGAACATAAAGGTTTTACAAAGTCACTTTTTTACCAGACTGGAACATAGATTATTTCCATGCAATATATGAATCTAATGTATCTTAATAAAATCAAGAAAGAATTATTATTTGTGATATACCAAGCTGTGTTTATTTATTACATTGTAGTTAATAGTCTAGTGGAAAAGTATGGAAGAGGCAACACATTCCATCATAAATGTCAAACTTGTGATTATGAAAAAGAAATGTATTCCGATGGTGTTCATGCTTCAGAAGGTGGCTCTCTCATGGTTTATGATGAAAAAGAAGCATTTTCATGTCCAAACTGTGGGATTGATCAAAGTATGATCAATATTTCTTTATATGATCATTATTTAACCCCTAAAGGACCATTCATTGTTTATAGGGAATACTGGGTTGGCAAATCATGGGTAGCATTATTCATTATTTTTTAAACCCTGTGGTGTCTAGCTGGTATCAAAAATCCCAAGCCTTTATGAGTTCAGGCAAAAAATGCCATACAGTACCTGATACAAAAACAAAAAAAAAAATTAATAAATAAACCATTTTTATCAGAGTGTAGTTTACAGTTTCAATAAGAGAGCTACTGGTATATAGGGTGGCTGACAAGACTATAATAAAGTCATCCTTCTTCAACCCCTGTATTTTTGTTGTGGTAAAATTTCATTCACCCATCTAAAATATTGAAAAAATTCCAAATGCTGGTACAATATTTTTTTGCCAACCCTGTATTACCAATAAATAATGAATGCCCCCTAAGCTACAATGTACCATTATTTATCATTTTACTCCAGTGGTGGTGGTGCAGAGAGGACACATCCCTAACTCTCTCCAATTTTGATTTTCCAATTTGGCCAAAATCAAGGAAAGAAGTTGGGGGAGGGGGCATAATTTTTTGATCTTAACTCACCTACACTGACCAAAATAATGTTTTAATACCAAAATATGTAAAACATGAACAGTGTGGCTCATGCACAAGTCTAAGAATACCAGAATGTAGGGCAGATTGTCTCTGTCCACTAATTCCTTGACTTGCAAAGAGTGTTCACTCCAAAAATCGAATATTTAATTTTCAATATTTACCAGGCTGATGATAACTAACCCTGCAGCTTTGTTTGCTTTAGATGAAGAAAATGCTGAGGCGATGGAAAAAGGTGAAACAGAAGATGAAAAAGAAGATGAGAAGGATGAAAACGAGAATGGGAAAGATGAAAAGAAGAAAGATGAAAAGAAGAATGATGAAAAGAAGAAAGATGAAGAGGGAAAAGCACTGAAAGTTGGTACTGGTACCAAGAAAAGAAAAAGTTCGGTTGAAAAGGGTTTAGAATTAGTGTTTGAAAAATTTAAAGAGACTAGTAAAGATGAGTTTGAAAGGTAATATAGTATTATTTTATGTACCTCAAAAATTATAATAATATTAAAAATGCACAGAAATACTCTTGTAGAAATATAAGGGTCAAAAGTTCCTGTTAGACATAGAAGTTATTTGAGGTCTATATATCTATAACTTATATTTGGTAATTGTTTTGATTGTTGTAGACACAAAAAACTTGAAGAAATGCGGATGGAAAAAGAACACAAATTTCAAAGAGAACAGGCAGATGTAGAAGCCCAACGGAGGAAGGAAGAAAGAGAGCACGAGTTGAAAATGATAAGCATTATGATGGGGAACGCAAATAATCAACCTCGTGCCTCAAGTTCCAATGCTCCTACAGTTCTTTATGCACCCCCTTTTGCACCTTTCCAACAAAACAATATTGCAAGTGCAAATTCCAGTATTGCACCAACGAGTGGCCCTGTCTACGGCACATTTGTAGACAAAGACAAGACATTCTTCCAGTTTTAGAACTGTTTGTTGTTTTACACTTCAGTTTTTATCCTAATTGTTAATGATCTTAGGGTTCTTTGATATTAATTGTTTACGTACGAAAATATAAACTGCAATCTTATTTTAAGTAATATTATAATAGCACTTTCTATAGGGTACCTGCGACGACCAAGACAAGTTATTTACAAGATTCTAATATATCGTATTCTTACCGTTAAAACAATTTAGTTTACAAAGATTTAAAGGCGTTGTTTTTTAAAATATTTTGGCGCTACAGCCAACTCTCGCCTTGCAGACACCCCGCTTTTACGGACACACCGCTATTAATTACGGATTTGCGGACACTACAAGTGCGCTGTCACGGTTCCCCCCCAGGGTGTCCTCGAGACAAGAGTTGACTGTGATCCCAAATTTACAAAAACAAAATGCCCCCCAATAGTTTGAACATGAATCACAGCAAAAAGCTTGAGACATTCATTGTCCAGAGAAATAGTTTGATAATGTATCACGAATACTTTGAGCGTCAGGCAATACGTTGTCGTTGTCATCGTATGCTTCCACTATCACTTGGACCTCTTCATTTTCTCCCCATAGTGGCAAGAAATCATTCTTCTGAAGCTCGCATACGTTGTGCAAAATACAGGATGCATATGTAACGTTCACTAAGTTCGAAATATCCATGTCAACTCGCTTTGAGAACCGAATAAATCGAACCTTTCCACCTGCCAAAAGTGTTTTCTACTGTCACTCTTGCGCGACTTAGTCGATAGTTAATAGCCGTTTCACTCCTAGGCGCATTATTGTTTTGGGGATATCCCTTTATTACCCATGGTAACAATGGATAAGCTGGATCAGCCACAATGAAAGGCGGGATTTCCTCTCCATTTATCTCCTTTGTTAGGTCGTTTGGAAAGAGTTTTTGCTCGTTGCCTTTCGCAAAAATTGCTGAGTTGGAAAAAACGCGTGCGTCGTGAACACTACCCGGCCATCCAATCACAACATCCCTGTACAGATAATTGCAATCGACTACGGCCTGCATTAATATGCTGTGATAGCCCTTTCGATTTACGTACTCTATGTGACTTTCCGATGGCGCAAGAATTGGAATGTGCGTCCCATCAATAGCCCCTGCACACATTGGGAAACCCCACATTTTCTCGTAGCCTTCGATCACTTTCAGTAGTTGGTTTCCTTGTGGAAAATTGATCACATTTGACAACCGTTTAGCAATAGCACAGCACACATCTTTCACACACAAACAAACAAACGATGTAGACTCCAAATAGATTGCCGATCGTTCGGTATTCTGCAGTAGAGGCCAAGAAATACAAGGTAAGGGCTAATCGCCGCTCCGGTGGAATTGCTAAGCGCATGGTAGTATCAGTTCGGCATATATCATTACGTATGGTATTTAGAAGAAACGCGAATGTGTCTTTTCTTACTCGAAAGTTAGTGTACCATAACTCATCACCATACATTTGCTCCACCATTTCGATCCATACAAACGATCTTGGGTGCGTCCACAACAAGCGATTTCGTGGTCGACACAAGCAAGCCAATATAGCTTCCACAAATGCAATTCTTCGCCTTTTTTGAAAGAGAATCGAAGATTTGTCACTTCTCTTTATACGTTTTAATGATGGAGAAGTTCTCTTAGTTTTACTTCCAAGAATATACCGCTTTATAATCCACTGCTTTATGGGCTCTAAAGTGTTGTTGTTTACCGCCATATTTCAAATATCCAGCGCGAAAAATTACTAAGCGAATTACCGCTTGCATTTGTGCACTAAGGGCTCTTGATTTTTTAGCGGGCCCACATGTTTTTGGGGTACCCGCTATAAATTTTCGGTCCGGCGGCCCATCAAAATAATTGTCGTATAAACGCAAATTGCCGGGCCAAAAACTATAGGTCCGCGGGCCAAAATTTGGAGTGCCGTACCAAAAACTCTTGTCGTGTAAATGGGCCATATGTCGCACTCTTGACTCAAGGCATTTCTTTGTTTGGACTTTTAATTATGCATTTGCGTACATGTAAAACACCTCACACAATGCCTCACACAAGTGACGCCACTTAAAGTCAAGTGTTTTGTTGATGCTCACGGTATCAACAACCTTACGATTTCCTTGAGGAAGATTCTGAGTTTGAATTTTGTAAAAATTTTGAATTTGTTGTCAAAGGGATGTTTGCAAAACTGTTCGAGACTATGCCCTTTGGCTGGCACGTGTTGAATGAGCTGCTTCCACTACAATTGGGCTATAAAAATAAAGTATAGGTAATTAACGTTGGATGTCTTGCGTTGTCCACATAATTTTGTCCAGGATTGTAGACTCGTCTATAGTGCACATTATTATCCCGAGTAATTATTTTTTTGTACATGAAAGAAAATCTGTCATCTCCGTTAAAAACGTTATGAGATGAATTCTGTTCGTCCTTTATAATTATATGCTTTTAATAATATAATCATGTGGATAGGAAAAAATATATTCAATCTCAGACGACAATAATTTCATTGAACGGAAATATTATGCGCATATTGCGTTTCTGTATAGACTCTTGGTCAGAGTTAAGCTGTTTACAAATAAAGCATGACTGTGCATATATGAACAATACAATCCCACTATATATACGCAATCTGAATAGTAGCATTCCAGAATAGTCTGTATATAGTAGTTATTTTGTGATTGCGTAAATGGCAGAATAATGCAGTGTTGCTTCGGCTTAAATAAACATACTAAATATATGTCTTTTGTAAACACAGTACAAGATACCTTAATAAAATAATGCTTACACTTTATAATTCGCACTAAAGTTATCAAGAAATACCTTTGTGAAGGATATACATTTGTTGCTACAGTACTGATCACGTCAACCGGCGTTTTGAAAATATCTCTCTCTCTTACTCCGTGCTGTGTCTTTTGTAGCTACTTGCATGCAGTGATAATGGAGCGATGTACATTTTGAACTAACTGAAATACACCTTTCACTATCTGAATTTCACGTAATCAGTCCGACTTTTTGTAACATGAAAATGTGTATGTGTTGTATAATTATTGAGATTAGTCTCAGCTTTGAACAAACTTCATCAGGAAATTATTTTGTCATTGAAACCAGACTTAACAATGAAAATAATCGACAGATATTAATAAAATATTCGTACAAATTAACAAAGAGAACGAATTTTTGCAGTCCAAGGCGCAATCTGTTACCACCGTCTGGATTCTGGGGCTGTTTACGTGATTTCGGAATGAGTTTCATTCCAGAATGAATCAAAACGTTAAACGCTTTTATATACAGTATGAATTGTGATTACTAGTACTGAAATAACGCGGAAGCGTAAATTAACCGTTTTGGTGGTGGAAAAAAACAAGCTGCGCATACGAAATACCGTAATCAAATGACAGTGCATTCGTTTAGATGCTAAAAATTATTCACGTTTTAACTACTGTTGCCGTCCTACTAGCAGCCTCAAATCTTTTCAATCTGGAATGAACTCAATCCGGATTGAGCTAGCATCGGATAGAACTGAAGTTATATAAAGTTATACCTTTACGTAGGAAATACATTTTCTTAATACGTAATAAATTTAGCAAAATCATCTCGATCTTGCTATAGTCGTGCTGACTTTGTATCATTTTATAGTGCTAATGGCGAAACAGCTCTTGAACTAATTAACATCACTAACACAAGCTAATCGTGAGCGTGTTCGATGGACCTGAATATGCATGATTATTTATCTCATATATTTATAATTTGGTTCGAACGACTCAACAGCTATATGGTTATTGTAAAACGATATTTCCAGTGCGTTCCACACTTCCAGCTATATCCGTATAGTTGAAATAGGATTTTCCCTTTCAAGCTAAAATTATTTTTAGCAAACATAAAACTGAAAATCTGTATACTAGTTTCCAAAACATTTCTAAAACATTTTAGTGCAAAACTCATAATGAAGAGAATCGTTATTTTTGTGATGCACTGAGAAAGGGAAACAAATAGAAATGGTTTTGTTATTTAGTAGACCATGAGATGAGATTCCTATTCGTCCTTCGTATTGACATATAGTTTAGTAGATTTATCGCTCTTTTAGGTGAACGGAATACTATATAACGGAATAACGTTATAACGTTAACGGAATAACGTGAACGGAATAATATAAACAGGCTAGAAGACCAATTGATAGGATTCCGAGGGCCTATGATTTAAGGTCGTTATCCGAGAAGACCCGAAAGTCTTGCTGGTATTATTGCAAAGGCAGCAGTTTATCCTGAATTATTTTTAATGGACCACCCTGAGTTGTGGTCGGACCCAGGATTTGAACCTGTCTCCCAGCTCATTTGACCACTAAACCACAACAGCTGGTTATTATGCTTTTAGATTTTTTTGGTTATTATGCTGGTTATGCTTTTAGAATATACATTTGAATAGGAAAAAATATTCAAAATCAGTTGACAATATTTTCTTTAAATCGTGGGAATAAAACGTTCCTTCCCCTTCCCCAACATCAATGCTGTATTATTCCACGATTAACAAAAAAGATCAGCTTTTTGCGCGTGTAGATTCACCAACATTACCTATGGGGAGGGAAGACCGTATTTTGTTGGTTCCTAGTAAAATTCCTAATAATAATGCAAAAGCACGCAAGTATACCCTTCGATATTTTTTCAATGTCGAGACACGTGATCGAGATACCACAATAGGCGTTGGCAATTTGCGAATCTGAGCGTGCTAAACTAAATTTGCTAATTTTCATTCGCCATTTCTGAGGTTCAAACAGCGCAGTGTATTTTATCTAATGTTTTACCAAAAGAACCGAGAATTTTTCTTCGCTTTATGATCTTATGACTATATCGATCATTATGTCGCACTCTTGACTCAAGGCATTTCTTTGTTTGGACTTTTAATTATGCATTTGCGTACATGTAAAAACACCTCACACAATGCCTCACACAAGTGACGCCACTTAAAGTCAAGTGTTTTTGTTGATGCTCACGGTTATCAAACAACCTTACGATTTCCTTGAGGAAGATTCTGAGTTTGAATTTTGTAAAAATTTTGAATTTGTTGTCAAAGGGATGTTTGCAAAACTGTTCGAGACTATGCCCTTTGGCTGGCACGTGTTGAATGAGCTGCTTCCACTACAATTGGGCTATAAAAATAAAGTATAGGTAATTAACGTTGGATGTCTTGCGTTGTCCACATAATTTTGTCCATGATTGTAGACTCGTCTATAGTGCACAATTATCCCGAGTAATTATTTTTTTGTACATGAAAGAAAATCTGTCATCTCCGTTAAAAACGTTATGAGATGAATTCTGTTCGTCCTTTATAATTATATGCTTTTAATAATATTATAATCATGTGGATAGGAAAAAATATATTCAATCTCAGACGACAATAATTTCATTGAACGGAAATATTATGAGCATAGTGCGTTTCTGTATAGACTCTTGGTCAGAGTTAAGCTGTTTACAAATAAAGCATGTGCATATGAACAATACAATCCCACTATATATACGCAATCTGAATAGTAGCATTCCAGAATAGTCTGTATATAGTAGTTATTTTGTGATTGCGTAAATGGCAGAATAATGCAGTGTTGCTTCGGCTTAAATAAACATACTAAATATATGTCTTTTGTAAACACAGTACAAGATACCTTAATAAAATAATGCTTACACTTTATAATTCGCACTAAAGTTATCAAGAAATACCTTTGTGAAGGATATACATTTGTTGCTACAGTACTGATCACGTCAACCGGCGTTTTCAAAATATCTCTCTCTTACTCCGTGCTGTGTCTTTGTACTTGCATGCAGTGATAATGGAGCGATGTACATTTTGAACTAACTGAAATACACCTTTCACTATCTGAATTTCACGTAATCAGTCCGACTTTTTGTAACATGAAAATGTGTATGTGTTGTATAATTATTGAGATTAGTCTCAGCTTTGAACAAACTTCATCAGGAAATTATTTGGCATTGAAACCAGACTTAACAATGAAAATAATCGACAGATATTAATAAAATATTCGTACAAATTAACAAAGAGAACGAATTTTTGCAGTCCAAGGGTAATCTGTACACCGTCTGGATTCTGGGGCTGTTTACGTGATTTCGGAATGAGTTTCATTCCAGAATGAATCAAAAAACGTTAACGTTAAACGCAAAACGTAAAACGTTAAACGCTTTTATATACAGTATGAATTGTGATACTAGTACTGAAATAACGCGGAAGCGTAAATTAACCGTTTTGGTGGTGGAAAAAACAAGCTGCGCATACGAAATACCGTAATCAAATGACAGTGCATTCGTTTAGATGCTAAAAATTATTCACGTTTTAACTACTGTTGCCGTCCTACTAGCAGCCTCAAATCTTTCAATCTGGAATGAACTCAATCCGGATTGAGCTCGCATCTCATTCCGGATTTATGTAAATTTCACCTAAAGAAATTTTAACATGCAGAACCGGTATGAGTTCAATCTGGAATGAAACTCAATCCGTATTCATGTATTTTACAATTGGAACTGAAGTTACTAAAGTATACCTTTACGTAGGAAATACATTTTCTTAATACGTAATAAATTTAGCAAAATCACCTCGATCTTGCTATAGTCGTGCTGTCTTTGTATCATTTATAGTGCTAATGGCGAAACAGCTCTTGAACTAATTAACATCACTAACACAAGCTAATCGTGAGCGTGTTCGATGGACCTGAATATGCATGATTATTTATCTCATATATTTATAATTTGGTCGAACGACTCAACAGCTATATGGTTATTGTAAAACGATATTTCCAGTGCGTTCCACACTTCCAGCTATATCCGTATAGTTGAAACAGGATTTTCCCTTTCAAGCTAAAATTATTTTTAGCAACATAAAACTGAAAATCTGTATACTAGTTTCCAAAACATTTCTAAAACATTTTAGTGCAAAACTCATAATGAAGAGAATCGTTATTTTTGTGATGCACTGAGAAAGGGAAACAAATAGAAATGGTTTTGTTATTTAGTAGACCATGAGATGAGATTCCTATTCGTCCTTCGTATTGACATATAGTTTAGTAGATTTATCGCTCTTTTAGGTGAACGGAATACTATATAACGGAATAACGTTATAACGTTAACGGAATAACGTGAACGGAATAATATAAACAGGCTAGAAGACCAATTGATAGGATTCCGAGGGCCTATGATTTAAGGTCGTTATCCGAGAAGACCCGAAAGTCTTGCTGGTATTATTGCAAAGGCAGCAGTTTCTCCTGAATTATTTTTAATGGACCACCCTGAGTTTGTGGTCGGACCCAGGATTTGAACCTGTTCTCCCAGCTCATTTGACCACTAAACCACAACAGCTGGTTATTATGCTTTTAGATTTTTTTGGTTATTATGCTGGTTATGCTTTTAGAATATACATTTGAATAGGGAAAAATATTCAAAATCAGTTGACAATATTTTCATTAAATCGTGGGAATAAAACGTTCCTTCCCCTTCCCCAACATCAATGCTGTATTATTCCACGATTAACAAAAAAGATCAGCTTTTTGCGCGGGTAGATTCACCAACATTACCTATGGGGAGGGAAGACCGTATTTTGTTGGTTCCTAGTAAAATTCCTAATAATAATGCAAAAGCACGCAAGTATACCCTTCGATATTTTTTCAATGTCGAGACAAGTGATCGAGATACCACAATAGGCGCTGGCAATTTGCGAATCTGAGCGTTGCTAAACTAAATTTGCTAATTTTCATTCGCCATTTCTGAGGTTCAAACTGCGCAGTGTATTTTATCTAATGTTTTACCAAAAGAACCGAGAATTTTTCTTCGCTTTATGATCTTATGACTATATCGATCATTATGTCGCACTCTTGACTCAAGGCATTTCTTTGTTTGGACTTTTAATTATGCATTTGCGTACATGTAAAACACCTCACACAATGCCTCACACAAGTGACGCCACTTAAAGTCAAGTGTTTTGTTGATGCTCACGGTATCAACAACCTTTACGATTTCCTTGAGGAAGATTCTGAGTTTGAATTTTGTAAAAATTTTGAATTTGTTGTCAAAGGGATGTTTGCAAAACTGTTCGAGGACTATGCCCTTTGGCTGGCACGTGTTTGAATGAGCTGCTTCCACTACAATTGGGCTATAAAAATAAAGTATAGGTAATTAACGTTGGATGTCTTGCGTTGTCCACATAATTTTGTCCAGGATTGTAGACTCGTCTATAGTGCACAATTATCCCAAGTAATTATTTTTTTGTACATGAAAGAAAATCTGTCATCTCCGTTAAAAACGTTATGAGATGAATTCTGTTCGTCCTTTATAATTATATGCTTTTAATAATATTATAATCATGTGGATAGGAAAAAATATATTCAATCTCAGACGACAATAATTTCATTGAACGGAAATATTATGAGCATAGTGCGTTTCTGTATAGACTCTTGGTCAGAGTTAAGCTGTTTACAAATAAAGCATGTGCATTATGAACAATACAATCCCACTATATATACGCAATCTGAATAGTAGCATTCCAGAATAGTCTGTATATAGTAGTTATTTTGTGATTGCGTAAATGGCAGAATAATGCAGTGTTGCTTCGGCTTAAATAAACATACTAAATATATGTCTTTTGTAAACACAGTACATGATACCTTAATAAAATACACTTTATTACACTTTATAATTCGCACTAAAGTTATCAAGAAATACCTTTGTGAAGGATATACATTTGTTGCTACAGTACTGATCACGTCAACCGGCGTTTCAAAATATCTCTCTCTTACTCCGTGCTGTGTCTTTGTACTTGCATGCAGTGATAATGGAGCGATGTACATTTTGAACTAACTGAAATACACCTTTCACTATCTGAATTTCACGTAATCAGTCCGACTTTTTGTAACATGAAAATGTGTATGTGTTGTATAATTATTGAGATTAGTCTCAGCTTTGAACAAACTTCATCAGGAAATTATTTGGCATTGAAACCAGACTTAACAATGAAAATAATCGACAGATATTAATAAAATATTCGTACAAATTAACAAAGAGAACGAATTTTTGCAGTCCAAGGGTATATCTGTACACCGTCTGGATTCTGGGGCTGTTTACGTGATTTCGGAATGAGTTTCATTCCAGAATGAATCAAAAACGTTTAAACGCTTTTATATACAGTATGAATTGTGATACTAGTACTGAAATAACGCGGAAGCGTAAATTAACCGTTTTGGTGGTGGAAAAAACAAGCTTCGCATACGAAATACCGTAATCAAATGACAGTGCATTCGTTTAGATGCTAAAAATTATTCACGTTTTAACTACTGTTGCCGTCCTACTAGCAGCCTCAAATCTTTCAATCTGGAATGAACTCAATCCGGATTGAGCTACATCTCATTCCGGATTTATGTAAATTTCACCTAAAGAAATTTTAACATGCAGAACCGGTATGAGTTCAATCTGGAATGAAACTCAATCCGTATTCATGTATTTTACAATTGGAACTGAAGTTATATCAAGTATACCTTTACGTAGGAAATACATTTTCTTAACACGTAATAAATGTTACAAAATCACCTCGATCTTGCTAGTCGTGCTGTCTTTGTATCATTTATAGTGCTAATGGCGAAACGGCTCTTGAACTAATTAACATCACTAACACAAGCTAATCGTGAGCGTGTTCGATGGACCTGAATATGCATGATTATTTATCTCATATATTTATAATTTGGTCGAGCGACTCAACAGCTATATGGTTATTGTAAAACGATATTTCCAGTGCGTTCCACACTTCCAGCTATATCCGTAGTTGAAACAGGATTTTCCCTTTCAAGCTAAAATTGTATTTGTAAAATTGTAAAATCTGTTATAGCACTAGTTTCCAAAAACATTTCTAAAACATTTTCAGTGCAAAATTATGAAATGAAGAGAATCGTTATTTTTGTGATACACTGAGAAAGGTAAACGAATGAAATGGTTTTGTTATTTAGTAGACCATGAGATGAGATTCCTATTCGTCCTTCGTATTGACATATAGTTTAGTAGATTTATCGCTCTTTTAGGTGAACGGAATACACCAACAAGCTAGAAGACCAATTGATAGGATTCCGAGGGCCCATGATTTAAGGTCGTTATCCGAGAAGACCCGAAAGTCTTGCTGGTATTATTGCAAAGGCAGCACTTTCTCCTGAATTATTTTTAATGGACCACCATCCGACCCAGGATTTGAACCTGTGTCTCCCAGCTCATTTGACCACTAAACCACAACAGCCGGTTATTATGCTTTTAGATTTTTTTGATTATTATGCTGGTTATGCTTTTAGAATATACATTTGAATAGGAAAAATATTCAAAATCAGATTACAATATTTTCATTAAATCGTTGGAATAAAACGTTCCTTCCCCTTCCCCCACATCAATGCTGTATTATTGCACGATTAACAAAAAAGATCAGCTTTTTGCGCGTGTAGATTCACCAACATTACCTAGGGGGAGGGAAGACCGTATTTTGTTGGTTCCGAGTAAAATTCCTAACAATAATGCAAAAGCACGCAAGTATACCTATCGATATTATTTCAATGTCGAGACACGTGATCGAGATACCACAATAGGCGTTGGCACTTTGCGAATCTGAGCGTGCTAAACTAAATTTGCTAATTTTCATTCGCCATTTCTGAGGTTCCCATAGCGCAGTGTATTTTATCTAATGTTTTACCAAATGAACCGAGAATTTTTCTTCGCTTTATGATCTTATGACTATATCGATCCTTTGGTCGTAGGCTTGACTCAAGCCATTTCTTCGTTTGGACTTTTAATTATGCTTTTGCGAATGCCTCACACAAGTGACGCCACTTAAAGTCAAGTGTTTTGTTGACATCTTAAAAACTTAATACAAAATTAGGCACTGCTCACGGTAGCTATGATTAAACTCAACAACGATTTCCTTGCGAAAGATTCTGAGTTTTAAATTTTGTAAAAATTGTGGGCGTGGTCAACGATTATTCGATTTTGTGGGCGTGGTCAAAATTTTGTTACTGGAAAGAGGTGACATTTCAAAATAAATTTTGTAAAAATTTTGAATTTGTTCTCAAAGGGCATAGTCTCAAACAGTTTTGCAAATATCGCTTTGGCTCACACGTGTTGAATGAGCTGCTTCCACTACAATTGGGCTATAAAAAGAAAGTATAGGTAATTAACGTTGGATGTCTTGCGTTGTCCTTGACATAATTTTGTCCAGGATTGTAGACTCGTCAGTGCACAAGTATCCCGAGTAATTACCCGAATAATTTGTACATGAAAGAAAATCTGTCATCTCCGTTAAAAACGTTATGAGATGAATTCTGTTCGTCCTTTATATGCTTTTAATAATATATAAACGTGGTAGGAAAAAAAATATTCAATCTCAGACGACAATAATTTCATTGAACGCAAATATTATGCGCATAGTGCGTTTCTGTATAGACTCTTGGTCAGAGTTAATCTGTTTACAAATAAAGCATGTGCATCAGGACATCAGGACATCAGGACATCAGGAAATGTGCGTATATATACGCAATCTGTAAATATAGATAGTAGCATTCCAGAATAGTCTGTATATAGTAGTTATTTTATGATTGCGTAAATGGCAGAATAATGCCGTATTGCTTCGGCTTAAATAAACATACTAAATATATGTCTTTTGTAAACACAGTATAAGATACCTTAATAAAATAATGCTTACACTTTATAATTCGCTCTAAAGTTATCAAGCAATACCTTTGCATTGTGAAGGATATTCATCTGTTAAAACAAAATATCTCTCTTAGGCCCAGGTCAAACGTCGAACTTTTCATGAGTCGAACTCAATGTAAATTAGGAAACTCTTTTGTTTAAGTTCATTTGCATTGAGTTCGTCTCATGAAATGTTCGACGTTTGGCCTGGGCCTCACTCGCCGTGCTGTGTCTTTGTACTTGCATGCAGTGACAATGGCGCGATGTAATTTTGAACTAACTAAAATACACCTTTCACTTTCTGAATTTCATGTAATCAGTTCGACGTTTTGTTACATGAAAATGTGTATGTGTTGTATAATAATTGAGATTTTTCTCAGCTTTGATCAAACTTTATAAGGAAATTATTTGATATTGAAACCCTGACTTAACAATGAAAATAATCGACAGATATTAATGTTTCTGTTATTCAATAGACCATGAGACGAGATTGCTTAACTTCTTTCATATGCACAAAAGACTCTTGAAACCTTCTCGAGGGATCACGCTCGTGTCACCCATCGGTAATTTAAGCGTCACGCATGTGCGCGAGTGTTTGCATTCTCTATATTTACCAAACATGATGACACACCTCATGGGGAAGGCGTCCTTCAAATGAAAAAAATATTCGTACAAATTTACAAAGAGAACGAATTTTTGTAGTCTAGGCGTAATTGTACACAGTCTTGGGGCTGTTTACATGATTTCGGAATGAGTTTCATTCCAGAATGAATTAAAACGTTAAACGCTTTTACATAGGAATTGTGATACTAGTACTGCAATGGCGGTAAAGCGTAAAGCGTTTAGGTGGTGAACAGAACAAGCTTCGGATATGAAATACCGTCGTCAAATAACAGTGCATTCGTTTAGATGATTCACGTTTTAACTACTGTTGCCATCCTACTAGCAGGCCCGGAGCTACGGTGTGTGTGTGTGCGGGGGGGGGGGGGGGGGGGGGGGTGCGTGCGACACCCCCGGCAAATCTTTTTACGAGTTTCAGTCGGCAGAAATAATATTTTAGACGTGTTCGATTTAACACGGACATGTAGAATCATTAACTTTTAGCACTTATCAGTTGAAATTAATTTCAAACACCAAATTTAAGACTCGCAAATCTAATGTTGATGTTATTAATGTTTTGTTGATATGTAAATGTCATCAACGAGAGAACACCAACCATAAATTTATTAAAATGTCATCATGTTTTCATACCGTATATTGATTGGACTAATTAACCATTTCACCAGCTGACCAGGGTCAATCATTTTAGTGGGTACCCAATTTGATAAACTTCGATCTATAGGATGTAGTCGGTACAAGCTCGTGCATCAGTCGGTTGAAGTGAGGTTACACCCCCAGTGAAATACGGCTACTATATTTGTTTATAAATTACTTATAAATCCATAGACCCTTTGCACATAGCAAGCTCTTCTGAAGGACAAAATAAATAATCAATGAAAATACTATAGTTTATATTTTGTGAAACATAATTTATTGTTTTTTTCCTTCAGGGCTTGTGAGATATGTTTATTGGTTTGTCCTCCAGGCTCCAGGGCAATACGTGCATTATAAGGTTGTGTATTTAATCAAAGATCTTTTGTGAAATATGTTTATTGCTATATCCGTAGTTGCATGCTAATTTTTCCGTTTGTGAAGGACATTGTTTAGTGAAACTTGGAGCTGTCTTAAAAAGAATTATTCATGCTATTGAATTATTTATTATTACGTGAGTGGAGTATATTATAAGAATGTGATGCGCTACACTTGAATCCACAGTATCTTCAGAACTGCATGGTTTGCGGATACTAGTTTGGACATTAAACATCTCTCCTAAAAATGATCAAGATTTTCCTTTTGGTGGTACTTTCTGCAAATTTGATTACGCATTTGTAAGTTTTTGTTTCAGCACTTGTTCTCCTAAACATTGAGTAGTTTCATTATTTATACTCACTGAAACAGTCAAAATATACTTTGACTTATTTCAGTTTCTTATTATTATTATTTTAGTTCAAAAGCAGCTTCTACAGCATGGTTTAAAGGAATACATGTATGTAAGTACAAAACCAACATTGATGAGACTTTTCAGCGAGATGAGTGTGCAGGTGACACAAGGTACATATCGATCTTAATCATATTATTGGCTTACTAATAAATTGATAACTTAAGTTCGATCGATTAATGCCGTGTAAACATTATTTTATCAATTCTATTATCATTAACAAATTTAAAATATAATTTTAACATATATATTAAAACGAGGCACACTACGTTCCCTGTGATTATGAGGTGCGATAAAATTATCACTATACCAACTGTTTGTCTTTACCGTGATTGTCAGAGTTGTGCGCGAATACTTTTCTTTGATTATTGTCGGCTAGTAATGCAGTCAATCTGCATGCTATTTTCAAAGTTTAGTCGATTCCCCATTCACGGTACGTAATATTGTCTTTTTTCTCCTTTCTATACCAAGTATACTGTAAGTGGCATACACAATGTACTAAGGGGGCTTTCCATTTACACGGTCAGACTGGTTAGTCCGGCCAGAATGGACCTCCTCTTGATTAGGCCCAAATGTTCCGGGCAGACCAGCCGCACTCCTCAAACGTATCAAAATATTGCCGGACAGACCGCTCTGACGCCACCTACAGGTACCTATACTATCAAGTTTTGTGATTGGTTGATTAAAACAATAAAACAATAGAATCAACCACAAAGAAACCAATGTCCTAACCCTAACCACTTTGTTCCATAGTATTTACTGCCGTAAGTTGCTTTGCCTATCATTAGACTGCTTTGCATGCATCTTTAAATATGACAAAATCGGGTGGAACTCCCTGCGTGTTCGCGCAGGTAAAGATTTGTGACTGGCATCTCCTTATGTTAGATCATCGTGTTGATCGTAGCGAGAAGGTTATGCATGTTTTAATTTATGCTTCATATAGCAAGCCCTTGTGTCATAGGCGGCGGAACAGGGCACTATCAACCTCTCGAAACAGACAGAAATCATGCATATTAAACAGGCTTATATCAATACCTACTGACCAGCTTCTGTTGTAAATGTTCTAAATCCAAAGGCAGCTATTACTAATAATGTTTGAAGAGCGATCAGTATAGATATCATGATTTAATAATAATTTGAAGCTGATCTACATAAAAAACTTCATACCGGATTTTCGGCTGCAGACTGTCAGCCTTCCTCAATGACTAAGTGAATAAGTTCATGTATAACATTTGTTTATTACTCGGGCCTCCCCCCCCTGGGGGGAGAGCACGAGTCTTAAAAAGGGCTCTGTTTATTACTCGGGCCTCCCCTGTGGGGGGAGAGCACGAGTCTTAAAAAGGGCTCTGTTTATTTGGCAATGTCGCGAAATGGCAATTCTTGCATCATCCCACTTGGGTCTGGGTACGAGATCGATCTGAACCACTCACTGACCTCTATATATAACTGGACTGCGTGCTCTCGCCAAAAAGTGGCTGAAAAATGATGGCGTCAGCAGAGGTCAATTTTTTCATAGTAGCGACCACTGACCTGTATTTACAACATTCTGTTGGCGAATTATTAGGCGGCCAATGTTTTTACTTTGAAAAATTAAATACAAATATACAGTATTGATCTCTTTTTATGCTTTTAAGGTGGTTTTTAAAGCAACGTTTTTTGACCAGATGACATTTGACATTATCAATACAAAATAAACGAGTTTAAAATGTGTTTTAATGTTTACTGGGTTATGTTTATCATGTTTCAGCCTGACAACCACTGTTGACCGCTCTTCGGCCGGTTTACTTTTTAAAAAATAGTAAACACGTATCAAATATCTATTCAGCATTCTTTTTCTGTAAATCTAAAGTTTCTATAGATAAACAACCTTCACGAACAAAAGCAACAAGTTCGCACTTTATATCTCACCTGAGGATAAAAGTTTAAAAAGAGATTAAAGGCATACATCCGAAAACATTTTCATACGTCCTCCGAGTCCGAGTGTTGACAAAGACAACTATAGTGTTGATATACTGTAGTGTTGACGGCTTTTAGAATTTAGTGGAAAGTTTTCTGGTCATATCTTTATGACTCTTTATATCTCTACTTTCAAGTTTTTTTTTGTCCAGTCTCGTTTTTGAAGAGGTAAAATGCCGTTTGAATCACGACACGGGAAAAAGGACTCCAGCTGACGCCATAGTTATCGTTAAAACAAATTTGATTGGTCGTTGGACAAACAGTGCCAACAATCCAATGACCAGTGGTCGCCACTATGAAAAAATTTACCTCTGCTGACGCCATCATTTTTCGGTCACCTGCCGTAAGTCATTTGCAATGAGACCCAGCAGTCCAGTTATATATAGAGGTCAGTGGAACCACTGCATATATTTATGCGCCATTGTCATATTTTTAATATTCATCTGGTTACCTTTCCTCGAGTGTTCTTCACTGAAAATATTTGATGTGGCTGGCAGTATCTTGATCTCACGATGCTTACAATCGCACACGCCGATCGCCGAAGACCTATGGCTACACTAAAAGATAACGAGCGATTTCGACACGGTTGGTGCCTTGGTGGTCTCTGTCTGCGATCTCGATATAAACCGTACACTGAAAATGCCGTACCTGTACGCTGATGTGTACTCGATTAAACCTATGTTTAACAATTTAATATGAAACTCAACGTAGGAATGCTTTTTGAAAATATGTTAACTGTTCTGAGGTAACTGTAATATTTTTATAAACTTTGTTGCCTGTATTGTTTATTGTTATCATGTTATGTTATACAAAATAATAATAATAATAATAATAAAGACGTATTAGGAGCATTATACAATAGTCTCAATGCTCTTACAACAATATATTGTTAATTTTACTTTTAAACTAATCACAGTTTCATTATAAGATAAAGCCTACTTCATGCTATAGTTTATTGTTTCACATATACCAAGTACTATTATTAAAGTATGCAATGTTGCTATCGAATTTTACCCTGTTTCACTAATATTGATATTGATATTTTACCTGTAAGCTTAAATGGGGCTCCAAAATGTTCTGGGTTATCAGTAAGTTTGTATCGATTGTTCATACATGTATTATTATACACAAATGCTTACAAATGAACACACAGTATATAAATCTCTGACACCCATACCAACTATCAAGATCAAGGAGTAAAGAGTTTGTTGTTGTTTGCTGGTTTACCAGTGACGGGTCTGAATTTTGGCCTTGACTACACGGAAAGCGAGTTGGCTCGCTAACCGAGAGTAACATAGTTAACTATGCAGTAATCTGTCTTTATATTACAATTAGCTAGCTGGCTGGCCCATAGTATGTATAAAGCCTCTCAAATAATAAATATGCTAAAATTATGAATATGTTTACTGGCTCAAAATGTTATATAACTTCAAAGAAATAATGATTTTGAATTACATTTCTTTAAACTGTTCAGTTTATAATAGCTTATGACACCTTGCTACTGCCAGCTAAATGGTTTGATTTACTGCTAATTGCCTTATACACTGAGAAAAAGATTAACTGATTTAATACTTGCTCAAACTAAACCTGTTTGCCGGACTGACCATATGAATTGTTATTACATGAGCACAGGCCGGCTCGCTTGCCAGGCTGACCCTGTTGGCTAGAACTGGATTAGGTCAGCAAACAGGGTGGCTCATTTGGTGGGGCATAATTCTCAGTAAGCCAGCTTGGATACTGAGCCAACTCACCTTCGTATAATCAAAGCCGTTGGCCAACACTATGTTATGGGTTTGCAATGATGGAAAATTTAACCACCCCTGCACTGACAGCCGTACATTACATGTACCTACAACTATAGATTTGTGTATATTGAATTCAAATCACTGAATTTGCCTACAATGTCTTTCAACAAGCCACAACCTCAAGTAGCCCGAGTTAACGCCTAGCGGGCGTCTTGTTATTATTAGACAGATTTAGCAAACAGGACGCGGACGTCAAGAGGACGTGAGAATGGCGTGATTTGACCGACGAGGACTGGGTCGAGGACGCCGTCGTGTTGTAAAGAAAAACAGATTTAGCAAACGTACTGAGGACATCTCGACAACGTTATTCTATAAATGCCTTTTTCAACAAAAGGAAGCTTTATACAAACAGACAATAAGTGAAATGAGAAAAAAGCAAATTATACACAAAGGTAGATATGTTTAAGAATGACCAACTAATTCATGTTAGTTATAAGATCGTGTTTTTCTTCTAAAATCCTACTAGGGAAACCTCCGAAGAAACAGGCCGAAAAGCGATAATTTGCGTACAGAATTTTTGCCAAAGTTCTTCCTTGCAAGTTTCTGAAAATATTAATCACGAAAATATGCCGTTTAACTTAATGTTGGATTGCTGCAAATGTAAAGTGATGTTGTGAGTTTGTCTAGCCTTCATATTCTACAACACAGAATCTGTCGGGTTTTCTTTCACTGTCGAAGTGTTGTTCGGTGATTTTTTGTTGCTACAAGAACAAAATGAATGGTTTCTTCGTGAATATCCTGCCCGACGAGAGGTAAAATAAACATTTTACACCTTTTCCATGTGCTTTTGGTTGTCTTTTTGGGTTTTATTAAAACTTTCAATAAGGTGAACTTCGCCCTCACAAATTATACGCAAATGCTCGTTCGCTTTTAACGTTGCCATGTATATAATATATTTCGGCCTATTTTTGCAAAATCTTGTGAAAATTAACAGGGAGATTGCTATATTTTATGATTTGCTTTTGTGTGTACAAGACCTCAAAAATTAAAAATTCCCGTGTTTGGATAATCAGAGCTTTTGTGTACATGTTTAATATTTTATAAACACGTTTTCGAATGAAAATTTGTTGGCCTTATTTTGATCTCGTTTCGATAATACAATTCAAACCATTAATTTTATTACACTGTATATATGTTTATGTATGTGTCTTGGAGTTTTTAATCGACTTTTCATGCTTACAAGACTGAAACTTTGCCTGTTTAATATTGCTTTCACTGCACAGAATTGCCTCAGAGGCTAAAGATTTTCTTCACATTGATTAAAAAAGTCAGTCTATCATACTGTCATATTTTTGCTTCGTTTCGTTGACAAAAACTATAGCACGAACTACATTTACCGAGGTTTTATATTCATAATACAAAAACGAAATTATAGAGGTGCTTATATTCAAATGGCATATCACAAAACCCTTATATTTACCAAATTTACAAGCTATTTTTATCAATGCACAAAAACTTTATTTACGCTTTTTACGTACACGAAATATTATAAATAAAACAAAAGTGTACATAACTTTTATCTCTAATTGTTTCTTTGCTTGTACTCGCCTTGTTACGAACAAAAAAAACCTAAAACAGTTCACGTCTTAGACAGGACGTCAAATCTTGAAAATCACGTCCTAAAAATCGCGAAGACGACGTCGTCTTTAGCGCCGGAAGTGAAATTGACAAAAATCCACGCCATCTTTCGCCATCTCACGTCCTCTTGACGTCCGCGTCCTGTTTGCTAAATCTGTCTATTATGTCGTCGTCGCGAAATGGCAATTATTCATGCATAGTGAGTGGGATTGCTACACATGCGCAGTGAAGTGATCCCAAAAATTTTTTTGTCCTCGTACCCAGGCTTTTCACCTTTGCGAAACTGAAAACCAGGGCGCTTATATATAGGGCGGTGCAACGCCAGTCAATTCGCTGATCGACGTGTGATGCGGGGACTGGTGACGACTAATGTCATTTTTCGGTCAGTGGTTCTCACTCTGAATGTAAACATAGGTTGCTTCCTGATTATTACGGTTTGAATTGAAACGGTTTGACTGTAACGTTTGTTTATAAATATCACGCAATATCACGCAATAAGTAAGATTTATGTTTGGGGTTATAAAAACACAGGATAAAAATCACTGTAAAAACAGATATCGGAAAAACAAAAATGGCTAGTACATTTGATTTAGATGAGGTATCTAACTTGAGTTTGCTAGACGATACAGATGGCGATACTGTTTCTTCCGAGCTTTACAACTTCTCGGTTGATACATCTACTGTCTGTTCTGGTCTGTCAATTGAGAATTTAAAGTCTTTTCTGCAAACCCTTGCAAAAATCTATCGTACGAAGTTGACGGATGAACAAAGAGTCATTACCTTGGCGTTAACAACGGTGTTGAATCCGAGCAACTTTAATGTCGTACAAGAATTTATTCAGTGTGTCTTAAACTTGGTTCAAGTTTGTTTTCTGGAAGTTGAAAATGAAAAAAACCACAACAAAGAGCTGTAAAACTTGAGAAGACATAGATATCGCACATTTTTTACAACAGAAAGCTTTTTAAAAATATGTAATTCACAGTGACTATCAACTTGCTCGCGACATAAAAAATATAAAAATCGTGACGCGAGATATATCTTTTAAATCTTTTTAAATGAGTTTGTAAACGCCATGTACAACCACAGGTAGATGTTCGATAGAAGAAAATCTTGCTTCCACATCGTACATCAGGTTTCATTATCAAAATCATAAAATTATCAATTCCAATCTGGGTTTTTTTACGAAATATGAAGAGTATGTGTTATCTATCCTACGAGGAGTTTTTACAGTGTTGACAAAGTTTTAACATATAATGCGCTAAGCATGACGTTCGTCTATTCATATTATAATAAATCGATTAAAGCGGGGATTCTGTTTAGAAATTACATTCATTTTCTTTCAACAGACACGAAAGTTAAGATATAGAATCACATGGATACTAGATAATTACAAGATATCAAAACAAGACGTCTTGTTTACATTTTTACAAAATATTGCAAGTTAAACCGGTAAGTTGTTAAGCGTTGAAAAGGGTCAGATTTCAGCCATGATATCTCCAAATTATCAACTCCGATTTTAACGAAACTTGTAAGATATAAGCGTAAGATAAATAACTTCAACATACCTGAATTTCTAAGTGTTGGCAACAAACGAAGGTCAATGGGTTCTTGGTGAAATTTAGCCTCCATCGAAGTCATCCAAAGTCCCAGACATTATATATAATAAGTTCTTCGTGACACTAGTTTTTACGTAAAATACATACTAATCCAGTAGTAGAACTATTATTTTATCTTTAAATAAAATCAGTTTCGTCTCACATGCCACTAGATTAAGAAAATACAGTGATAATCTGTCGGTGCATGAATACTGATTTGGGTCGAACTTTCTACAAAAGCACGCTCGTGCCAGTCTCCTTCCGCATCACACGCCCTATAGACCTTTTTAATAAGTCTGGCGTCAGCAGCCCTATGACGTAGTTTGCGGCAAAGGGAAGCCCCGCACGACCATTTTGTTTGCTTCACTTTAAAGCCACAAGGAAGAAAGCCTCGAAAATGGTAAGTTTTACGTAATTCTCTTTAGTTAATGCTAAAAATTAATTCTATGTTTATGATAGTTTATATTATTATTGTTATTTGTTTAAGTCTTACCTTAGTTTAGCTGGTAAACTCGTACATTCATCAACGTATGACCTTTGCTTACTCCTGTTGTTTAGATTTATATGTCACAAAAAAATATAATTTCCAATCATTTCCTGTCCTTTTTCTTAAATCTTCAAGTCTCATAAGCGTGTATGAACACACTGCCAAGGTGTAAATCATCAGCGAAGTCGATAAATCCGGGTATTAACAGTGAAATGACATTTCGCAAGTTCGCTTCGGACATCGACAGGAAAAGCACGAGGGTTGTTGCGGAAAAGAAGAGACAACAACAAATACTTCCAGGTGAGTCGATCGTTTAGCTACAGTACATAGATGCATGAACAAGGCTTTGTAATAGTCGTACGCTATGTTGTATTGTTTTGTACATAAAACCGACCTACTAAGTGATGACTGATAGTACTTTATAGCACAGAAAAGTTTTTAACCTCAAACATTTTCATTTGGTAATTATATTAAACAGGTGAGAAAACATACATAGCTGAGTTACCATCAATTTCACTAAACATACTGTATGTGAAGAAAACCTGCATGAACCACCTGCAGTTATTTCAAAAGATAACTATATATTCAGCAGTGAAGACCATGTAATCAATGTATATATCCAATAATATTGCTTTGAAAATTCTCGAACATATATATAATGAATTGCTTGAACAAATTCACAGCACGAAACAAAACTAGCCGAGTCTTGACTTTTTTCTTGGCTTCAGCAATCAAAATATTTGGCATTACAGTCGGCTTCAAATAATATTTCTTACAGAACGGATTAAACTCGATATCCTCAGTTTTTTTAAATACAACGAACATATAAAAGTATGTTTTCTTAAAAACTTTTCTAGTATAAGTAATCACCAAGTATCAGTCATCACTAAGTCGGTTTTAAGTACAATACAATACAATATAATACAATACAATATAGAATACTTGTTCACGCATCTATGTTGCTAAACGATCGACTCACCTGGAAGTATTTGTTTTTGTCTCTTCTTTTCCGCAACAAACCCTCGTGCTTTTCCTGTCGATGTCCGAAGCGAACTTGCGAAATGTCATTTCACTGTTAATACCCGGATTTATCGACTTCACTGATGATTTACACCTTGGCAGTGTGTTCATACACGCTTATGAGACTTGAAGATTTAAGAAAAAGGACAGGAAATGATTGGAAATTATATTTTTTTGTGACATATAAATCTAAACAACAGGAGTAAGCAAAGGTCATACGTTGATGAATGTACGAGTTTACCAGCTAAACTAAGGTAAGACTTAAACAAATAACAATAATAATATAAACTATCATAAACATAGAATTAATTTTTAGCATTAACTAAAGAGAATTACGTAAAACTTACCATTTTCGAGGCTTTCTTCCTTGTGGCTTTAAAATGAAGCAAACAAAATGGCCGTGCGGGGCTTCCCTTTGCCGCAAACTACGTCATAGAGCTGCTGACGCCAGACTTATTAAAAAGGTCTATATATAAGCGCCCTGCTGAAAACACTGCATATATGCGCCATATTTGTGCTTTATTTACTCATCTGATCCAGCGTGGCTCCAGTGATCTGATCACCTTTCTTCGAGTGCTCTTCACTGAAAATCTTTGATGTGGCTGGCAACTGGCAAGTATCTTGATCTTATATATATACGCTCACAATCCCGATCGCTTTCGAAACGGGTTGGTCTACGATTTCGAGAACCTCAACCTGTACTCGATCAAATTATCTGTTTCCATACGCTTTTTGTCTACTAAAGGTTTAATAATTTATTATGAGACTCAACATATGAATGCTGTATGGAAATATGTTAATTGTTCTGAGTAACTGTAATATTTTTATAAGCTTTGTTGCCTGTATTGTTTATTGTTATGTTATACAAAATAAAGTTGATGCTATGAGCTAATTTAAATGAGCCTACAGTATGTTAATGTTCAGTAATTAGTTGCTATCGAATTTTACCCTGTTTCACTTGATATTTTACCTGTAAGCTTAAATGGAGCTCCAAAATGTTCTGGGTTATCAGTAAATTTGTATCGATTGTTCATACATGTATTATTATACACAAATGCTTACAAATGAACACAGTATATAAATCTGTGACACCCATACCAACTATCAAGATCAAGGAGTAAAGAGTTTGTTGTTGTTTGCTAGTTTACTACCAGTGACAGGTCTGAATTTTGGACTTGACTGCATGGAAAGCGAGTTGGCTCGCTAACCGAAACAGTAACATAGTTAACTATGCAGTAATCTGTCTTTATATTGCAATTAGCTAGCTGGCCGGCCCACTGGACTAGTCACTAGTATGTATAAAGCCTCTCAAATAATAAATATGCTAAAATTATGAATATGTTTACTGGCTCAAAATGTTAATATAACTTCAAAGAAATAATGATTTTGAATTACATTTCTTTAAACTATTTTATAATAGCTTATGACACCTTGCTACTGCCAGCTAAATGGTTTGATTTCCTGCTATGCCTTATACACTGAGAACAAGATTAACTGATTTAATGATTGCTCAAACTGAACCTGTTTGCCGGACTCCGACTGACCATATGAATTATTATTACATGAGCACTGACCGGCTTGCTTGCCAGGCTGACCCTGTTGACTAGAACTGGATTAGGTCAGCAAACAGGATGGCTCATTTGGTGGAGCAGATTTCTCAGTAAGCCAGCTTGTATACTGAGTCAACTCACCTTCATATAATCAAAGCTGTTGGCCAACTCTATGTTATGGGTTTGCAATGATGGAAAATTTAACCAACCATGCAACTATAGATTTGTGTATATTGAATTCAAATCACTGAATTTGCCTACAATGTCTTTCAACAAGCCACAACCTCAAGTAGCCCGAGTTAACGCCTAGCGGGCATCTTGTTATTACCTTAATTGTCTCTTCGCGAAGCGACCGAGCGAAGCGACCGAGCGAAGCGACCGAGCGAAGCGAGGGTTCAGATCGTCAAACTTGTCGCACCGTTTCTCCTGATTATTTTTCTGTTCTTTCTTCCTATCGTACCGTTCGTCTTCCACTTTGAATTCTTCTTTCGAAAGAGTTTACTCATATCTAAATATAAACCTTCTCTCAACGAGAACTCCATACCGCGCGTTCTCTTTTCTAATTATTTTCTCTTCCGTAAATTCTGCCAACCTTTTGTCTTGTCACCTTGTTCTTATTCGTTAGCCGTTTAATTAATTAATATTCACGTATGTAAATGTATCAAATATATTCCGTCAAGCTATGTGTCGTGAGCAAGTTGACGGTTTCTGAAAGCTCTAGGCTAGATGGAAAACTCGCAGTTTAGGTGACCGTGAGGTACTAGGTCTGTGTCGTCTACTGGACGATCTTTTTTAGTATCCGCGATAGCTGGTTGGACGAAATGAGAGATTCTACTGCTGTCATACGATCGGATATGCCTGTAGGATGAAATACATCATGGAACTGCTAAGCCTAAAAACAACTTAGATCCTAACCCTCCGCCTAATAGGTTTTCTAACCCCCGTCTAATGGTTTTCTAATACCAACCTTAATACTAAAAAACATGATCGTCCAGAAGACGACTCAGACCTAGTACCTGACACGACCTTTCTGAAACGATATTTTCGTGCATTATTTGTGAGAAAACAAAAGACCCTCTCTTTGTAATAATAATAATAATAATAATAATAATAAAAACTTTATTTATATTAGTTTATAGTATATTTATCACTCTTAGGTGAACGGAATACCCCAACAGTCTACGATTTAAGGTCGTTATCCGAGAAAAAGGTCTTACCATTTGCTGGTATTATTGCAAAGGCAGCACTTTCTTCTCAATTATTTTTACGACACTGAGTGGAGGTCCGACCCAAGATTTGAACCTGCGTCTCCCAGCTCATAGACAGTATACGTGGTAACCACTAGACCACAACAGCCGGTTAAACCACAAGAATCATGCAATAAGAACATGCAATACTCACACAAGAATCATGCAATACTCTAAAGCGCTGAACAATATACAATATGGAGAATATAAACAATGTAGAATATACATTTTATACAAAAGATAAAAAACTATGGATTAAAAAATACTAAATTTATACATTATAAGATAAACTAAATAGATAGGTTTTTAATTGTTTCTTAATTAAAAGTACGATTATCAGTTACTAGTCTGAGGTTATCTGGTTAGGAGAGGCGATGCTAAAACTTCGACGAAAGTCATTTTCTTTACTCTATGTTTCTCAAGAAAGTTCCTGTCATCCGCTCGAGTTCCCTTGTGTTGACGCTTTCGGGTAAAATCAACCAAATAATGAGGAGCAATATAGCAAAAAGACACTTGAGAGTTAACACCAAGATTTTATACTCAACTCTTTTTCTGATCAGTGGCGAAGCTGGCCATGGCAACTAGCCGGTCATGTTATGCTAATTTATAAACGGCATCTGCATATTATGAAAACAATATCTTAAGATCTGAATATGTAAATCGTTTCAACATTTGCATGGCATGACCAGTTGCTATGGCCAACTTCGCTATTGTTTCTGATAGACAAGCAGTGTAGTTGTTTAAAAACAGGGATGGTATGGTCATCAGGTTAAGTTGTTAATAGCGGAAAAGAGATTAGATTAATGAAAGTGGTATAGAGCTGATATTAGCATTAAGACTGGGTTTGGAAATAATAAGACTTTCTCTAAGCAGTAATTCAAATTTAGATGTTGCAGAGGTGAGGATTTTAGAATCAGAGATTTTTAAATTTATAAAATTATAAATTTATAAAATAACAAATTAAAAACGCACGCGCTGATTGGCTAAAAGCCGTGTTTCTATAACTCGATGGAAAACATGGATTTTTCCCGACATTTTTATAAAATAGACTGTAAGACGAACCTTTGCTCACAAACAGCTAAAATGTCGATAAATATGTTCTGTGACAGCCAACAAGAAGAAAAACGAGAAGATTGGATGCTTTTCTTCACAGTTAAGAGCGTTTATGTTCATTTGAGCAACTGACGACGCTGTCTAGCGTGAGTAAGGAGAATGTATAATGTATGGAGTCTTATTACTTATTTCCTCAGTGTTATTTTATAAAAGAAATAGAAAACATCTTTCCGTGTTCCCATACGTTATAGAAACACTAAAGTCAAGGGAATGACACGTGAAAGTTTGGGAGAACTCGAAATAGCGTGGAAACACTCGCCCTATACGGGCTCGTGTTCCCAGCTGCCATTTCTCGTTCTCCCAAACTTCCACTGGTGTTTCTATAACTCTATTGAAACAATTTAGGAAAATGTTTTCTATTTCTTAAATACTCATAGAAAATGAGGGCAAGTTGTCAAAAAACAGAGTTCGTAATTTCGACTGTCATGCACGAGATCTCTGTCGGGATAAAACTTAGTTCAATAATAACATGAAGCTGAGACCGCGCAGTGTTGAAGATTCTTTTCGCAATTTCGAAGACTTTTTGATGTTTAGTCTTTCAGTTAGGACAACTTTTGTCCATTGAATGTTCTTGATGACAATTCAAATTGTTAATAGCGCTCCGTCGAGATGATGTCAGCATCGATGTTTCTCCGCTTTTACCCATAATTCTTGCGGCCATAACAAAAGAAAATAGCTCATTTGCAATCATTTGTGAGTCAAATTTGGTTTGTTTGTTCGCTTTTTGAGCTATTAATAGCAGCCAGACTCTACACTATTGATGCTTACATCCACAAATCAAGCTTGAATTGTAACGTAATAAATATTTTAAAAATATATATATCGTTTTAGTGATCACAGCCTTCATTTCTGGACGACTTTTAACAGCTGTGTCTAATCGTAACGTTATTTTGATGTACAACTGTATATTAAGAGATTATTTACCGAGAACGAGGTCTGTAAGGGAAAATTGATCAGACTGAAGTCTTGACAGTACGGACCGAGCCGCAGGAGCGGTTCGTACAAAAAGACCGAAGTCTGATATTTCCCCGTACACACCAAGTAAACGATGTTAATAAATTGACGGTACCGAAAAAGATGGCGACTGGTACATTTAACAATAATTCCTTGCGCGCAGTAAACATTGAATCTTGTAGAAATAGCAGAGGATAGAGTTTCAAAAAGATTAAGTTTGGTATAAAAAGGAAGCTTTTACGTATTTAGTTCATGTTTACAAGGTAAACAATGTTTAGCTGTTATTACAGGTGATTTTAATTTGGTAGCAAAGCATTCTGGTAAAATGTAAAGCCTCCATCTTTTTCGGTTCCCTTCAATTGTTTATTATATGGCTATTCAAGTTTTTCGATACTTATCTTGTATAAACATTATTGAGAAAACATTAGAAATTAACACCAGAAAAATCAACATCCGATACGAAAAAAGACGGCCCGTGGTCCCGATACGCATTTTTACGGACCGTGCGTTGACCAATCAGAACTCAGGATATTACAAACCCATATAATAAATATATGTTACTTACCGGCTGGGAGGTCCGTATTGAGAAATATATCCCGATGTCACTGCGGCAGACTGGGGGACGTTTTTGAGACCAATGGAAATATTTCTCAATATACGGACCGACCAAAATGATAAATAATTTTTTTTTTCCTTGAAATCCTGGCTTGTTTTTTTGGTCTTCATCAGTATTTTTAGTCAGAGGAAAAAAAAGGAAAGTCTGTTCTTTTACCTCCGCCAAAGGAAATTGAGAGTTAAAAGTCTCTTTTTGGATAAAAAAGAAATTCACATATATGTCTTTCAATATGTTCAATCTCGTTTGAGTCCATTTTCAAATGTTTTTAGAATATTTTACGGCTTGTAAAACGCATTTAAAACTGAAATTATGTGAGCCGTCCGTGTGGGCTCATACGGACCGCTCCTTAGCCAATCAGAGAGCAGGATTTGGTAGGATACGGAGCGAAAAAAATAATTGTAAATATTTTATAACGAATGAAGGAACGGGATTTAAGATCACTTGAGATATAGTCCATTAGAAACTTCAAGAGATGTATCAATTCATCCCTAATTCCCTTGAATTCCTAATGAAGTATTTATAATAGATAATTCCCGCAAAAGAAAAAAGGAACCGACATAATCATTAACTAAGTTGGTTATGAGTAGATCGCTTCTCAGCCTTTTGGCTAAGAGAAGTGGTCAACGGACTTTAAAAGTTGTCCATCGATCCATTGCATATTAAACGAATCTGCCCGCGGCCAATATCTCCAAAACTATTAGATGTATCTCAATGAAATTTTCACAGGTTGATGGTATGGTAACGCTGAATATACATTACATTTTTGTTGTCATGGCAACAAATTAGACGTCATGACGTGTCGGTCAAAAATTCGGATTTGAAGCAGTTCAAAAAAGTGTTTATTTCAGGATTATTTCCTACTGTTATGTTAACGTACATAAGTTAATATATCAATAAATAGATTTATCTAAATCGATATGTTCTTATTTTTATTGTTTCTATTATAATGAAAATGTTTTGTCGAAATTCATTGTTAGTAGTGTTCCGGAACTACTCTGTAACTTTTGTTACCCAATATGTTTTCACCATTTTTTCTGCTCATGGCCATACTTACAATATATTTCTAGGAAAAGTTGGGAAATGTTAGTCATAGCTGCAACCATTATTGAGATATCTGCATTTAAAATTAGCGCGGGCATATCACCCCCCAGTGTAGATAGGGTTAAACGTTCGCCTTCTCTGATAAGGGAGTAAAACTGTAGTTCCATGGCCGCTTCGGCGGATGCACCGATCGTCTTCTCGGATAAGGACATTAAATCGTAGGCCCCACCCCTCCAATTCGGGCTTGGCAGCCTAGTGAGGGACATGGCACACACTGCGGCCGGTTCGTCCATTGCACGCAGTTTGCTGCGGGTAAACCGAGATCACACAAAACAAGATTGGTTAAGTACGCGTTTCCGAGATTACGAACTTACTTATTTTTAATACTTTTCTACTAAAGTTTCTTAACTATGAACTCAATTCTAAATGCATTTCTCGATCACCAACAACAAATGTCGACAAGACATTTTCATTACACTTCTGGACTTTAGTGACTTCTGGACTATATATATATATATATATATATATATATATATATATATATATATATATATATATATATATTTATATATATATATATATATATATATATATATATATATATATATATATATAATTATTATTTAGTACTTTATTAAAACAATCATATAGACAGCTACGGTATGTAAAAAAAAAAGGTTAAAATATATAAATTATACATAAAAACTATATAAAATTATGACTAGAAACGGGACATTATATACATTCATTAAAAAATATATTGTTTATATTCTTACAGGTGTGTAGCAGAATATCGAAGATTTCTTTTTGGCTCGGGGGATAATTACAAGTATGACTGTTGTCCTGGGTGGACAAACAAACGCCCTTTGGGATGTTTTAAGAGTAAGTTTATAATAATAATAATAATAATAATAATAATAATAATAATAATAATAATAATAATAATAATAATAATAATAATAAAACTTATCTGGGATTTTGAGTTTAAAGTTCGTAAAGAGCCTAGCCATAGACGCCCGGATTTAATACTCGAAGACATAGAAGCTAAAACCATCTGGATAGTTGATATGACCTGTCCCATGGAACGGAACCTGCTAGCCGCCTTTAGGGAGAAGATGGTTAAGTATTCCCAGTTGGCATTTGAAATACGCGAGCAACGCCCAGGGTTTTGTACCTACATCCTTCCACTGGTTATTGGTAGTTTGGGTGGTGGAACGAAGATTCTTATTGAGGAAGTTCAGAAATTATTCAGTGACATAAAAGAAGTTCATTTTATCACCAGAGAGATGACTAAAATCGTCCTAATGGAAAGCGAGTCCATAGTTAGAAAGATTTTGAGTGGGTTAATTCAAAGACGTTAGTGACTGTTCACTTTTGATTGTATGTTTATCAAGCTTTGTTTATGTATATATATATATATATTAAGACGGCAATATTTGACGTTTTATGAACTGGCTGGGAACCAAAATATGAGGTCCGGCTATCCTGTACAATAATAATAATAATAATAATAACAGTAGTATTAATAATAATAATAATAATAAAGACTTTTTGGAGCATTATATAATAGTCGCAATGCTCTTACAATAATAAATTCTTAAAGTATTGTCAACCGTGATGCTTTGCGCGCTTGTGTTATTGTTTTTCGCCATTTTCTTGGCCGCGAAATTCATATCGTAAAGTAATCCAAAAATATCTATTCAATCCTAATCGTATATTTATTATTTTTACATTGTTTTGACAAGAAGACATACCAGAGTAAGTAAAGTTCCGTTTATTTTTGAAAAATCTTATTTTCGTCTCGAGTATTTTTGCAATAGAGTGACAACACCTACAAGTGCTTCCTATAGCCAAAGCTTAAAACGCCAGAATATGATGTTTAGAAGAAACAAATTGGTTTGGGTTGGATGTCAACAATGAGTGGCTACAGGAGACATTGTCACAGCTGGATTTTTAAAAACATGCAAGCGAATAACGAGCCAGCGCAGATTGTATTATACAACACCATATTGCGCGAATTTAATACGGCGAATTATATATGTCATGTATTTTTTCCGTTTTCTTTGATATTCCGTATTTTTTTGAAGACTTGCCTTTCAAGTGGTTATTGTTATTTATAGTACGCGGAAATCTCGACATTTTGTTGAGTTTCAAGTCATATATTTTAAATTTTTACATGTAAACTGTGAGTCGGTGAATGTCGCAGTTTGCCAGTTTGGCAAAACTAACACCAGAATACCGGAATAGCTAAACCAAATTCAAAATGTGGCTTTATATTTTCAATAACGCATTTTAACAGTATTATAAAAAGAATAAATTTATTATTATAATGTATTATAAGAATAATATATTTAAGCTGTGGTTCTGGTTTTTTTTCCAAGGATTCGCGCGAGTATACAGTCAACTCTCGCCTTGCGGACACCCCGCTATTACGAACAGGCCGAAACTACTATGAAATGTATTGAAATAACTCTCGTTATTACGGACTCTCGCTATTACGGAATTGCGGATACTTCACGTGGTCCCCAATTTTATTGTTCTACTATCGTTACAACGGACACCTTGGACGTATTTTCTCTCGTAAGAATGAAAGTGAGTTACATATTTACATCTTGCAATTTGTCAGCGCAAGTACTTTGAAGATTCCGTTCGTCGTCACTTCTGTCGACAAAAATAAAAAACAGAAAATATAAAGTAAGCGAGAATGCCGTGAGCGAAAGATCACACCAAAGCACGCTAGAGAGGTACTTCATCACAGAATAAAACTTAAGTACTGTAAGTTTACTGAGTTTTGTTACTGTACCTTTACAGTGAAGGAAAGAAAAGACATTTGACTGGCTGTGTATGTAACATAAGAAAACAAAGAAAAATACCTAAAAATCATGTTACCGTTGGCGTTGTATTTTTGGTTTTGGAATAAAAAAATATTTGAATACAAATTTTTGACTTCAACTAGAAATTGAAATAAACTGAACATTTAAAAAAAAACAGTAATACATTGTAGTGACATTTTAAAACCTGAAATCGGGATATTTTCATCGCATCCCGCTATTGCGGACTCAGGGTGAGTGGACGACGGGGAAACGGGTCGGAAGGTGAACTCGTTGTCGGGGGTCATGGAAGTTCAGGACGTCTACGTGGGTAGGGCCAACTTCGGAAGTGCACGACCCATTTTCGGAAGACGTCGGAACGATTTCGGACGTGGTCGGAGCAACTTCGGAAGTGGCCGGGATCGTCGGAAGTCGTCGGTATCCATCGACGATCGGTCGGAGGTGGTTTGTGGGGGTACGTGGTTTCGCTGCTGGGGGTGGAATATCAATGGTGGGTAGTCAGCGGCGGCTTCCTCTTTGGCGAACATCCTCTATATTCAAGAAGTATTAATTGTTACTCAATTACTCAAAATTGTGTGTTCGTACAAATTGTATTTAGGAATGGTGGATCCCACGAAGTAATATATTCTTTTTGATTTATGTATTATTGCAGTCAAAGCTATTTAATTTAGTCTAAATTTTCTCATATTGCCTTGGCTAAAACCAGCACATATAGTTTTTAGATGGATCAACAACATCATGATATGATATATGGTAGGTGCTGGATTTGCCATTCGGAACAAATATTCGAGCAAACCACAACTTTTATATTGTTCTGTGAGCTATTGTAATGTTGACAGATAAAATACACTTAGATAAAATAACATGGGTGTGACTATTCAGCGGAACTGCGGAACCTATAAGAAATGTATTTCTTATAGTTCATACACATTTTTATCTTGAATAATTTAACTAGTTAAGCTGTCACAGTATCACTTTCGGTCAGATTCAATTTTCTGTCATTTCCGTTTGGAATTCGGATCCAGTTTACTTCCGCCGCGTAGTACAATTGTAATTTAGGTATGAAGTTAACACTCGTAAGCGTAGCATATAAATAGGCGATTAAACAGTTAACTTACCTTGTGTTTGGCAAGAATTCGGCTATTTTGAAAGCACAATTGTACTGCGCGGCGGAAGTAAACTGGATCCGACCGGAAATGACAGACAACTGAATCCGACTATTCCGACCCTCGCGCCGAGCGTGTGAAAAGCCTGGGTACGAGGTTGATGAACTTACCGTACGTATTCCATATATAGAAGGAAATACATTGCCCTGACGAGCATACTGAACACGTTACTGAGGGCATGCGTCTAACAGTCAATTTTTAAACCCACATGCTTAGTCAAGTGGGGGTTCGAGTTGGGTCGTGGCTCGTAAAGCTCGCTAGGCGGGGGTTAGGGTGAGAAAACTCGTTAGGCGGGGGGTTAGGATCTTTGTTGTTTTGGGGTCGGTTACAATCCAATAATTTACAGCTTCTAAACTAGGGGGCTGATACGATATGTATTTGTTCATCATATGGAACCTCCCACCTTCCATATATGGAATACGTACGGTTAGTCCCTATCATGAGTAAGGTCGCAGTGCTCTAGAAGAAGGTCTGTGATTGGTTAGAAGCTTTCTGTGATTGGTTAGGATCTCCTGTGAGATGGGGGAAATGAGTCGTAATTTTAACCAATGACAATCGACGTTCTAGAGCACTGCGACCTGACCCCCTATCATCCGACCGAAAGTGACACTGTGACGGCTCGACTAATTAAATTATTCAAGAAAAAATGTTTATGAACTATAAGAAATACATTTCTTATAGGTTCCGCAGGTTCCGCAGTTCCGCTGAATAATCACACCCAAATAACATCAACATTGTTACAATGTACCAGAACTGCAGAATTATTATTTTTGTTTTAATAAAGTTATTAACAAAGTTATTATTTGCATACCAATTCTGGCTCTGTATTGCTCAATTGTAATTGCCATGCATATTTAAATTTAACTGCAAGACAATGAACTGTCTAGATTTATAATTGCGGGAATTGTCCATTACCTTGGTAAAAACGTAAAGACAAATTACCTTGGCACCACATGAACCGATCGAGTGAAAGTAGCGCCTGACCAAATAATGTTAGACTGTCGGTGAAGTCGGTAATTTGCAACGAGATTTGCAAATGGTTCCGATAAACAACAAGGTTCAATACTAGATTTCGATATACGACAATTACTTGGTTAAATCTTAAAGATAAATTTACCTGGCAGTAGCTGATTAAACCACATGAGCCGATCGAGTGAATGTAGCGCCTGAACAAACGGTGTTCGGTTGTGACGTAGGGCCACAATCTCACATCAAACATCATACAAGATTCGATAACTTAGGCCAGGTTTACACTAGTACGGTACGGTAAGTAATCCGGAGTAGGTTGGCGTACCGTTGTGAAATTTACGTCTGTTTACACTACAAAGGACAAAGCGAGGTTTTTCGTTGACATCAGCAGTTTTTTTACTACGCACATGCGTATTGCCCGACATATTTTACAAAATGGCGAAGCGAAAAGCTGACGTCAAGCATGTTTACAAGCCGTTTTCTTTTTTGCAAGAAGCTCTCCGCACTCGCGATTGCAGAGACGTTTAATGCCTGCATATAACCATATAAACCAGCTAAAATTATTTAAATCGCTGCCGATAAACAACCAAAATAACCTGGCGACATTTTCTCCCGCTAACATTTTAAACGCGTATGCATATGTTTACACTACTATACGCTACGTTAAATTTGCCGTAGCGTAGTGATTTACATCCGGAGTGCTTGGCGTACGTAGTGACTACGCTACGGCAAAACACTCCGGATTAGGCAGGTACAGTGTAAACACAACAAAGAAACGTATTGATTTTTTAATGGATTACTTACCGTACCGTACTAGTGTAAACCTAGCCTTAGTGTATGATGACGTGTCATCAGACACAAAAACGTGTCGCGTGTGATTATCGACTTATAATGGCACGAGAGATGCGTGTAAAACACGAGGCGATAGCCGAGTGTTTTGCTAGCTTCTCGAGTGCCATCATAACTCGATAATCACACAACGACAAAGTTTTTTATTTCTTTTATAAAATAACACCATTAAATTAACAATAGCCATGAAAAATTCAGATTTACCTGTTATAAGAGACATTGATAGGAAGCCTTTGTTGAAAACGTTGGCGATTTTACGAGTGAAAATGCACTCAACGTTGCAGTTAAAACATTCTGTTGTGTTAGTACCTTGATTAGCCTTGTAATCCAGGTATTCTTTGACTTCCTTTTGTGATTTAAACTACTTAAAATCCGTCAAAAACAACAAAATCTACGCGAGGAACACGTCAGCTTAATATGCTTTATTGAGTTATAATGACAAGGTTTTTGAGCTCAGTAACAAATCAGACAGCGTGTTGTCGCTCATTTACTTCCGGTTATTTTATAAACATACATACAGTATCATAATACGGCTTACTTACATATCTACATAATATATACATATCATTTTTTACATATCATTATAAAATCAGAACTACTACAGTACATATAACTAATAAAGTTATGATAACTACAAAACTATTACTGATTAGAAAAAGGAAAGTCTTAAGTGCTGACTTAAAACTATTTAAACAGTCTGTTCTATAATATGTTAATAGTATGTTCTATTTCAGTCTGATTGATATACTTTTGAATTACAAATTACTTCATGGAATATTTCCAAACGAGAAGGTTACATTCAATATACTTACTATCAAATTTCAAATAATACTATGCCCCAAATCTGATAAAAAAGCTAAAGAAAATTACCACGACCTGCTCACCTTAAATTAAGGAATATCTAACTTGATCACCACGCTTTTTGAAAACAAAAATATAATTTATGTCACTATAATTCACAAGAGTTATTAATTGTTAATGTAAGATTATAACCAAAATATAAGTAATGGATTTGCTATACGATCAAACTTTTACCGATCGATATTTTTACGTATTTATAAAGCAGAGCTGCTAAATATTACTCGGTCGAAACCATTTTGCGATTCGACGATGGCAAGTATTATTTTTCTGACTCCGAATCTGAAGTTGTTATGATCGCCATTAATCGATCATTGCTCCGGTTGTCTGAAAGGCTGGATATTTCATCTACTTCTCGCATGTAGAAAACAAGTAACCTCGACTGAAATTCAGGCGTAGCATTGAGAGTCTGACGTCACAAACAATATTACCTTTTTAAATTACGGGCTCACTTGGAACACGTTCTTAGTAATGGTGGCCTAATTAGTAGTGATCTCAAAGTTCAAAATTCTTACTTCAAATACCATTTTTTAGAGTTTTTTTACATCGATGATTACTTTCGACCCTGAAATACTATTCTATGCTAAAGAAAATCTAAAAAACGTGGGTGAATTTTCATCGTAGTGCCACTTTAAGTTATTTGATTAAACAATGCAATATATGATTATTCTATTTTCTATTTAGAGACATGTATCACTTTGCCACAAGACACGCTTTCAAGTTGTAAATATCAGCGGAAAATAATGCTTAAAAGTCAACAGAAGATTTACCATCTCACTTCGCCACCAAAACATCTGAAAATATATCCTACAGATACAAATGATATCTTCGAAGCTGTAGCTTTCCCTTTGCTAAACAAGACGTCTAGTCAAGTAGTCGGGATGAGCTTACTGAGTCCCTTTCTACACGAATCAGACTGGGTTCTCCATTATCTTGGCATGTCTTTAAGAAACAAACTTATTACGTTGAAGTCCCTTGCCCCTGGTTACCTCACAGCTTTTAGAACCTATTCCAATTATGCGACACTTCTGGATATTTACCGTGAAAAACAACAGGTAAAGTTTATCACATTATCGAAATCACACCACCGCGAAACTATACCAATATAAGTATAACAACCAAATTATTACATTGCCAAATAATATAGCTTGCGCCAGAGGCGTAGGAACGGATTTAAAGTTTTTTTTTTTGGGGGGGGGCATTGAAGTCGAAAAGCAGGTAATCAGTGACCGAATTTTAAGGGGGTCCTTTCCCAGAAATTTGGAAATCTTGAAGTTCGAAAGACAATTTGAAGCAACTTCTACCGTCAATCACCTAGAAAAAATCACTTGTTCCACACTATTGATGATTCCACATGAAATAATCAACTCAGTAGTTAGTATATAAACAGACACCAAAGCTGTTGAAGGAAGAAAGTGCATCTTTATCATACTGGGTCCCTTTTTAAAAAAATCAAATGCGTTCAAATGTCTGGGGGTCTATTCAAAATGGGTTTACTAAGAGGTATTAGGGATTCTACCCCAATTGTTGGTGTGGATGATTATATAAAGTAAGTTGATAATTCTACCCACATTAGACTGCTACGATGTGGAGCTGGCAGGGATGTGGATAACTTATATAATATTGATGCTCTTGGGAGGTCTCAACACAGCGCAGGGAAACTGATCTTTTCTAAGTCAGAACTTGCAACTGATCGGTTAATGCGCAGGATTTATACAACTTTTGAGTTAAGATTAGTTTTTGTAACATTATACTGTACATATATAAATATGTGTTTATCTTTGTAATAACTGTAATTTGTTAGGAAACAAGACGCCCATTTATACCAGTGTTAGCATTGAAGGGGCTATCCATAAATATTATTGTATTATTAATAATAATAATAATAATAATAAATGCCTAGTGCAGATACCATATTTTGATGGTTATTAATACAAAAGCCATGCCGTTGTGTACTATAGTATCTAAATTATATCACCATGCGCATATACATATAACCAATGTACAGGATGACATTCCTAGCCGCTTGTTGACATTGATCTAGCTGACACAGTACTTGTTAAATCCCTAACAATTTCTGCTGACATAGTGAATGTCAACATACCCAATAAGCTATATTTTACATTACAAGCCTAGGACCAGCATTGTCCAAGCCTATTCACAGACACAATAAGTTATAGGTTATGGCCACTAGGCCAGCTACTGTAGGCCTAACATGTTCCATAATGGATGGAGTAAACACAGTTTGTTTATGGAATATAAACCAGTATACGATACATAGACGATCATCAAGCCTCCTCAGAAAAATTATAACCTTCTGATTGCTGGTGACTCTAACCATTGAGCCATCAAGGAATACAATGATGTACTTGTTCAACTGATATATGTACTGCCTATAAGGCAGTCACTATATTATATCAGTAATGCTTGGATGTGTTAATATATATACACTGCTGTAATGAATGCGAGCTAGTATATAGGCAGTACTGTATACCTATATCAATCGAATGTATTATGTCGAATTGTAACCTTCACTCTCCATCTGAGTCTCGGTAGCTCAATGGTTAGAGCGTCTCAGCGGCAATCAGCTAGTTACAGGTTCGATTCCTGTCCGGGACTCAGAATCATTTTCTGAGGATATGAGCTTTGCAATCATCCAAGCAGTGTATATATTCACACTGACCAGTATACAGTAATGCTTGTTTATATACTACAAATTAAATTGTAGGCCAGGCCCAGGTCGTATGAACACAGCTATAGTCTGCACGTTTTTGCACTCTATTACTGTACATGCAATTTCAAAATATGTACGAACACAAACTATTCTGCAGTATTATAAAGCACAAATTACGAGAATAATACTGGATATCTGCAGCCGCTTTTCTTGTATACTTTTCTCATTATTTTCGTTTCTTTGGAACACTTCGAATTGCTCAGCTCGTTGTTGACAACACCGCTCTTCGAGTCGCTTTGCTCATTGTTGATTTGTTTCTGTAGCAATCCTTCTTGCTGTGTTGGTTTATTCACAGAATAAGTATTGCGTTTTTGTTTTAAGGACTGTGTCCCCTCGTTCTCCTCTGCTCGTGCAGCTTTAGCCGGTCATTCGTTATTTAAATCACTCATTTCACGTTTTTTCGAGTTCCCAATACTGTTTAAATATTCACAAAAACAAAAACGCTTTTGAAAAATAAAACAATGTTCCCGGCACACGACCTAGATAAATATCCTTGTATATCCATAAATATCCTTGTTTACCAACTTTCTGCCCCGTGAGGTCTCGTCATCGTAACCAAGGCAACCAAGGCGTGCATAGTTCAAATGAAATCCAGCATGCCTGCAATCCAGTGCTGCAATCTCGTACCCAGAGCCTGCGTTCCTTTTGGCCTGCGCCAAAAAACAGAGGCTTTGGGGCACTCCGATGAAACTCGTCATTTGATTGGTTGATGCTGAGCCTCGCACCAGTTTCTTTAGGAGTTATTGCTCGCGAAGTTTTGCATTTTCGAATCGCGGTGTAAAATAAACAGTTCTTTTCAGAACTATGGCTGGTAAAGATTTATTCGATACACCTGCAACACATAATTATACACGACAGACCCAAAATACAATTGAACACATGAAATAAGTTAAAACTTAAAACTATTATTAATATTATTCTCGCTTCGTCGCCAAACAAACATCCATCGTCTGACTCGTCTCGTAATTCTTCGCAGTTTCGCCTCAGAACTTTAAAATTATATTAGAGACTACAAGGTCGATGTAGTTTAGCCAAAGTTCTTGACAGAAAGTACAATTCCGTATATTTTAATGTGTTCTGTGTAACCTGAGCCTACCTGAGCGGCAAGCTTGTACCCAGGGTCTTCGGAGGGAGCGCCCGGGATTGGAGGGGAGAGAAGACCTTGGTAAAGGTTGGTCACGTGACTCCAAGGATATTGGATTATTTTTCGGATCGCTGTGAAAACATACCACAAACGTTTATTATTGAAAGTACAGTATATGGATAATTTTAAAATATTACAATTTATTGGAAAGACAGTACGGGCTGCAGACAGAAGTTGAAAGATGGTGGATCACTTCGAAAAATACGTTGATTTACTGGACATTTAATTGCTGTCATATTAAAAATAAATGATGATCAACGCCAGAACAGTTCGAAATATGCAGTTTGAATATAAAACGTCGAGTCCGAAACAACACCAGAAATCTGAAATCCCTATAAATGCTTTCAACACTCAGACTGTAAATTCGAATTGTTCTGACGTTGATCATCATTTATCTTTAATATGACAGCAACAAATGTCCAGTAAATCAACGTAGTTTTCGAAGTGATCCACCATCTTTCAACTTCTGTCTGCAGTCCGTACTGACTTTCCAATAAATTGTAAATGGTATTATGGTATGTTTTCACAGCGATCCGGCCACCCGGATGATATAAGCGAGAATAAGCCAGGTTACCAGCCTTTACCAGGGTCTTCTCTTCCCTCGCTCCACTCCCTGAGAAGACCCTGGGTACGAGGTTGCCTGAGCGGCTGAGCCGATCACTGCCGATGGCGATGTAGCCTGCGTGCAGACTCCACCTGATAATGATATTAAATTTCATTATCAGGTGGAGTCTGCACGCAGGCTAACGGCGATGCGGATATATATTAAAACACTCTCGTCAATCCTCCGGTTGACGATTTAGCGAAAAGCTAAGAAAGACCATTTGTATCGCCACGCTTTGCCAAGAGATTTGTAAAACATACTGGGCCATTCTTTATCGGTAAACAAATATTTTTCTAAAAGCTAAACATCGTCGATGTCAGTAGCAAATTACAGAGAACTGGGAACCAGAGGACTTGGAACAAAAACCCAATTTTGGGGACTTTTTCATCGGAGTTCCCCACTGAAAGGAACGCAGGCTCTGGGTACGAGATTGGGATTTGGGGAACTCCGATGAAAAAGTCCCCCAAATTGGGTTTTTGTTCCCAGTGCTCTGGTTCCCAGTTCTCTGTAATGTGCTACTGTCATCGACGATGTTTAGCTTTTAGAAAAATATTTGTTTACCGATAAAGAATGGCCCAGTATGTTTTACAAAGCTCTTGGCAAAGCGTGGCGATACAAATGGTATTTCTTAGCTTTTCGCTAAATCGTCAACCGGAGGATTGACGAGAGTTTTTTAATATATGTCCGCGTCGCCAGTGATCGGCTCAGCCGCTCAGGTAGGCTCAGGTTACACAGAACACATTAATTAAAATATAAGGAATTGTACTTTCTGTCAAGAACTTTGGCTAAACTACATCGACCTTGTAGTCTCTAATATAATTTTAAAGTTCTGAGGCGAAACTGCGAAGAATTACGAAACGAGTCAGACGATGGATGTTTGTTTGGCGACGAAGCGAGAATAATATTAATAATAGTTTTTAACTTATTTCATGTGTTCAATTGTATTTTGGGTCTGTCGTGTATAATTATGTGTTGCAGGTGTATCGAATAAATCTTTACCAGCCATAGTTCTGAAAAGAACTGTTTATTTTAAACCGCGATTCGAAAATGCAAAACTTCACGAGCAATAGCTCCTAAAGAAACTGGTGCGAGAGCTCAGTATCAACCAATCAAATGACGAATCTCATCGGAGTTCCTCAGGTTCCTCAGAGCCTCTGTTTTTTTGGCGCAGGCCTAAAGGAACGCAGGCTCTGGGTACGAGATTGGCATGCCTGCTGCCTCTTACCAGGTGACGCCATTTGTTTCGTCTGGTTCTGACAGAAGGGTCTGGGAACCAATACGAGTGTAAACTCGTGTGGCAAGGGTTTAGGGTTCGCAGCTAACACTTCAGCCTCTATAGTCGTACTAATACAATTGGACAAATACATTAAGTTAGCAACACTTGTCGTGATTTTTTGGGGCTCATCCCCCCACACCATGCCCACAGCCACCCCAGGTTTCTACGTCTCTGGCTTACGCTAGTTTATCAATAGCGATACTTTATAATTTAGTTATTCATAAGTTATCTAAATCTTCATGAAGCCTCATTACAAATATATTAACCTTAGTAGGGTGCCGGTCTCATTAGTATTTCTTGCCATGTCTCATCTATACCTTCCGAAATAACTTGATCCCCGATGTTCTCTTACCCTCTTAAAAAAATATATTGATATGTTATATGAAGTATCCTATTACATTGTGAGCCCACGAACATGAACATATATAAGGCACTCCCATATTATAATAGTGAAATAGCGTTGCGCACAGATGACGTATTTGTCAATGTTTGTCGGAGTCTATAATTAAATTCACGTCCTAAACAATAGGAAATGGTTCATTTGGTAGTCAGATTTGGTTTGTCTGAGTTTTGGTCTATAAATAGTAACTGTGCGCTTCGCTATTGGTCTTACATAGTCTTCTAGTGTGGTCGAACTTACATAACACAACATGGTGGCAGCGGTGGGATGTATTCTTCCAGATCACTTGACATTCTTGGCCAAAAACAGGATACTCTTGCTCTTCTTAAACAACCGTCAACCCCTAGATGTGCTGAGTGAATTCTTATCATCATCTGAGTAATTAGGTTTATTTTTAGAAAGCAATGACAAACCAAAGATTACCAGTATTTATAGGCACAATTCGTTGTCAGGATTGCATGGCATAGTGTAGAATCTCGTGCAATGTTATCATACACCCTCATATAGATAAAGCATTTTATTAGCAAGTAATGCATCTTGTGAACGAATAAGAACTATAAATACGTTTTCTTCAGTGCTATACTGTATACTGATTACGAGTGATAGGTATCTTTAAATAGGAAATTTTCAAACAATAAATGTTTAATTCTGTTATGTTAATCCAAGGACCCACTGCTTAGTTTTGTCGAAATGGAGAAATACCTTCGGTATCCATCACAAGAACTACCTTTTAGAGATATAATTACGGCAGATGTTTGGCAGGACGATCACGTATTTGTCCAACAACGACTGGCTGGCTTGAATCCGATGTCTTTGAGGAAGATGAGTTCAGATGGTAAATATATAAATGTGAAAATACTAAATTCCCGCCTATGTTCAGTTCCCGGCGTATGTACCCCCGCAGTTACCGCGTATGTACCCCTCAGTTCCCGCGTATGTACCCCTTCAGTTCCTGTGTATGTATTCGTTTAAATTTATGGGGAGACTGCTTAGAGAAACGTATTTTCTGTGATAAATCGACTGAAAAAGACACATTATACTATATTGCCATTTCAGACTTCGTTAACAGCTATATTAATAAAGACTTTGACTGGGATGGTGCAACGAAGAAGGCTACGGAAAAAGAAACCACTTTTGATAAGGTACGGATCGCAATATACGATCCCAATATCCTATAATATATATATATATATATATATATATATATATATATATATATATATATATATATATTTATATATATATATATATATATATATATATATATATATATATATATATATATATATATATATATATATATATATATATATATATATGTATATGTATATATATATATATATATATATATATATATGTATATATATATATATATATATATATATATATATATATATATATATATATATATATATATATATATATATATATATATATATATATATATATATATTATATATATATATATATATGTATATGTATATGTATATGTATATGTATATATATGTATATGTATATGTGTGTGTGTATGTATATGTACAGTGTGTATAAAAAAAACTGAACCCTTAGAAAACGGTCTTATACACCTGGGAAATAAAAACACGATCTTAATACACCTGGGAAATTAAGATAACTTGTAAACGTATGAAGGAGCATAACTGCAAAGAAACGGCATGTTAAATATATTAACGTTTCTTTGCACTTTCATGCGTTTACAAGTTATCTTAATTTCGCAGGTGTATTAAGACCGTGTTTTTAATTTCCCAGGAGTATAAGACCGTTTTCTAAGTGTTCAGTTTTTTTTTATACACACTGTATTATTATGTATATGTATATGAACATTTGACTGCCCCAACCGGGAATCGAACCCGCCAAGGTCTCCGAATCAACGCATCGGCGCTCTAACCACTGAGCATAGACACGGTCAGAACAGTCAAACATCATATACATATTTATGCATCGCCCCGACCCTCAAATATTTTGTTTCCAAATATTAAGTTGAGAGTCGGGGCGATGTATAGATATGGCAATTGATAAAAGGAGAATAGTGCGAATAGTGCGAATAGTCGACGAATAGTGCGAATAGTCGACGAATAGTGCGAATAGTCGACGAATAGTCGACGAATATAGTCGGCGAATAGTCGACGAATAGTGCGAATAGTCTTATTAAGATAAATTGATGTGCAAAGAAGCTTTTTGGATTGAAAAATTGAATAGTTGTTTACCGCTGAGACTGAACGCTTCAGAGATTTGTTGAATATTTAAGTTAGCATTCATTTAATCTGTTATGTAAATCTACAAGCCTTGTTCACACGAGCTACACGAGCACAAGATCAACACGAAAACAAAGCATGACTTCTTCTCTGGGACTTGCGAAGACAAAACAAAGATAATTTTCCTTGTTTCCTCTTTTGTTCTGCTCTTGGATTATGCTTGGACCATGATATTATGTCGCATGAGGCTTATCTTGCCTTTTGTTTTGTCCTTAATTATATGCTAATGCTCACGTGTCACAAACCAGGCTTAAAGCTTATAACACAAAACTCTGTATTTTGACTTGTATTCGTATACTGAATGTATATTTGAAGTTTTATATAATATTTTGACTTTGTGGTGAGCGAGCTTAAAATAAAAAATAAAAAACCTACATATTTCTTTATAGATGGTCGGAAAAGGAGATGTTTTCGTGTTAGATTATCCGTTGATTAATAATATCCCAGACGTACCTGATATAGCTGACCTACGTCCTTGGGACAAAAGAAAAATGAGAGCAACAATGAGTCCCATCGGTGTGTTTGTATCCGCGGAAGGAATCGCTGGGTCGCGTGTACTGAAACCTGTGGCCATTCAGATTGATTTAAATCGCGGTGAGTAAATATAGTTTAGTTTTTTAGAACTATAGTTAGCACTTATTTATTTTGAGGCATATTTATGACGTAGAGTAAAACTTATCTCAAGGTGTTGTAACATTTGCATACCAAAGTTATACTCATATTTCATTTTTGAATGAAGAGCTTCAGGAATCCTAGCCCCTGGGCTTTCTTTTAGTTTGGCTACCCGACTGCGCAGTTTTTGCGATATTTGACCACTCTCAAGGAGTCCTAAATGCTAAAATCGTTTTAATGTGATTTCTATATATTTAACTGGAAAATAAAAGCAATATTTGATTAAAATAAGCTAAAAATAACTTTATTATACAGAAATTCCCATTTCCTTTTGCAAAGAATATAGTTTAACTGAACTCTGAAAACTAGTTATTCCAGCGTTAGTACGAAGGTTGTATACAAGGGTTAATAAGAACCTTTAGCAAACACGACGACAAACCTGGAGGACGGCGTCCTTCAAATAAAAAATCTCTTCATGCAAAACAAAGAGAACTATTTTATGTAGCCGCAAGGGTAATCTTTACACCGTCTTCGTTCTGTTTCCAACGGCTGTCTGAGTATTTTTACGTCTTCAGGACGGCGTGAACTCACAAAGACGTGAGAGCTGTTACTTACTGATTGACTTCAAAACAGACACTTCAATCGTTTTAGCAGTACTGAAGCGTTTTGGTGGTGAAAAAAAACAATCTTTGGATATCAAATACCATAGTTAATTAACAGTGCCATCTTTTAAATGCTGAAAATTATTGACGCGTCGCCGTCGTCCTAGTTTGCTAAAGGTCCCTAAGATTAGGGTGACGGTTAGTATAAGGTTTTATTTTGGGTTAGGGTTATATTTCAAACCTTTATACTAACCCTCACCATAATATTAACCCTCATGCTCTACTTCCTACTCACCCTCGAACAACTCCGCGGAAACCTTATTTTAAAGTATACTTTCTAGTGATCACCATGCTTAAATATATATTTTCCATAGCGCCATTACGTAAGATTCAAATTACTCTCAGACTCATTTCTTCATTGCCTAATTATTAGTTTGCTTTTGTCAGATGCCCCTGTCCACTCGCCGTCCCATGGAGCGAGCTGGCTTCTCGCTAAAGAAGAAGTCCAGCGTGCTGACTTCGCACATGTAGAGATAATCGAACATCTGTTAAAAACGCATCTCACGATGGAACCAATATGCGTTATAATATACAGAGCCTTGTCTACGTATCATCCATTACATGAGATATTCAAGTGGCACTGCAGGGGACTGTTTGTAACGAATAGTGTTGGCCTACCCGCGCTTCTAGACAAAAACGAGTTCTTGGAAATTTTGTTAGCAATGGGAAATACTGGAGGCCTTGAACTTCTTAATAAAGCATATGCTGACGTAACATGGGCAGATACTGACTTTAAAAAAATCTTGAGGTACAGTTAAAATTGATATATGTATTACTGCATATTAATATATTTTCGACAAAACAGTGCATCATGACAAACTTGAAAAAAATACTTGACCTGTTCAATGAATTCCAAAGGATACACTTGACTCGTTTATTTAAATGTCGTCTTGATTAGTTTACACTAGAGCAAAAGTAACCGGATTCACATTGTTTTGAATCCTCATGGGAATAAAAAAACAATACGAATCCGACTACTTTTGCTCTAGTGTAAATTTACGCAGCCTAAGTTTGTCGAAAACATATATTAATTTATACCATATCCATGTATTAACATGTATCAATATCTATATATTATTATTATATAGCTACTAGTAGGATATGAGCTATCTCGCGATTTGATTGGCTCTAGAGATGAGCCTATTAATCGTAAACTAATCCGCAAAGCCGATTAATCGGGCAATTTAAAATAATCGGCCGATTATTGCATAATAATCGGCAAAATAATCGGTGCATTAACGTTTCGCAAACAACGCGCTGTGAGTCCGTAAATTCATAAACATGTGAACACAATAAAATCCAACTGTCACAATGAAATCCAACTGTCGAGCTCGTCCCAATCATAAAGGTGACGAATTTTAATCCGCATACAATTTTTGTCAGACTGTATGCTTTTTCGTGTGACATGTTGTTATCCGCAACAAGTGCTACGTTAAAAATCGTTTGCAAGCGCTTGCTAGGCTATCACCTCATGATATTATTATACTAGCAGTAGAGAAAAAACAAGATGGCGGCATGTTGTTTGAGCTCATATATACGACTCGAGTGTTAAATATGAATCTTAGATAAGGTTGAACATGATACATGATACCGAGAATTGTTTTCTTGTTGAAAAAATGTTATAAAAGAGTTTGCCTACAAAATTTGTTTTTATAATTATGGTTCTGTAAATGCAATTTTTATTTTCGGGCGACATACAAATGACAAAACGGCAGTAAAAATCGAGATAGAGCAATAAATGCATTATAATTATAGATACATGAATATAGCTATATGTAAATAGGTATAGAGTTAGAATTACAGTGCATATAGTGATAGCAAATACGTGAGTTGTGCCAATAGTGTCTTTAAATTTCTATGAATTGTAAATTTATTATGCATGTTTAGTGCTTGTGAGACGAATTTTATTGCATGCTTATTAACTGAGTTAGTGATCAAAATAATAACATTCTTCAAGGAATTATATCTCTCATATCACAGTTGCATGGCGTTAGGGTTTTATTTCCAACTAAGGCCTACTAGGTCAAACGTCGAACTTCACATTTACCGAACTCTTTTAATAGCGCTAGGATATTGCAAACAAAAACAGGGAAATATTAGTTTATATCTTTGGGAATCACTTTGACTAATAACAATTAATGTTTACTTCAAACTTCAAGTAGCCAAGGTCAAACGTCGAACTTCACTTGTGCCGAACTCAATGCAAATGAGCTTAAACAAAAGACTATTCTCATTTGCATTGAGTTTGACCTATGCCTAAACAATTCAGCATAGACAGTCTATTAATAACTGCTTATCAACCCACGCGAAAGCGGTTCTTTTTGATATTTATATATGTGCAAAATCATCTCCCCATCGTGCCTATCAAACTATACAGCAGTCGACCAACGGGCATCATTACACATTTATGACCGCCAGTTAAAACTGTTCGATCTCATCGTACTTTTCGCGCTTGGTTTTGACCTTTTAACTTTGTCGGAGGACAACCTTAATTAATTTAGTTGTATTACAAATTTTCTTTAGAATAACCCAAATATTCGAAATATGCAAATTCCCTGACTTTGACATAGGCAACCTAGTTCCCTTAAAATATATATATCTCTCATATCACAGTTGCATGTCGTTTGGGTTTTATTTCCAACTAAGGCCGTGGTCAAACGTCGAACTTCACATGTGCCGAATTAAACAAAAGACTATTTTAATTTAAGAAGTGAAGTTCGACGTATGACCTTGGCCTAATTGTTCTCGAATTATTAACCTTTGACTTAAAATTAAATTAGCTTGAAACAAAGAAACCGAAGGAAACAGGAAAGTTAAAACTAATAAACTGTATTTGTATAAAAAAAGTGCTACATATAGGTAGTACTGTTGGCGTCCTGCCGAAATTTTGAAACGTATTAGCCGTAAGGCGAAGGGCCTTCGCTCGAAACGCTTCAACCCATGCACTGTTTCGGCAGGAAATTTTAGAGTTTTTGGTTCGTAAGCTGTATTAGATTTTATGATTGATCACAAACTGGCGAAATCATCGACATAAAATATAAATATTTTATAAATTGGAAACGATGTCTTATATTTATTCCGAAATTTTGAACATCATTTTTAACATATAAACGCACATACTTTATTATCTTCTTTCATAGAAACGAGGAGTCAACGATTTGGATAAATTACCATACTTTCCTTACAGAGATGATGGTTTGCTTATTTGGAACGAAATAGCAGATTTTGTTGAGGAATACGTTAATTTGTAAGCATATATCCACGATTTTACCAATTGCATTAGTAACCTCCCTATCCGCCGTCGAAAGTGATACCACCTTATTAAATATTCATAGTGTGACCATGGATAGTAAATAGACTGGATAGGAAACTAAGATCACGTGCGACGTTTCCAGCATGCTGATTGGTTTAGGCACCAGTTGGTCGCGTGAAAACCTAGTTGCAAATCGTGATGTCACAAAATCACCATAAATCGCAACGTTTAGCAATAATACAGCTAAAAATGATAGTCAAACTACCAAAAAATATCACAATGCCACTTTACGATGGAATATCCGACTACCATTACTCATTTTAGGCGAAAAGATCCAACTTTAGACGGTAAAAAACGCGTCCCAAATTTCAACTAAAACAACGGTAGTTTTGCGACGCCAGTTTCTTCACCACAAAACGGAAATAGCTGAAACAAAGACGAACAACATTTACCTCGAACAATTTGTCGTGGCTTAGGCAGGTTTGTAAGACGATGAAACATTTTGGAATCTCAATATAGCTACTTGAATACGAAAATATGGAGAAGTCGAAGAGAAACTCAGCAAAATCTGTGTACTCGTGACATCACGAATTTCAACTAGGTTTTCACGCTGACGCCATCCAGTTTCCTATCCAGTCTATTTACTATCCATGGTGTGACGAACGAAAAGTGACGCGTACGAACACTGCATGTGACGCACATGTATGATTATACTCACGAAAGTAATTAGCGGTACGCATGCATTACGGACATGGTACGCACACAAGTAATTAGTCTTTGACTCTGTAGTGGGTACTGCATAGAATTACTAAACAGACATCCAACATCAGCAACGCTTGATGAATACTCTACAGGTGCCATTAGGACAAGCATAGAAGCGACCCTTTGTTGACTCTTCTTTCTTGACTTTACGGATACAGCATGTTGGATCATGGCGACACATCGATTTGGGAGTTTTGTCTAAATCTCCTCATTGCCAAAATGAGTTTATGAGTAATGGCTTCATTATTTACCATCACAGTATTTAATTATTTATTAATGTATCAGCATTAATTAAATTATTACATTAATCAGCATTCCTGATGATGACTTCAAGCTATAGTCGAAACGTTGAATTCTCAGTAATTGTTATCATATTTTTATTTTATGTTTAGATACTACGAAGATGACAAATCCGTTTCGAAAGACAACGAGTTGCAAAATTTTGCTAATGAGTTATCTGACCAAGGAGTATCGGATGGTGGACAGGGAAAGGTGAGAAAAATTAACTTTATTTATTATTGCTTGACCGTAAGGAAGCCATAGATATAGCAGGCATAGATTGCGGACATGTCTCACTAGAGGCTCAAGAGAGCAAATCAAGATCAAGACCAGAATAAAGCAAGTCACTTTAAAGACTTTAACTAAAAACTAACTAACTGATAAAAATCGTTTCATATACATGTCTGAACGCTCTAAAACATCAGCACCATCGGAAAAAAAATATGAATTTCCGTTCGTAATGTTCGACTTTTGGATAACTGGTTCAATATCCATTCAGAGACTTGTTGCTTTCATTTCAAGCGTTTCTCTGGATTTAATTTTCTTAAAGGTATATGGCAATAACAATTATTTTTGCCTTTCTGATAAACAAACGGTCACATGAGGGTAATCCAAGTGAAAAAAACTACACTGCTGCAAAACATCATCACTAATTTCCACAAATAAAAATCTTGTTATCCGCCATCTTGTTTTAATACCTATACCTAATTAACATGACGTCACAAGCAGGGTAAACATGATGAAACTTTCCTTTCTGGTACCTGAATTTATGTGGCATACTTTTAATAGTATCGTGGTTCAATTGAGAAAGAAAAACATTCAAAAAATCAAGTTTTAGACCTATATACGTGAAATTATGGCTGACTAAAGATTTCACTTTACCATGCTTGTCACACGCATATCGAAAAATTATCCAAGATGGCGGACATGGTGGAAAACAGGAATGTCTTTTGTCGACATTAGTGACGTGGTTTTGCACTTGGATTACCCTCGTATGATAGTTTGTTTATCAGAAAGGCAAAAATAATTTGCATTGCCATATATTGCCCTTTAATATAACCTAAACTTGTTGTATAAATACTTCTGTTAGAAAACTGTTGTTAATCTTTGCCGATACTTGCGAAAATAAAAACACCACCCTAGTGCTGGTGAATTGCTGTGATTGCATGTCAACCAAAACGATCAAAAATGCTTGTCTCTTGGAAATATATACTCCTTTTCTATTAATTCGAAGTAGTAATTTTCCAGGAGAAGCACCTAAGCACCCAGGATGTGACTTATAATTTGCTCACTTGGGTCGCCATTTATGGATTGTCCGCTTGAGCCGTCATCTTGCATGGAGCTCCATAGTGACGCGCTATATGACCACGAGGGTCATGGAACGAGTGCACAATCGCCTATATCTTACTAGCGTATCGATTCCAGGACTTTTGTATGTTTCGGTATTCCAGGACTTTTGTATGTTTTTATAGGTTATTGAACCGACCGAGGTCAATTAGTTGTTTATACTTACTCATCCATGTTATAATACATCACAACTCGAGAATCAAAATCATACACGCGCATTTAACGTGAAGTAATTTATATCCATTGTATAGAAAGTTAGAAACGTATTGTAATGTATCGTGGTATTTTCTGATGTATTGTAATGTTTTGCAATATGTTTTGTATTTTATTGTAACATATTGTAATGTTCTGTAATGTACACTATTGTAATTTATTGTAATGTATTGTAATGTATACGTAATGTAATGCTTCGCATTATTCTTTGGTTACAATGTTTGAATATATGTAATGGAATACTTCATCAAGCTATGAACTATCAATGTATGAACTATCAAATTTCTAGGCAGGGAGTTGTAGTGTTGATACTCACACTTCGTTATCTGTTTGAGAGACCTATTCAAGCACGAGCTAAAGGTTTTCTGTTCAATTTCAGTATAAAGGTTTCCCTGCGGCGATTAACACAAAGGAAGAGGTCATAGATATTGTGAAACGAATAGTATTTATCCCGGTTCAACATCACGCTGTGAATTATCCTGTAGCGTATTATGGAGCATTTACACCAAACATGCCAACGAAACTTTATGATGATCCACGAGTTCCAAATGGAACATTTGGATTCCACAGTTTGCCACAATCGAACATTGCTACAGTAAGCGCTCTTTTCAAGTTTTAAAATTGTCCATATCAGGAGCAGTAGCAGTAGCAAAGACAGCAGTAGCAGTAGTAGCAGTAGCAGCAGCAGTAGCAGTAGCAGTAGCAGTAGCAAGAGCATTAGTATCAGTAGTAGCAGTAGCAGTAGCAGTAGCAGTAGCAGTAGCAGTAGCAGTAGCAATAGCAGTAACAAGAGCAGTAGCAGCAGCAGCAGCAGTACCAGTAGCAACAGCGGTAGCAAGAGCAGCAGGGAGAGCAGCAGTAGCAAGAGCAGTAGCAGTAGCAGTAGAGTGGCAGTAAAGGTTGGCAGAATTGGAAGTAGTAGTAGTACTACATTGGTGGTAGCTTAGTTTTGCGAGAAGCATTAATAACCGCACGCTTATTTTACGAAATATTCACAATACGAGCTCGTGGCTCGTCACACGGGTTATTTTTCATTTTTAACGAACAAATCTTATTTTCTATTAAGAAATGTTATGCATTAAAAAATTGCTAAATGAAAGTAGAAAAAACGTTGTTTGTTAATAGGGAGATTAAGATCCACGTTTGAAGGTTACGGCGAACGGCATAATTATTTTTGATAGTATAGTTTTCACTACCACAATAGCTCGTTGTACTGCCACTAACTCGTCATACAATCACTACCTCATTATACTGTCACTAGCTCCTTTCACTGCCACTACCTTATTATACTGCCACTAACTAGTTTTACTGCCGCTAACTCGTTTTACTTCCATTAACTTGTTTTTCTTCCACTAACTCGTTTTACTTCCACTAACTTGTATTACTTCCACTAATACGTTTTACTGCCACTAACTCGTTTTATTTCCACTAACTCGTTTTACTGCAACTAACTCGATTTACTTCCACTAACTCGTTTTACTTCCACTAACTCGTTTTACTTCCACTAACTCGTTTTACTTCCACTAACTCGTTTTACTTCCACAAACTCGTTTTACTTCCACTAATTCGTTCTACTTCCATTAACTCGTTCTACTGCCACTAACTAGTTCTACTGCCACTAACTCGTTTTACTGCCACTAACTCGTTTTACTGCCACTAACTCGTTTTATTTCGACTAACTCGTTTTACTTCCACTAACTAGTTTTACTACCACTAACTCGTGTTACTGCCACTAACTCGTTTTACTGCCGCTAACTAGTTTTACTGCCGCTAACTAGTTTTACTGCCAGTAACTCGTTTTACTGCCACTAGCTCCATCTACTGCCACTAACTAGTTATACTGCCACTAGCTAACGCGTTCTACTGCCACTAACTCCATCTACTGCCACTAACTCGTTTTACTTCCACTATCTAGTTTTACTTCCACTAACTCGTTCTACTGCCACTAACTCGTTCTACTGCCACTAACTCATTTTACTGCCACTAACTCGTTCTACTGCCACTAACTCCATCTACTGCCACTAACTCGTTTTACTGCCACTAACTAGTTTTACTGCCACTTACTCGTTCTACTGCCACTAACTCGTTCTACTGCCACTAACTAGTTTTACTGCCACTAACTCGTTCTACTGCCACTAACTCCATCTACTGCCACTAACTCGTTTTACTTCCACTAACTAGTTATACTGCCACTGACTCGATCTACTGCCACTAACTCGTTCTACTGCCACTAACTAGTTTTACTGCCACTAACTCGTTCTACTTCCACTAACTCCATCTACTGCCACTAACTCGTTTTACTGCCACTAACTAGTTTTACTGCCACTTACTCGTTCTACTGCAACTAACTCGTTCTACTGCCACTAACTCGTTCTACTGCCACTAACTCCATCTACTGCCACTAACTCGTTTTACTGCCACTAACTCGTTATACTTCCACTAACTAGTTTTACTGCCACTAACTAGTTCTACTTCCACTAACTCCATCTACTTCCACTAACTCGTTTTACTGCCACTAACTCGTTTTACTTCCACTAACTCGTTTTTCTTCCACTAACTCGTTTTACTTCCACTAACCCGTTTTACTGCCATTAACTCGTTTTACTTCCACTAACTTGTTTTACTACCATTAACTCGTTTTATTTCCACTAACTCGTTTTACTTCCACTAACTCGTTTTACTGCCACTAACTCGTTCTACTTCCATTAACTCGTTCTACTATAACTAACTCGTTTTACTTCCACTAACTCGTTTTACTTCCACTAACTCGTTTTACTTCCATTAACTCGTTTTACTTCCACTAACTCGTTTTACTGCCACTAACTCGTTTTACTGCCACTAACTCGTTCTACTTCCATTAACTCGTTCTACTATAACTAACTCGTTTTACTTCCACTAACTCGTTTTACTTCCACTAACTCGTTTTACTTCCATTAACTCGTTTTACTTCCACTAACTCGTCCTACTTCCACTAACTCGTTTTACTGCCACTAACTCGTTTTACTTCGACTAACTCGTTCTACTTCCACTAACTCGTTCTACTGCCACTAATTCGTTTTACTTCCACTAACTCGTTTTACTGTTACTGCCACCAACTCGTTTTACTGCCACTAACTCGTTTTACTGCCACTAGCTCGTTTTGCTGCCACTAGCTCGTTTTACTGCCACTAACTATTTTTACTTCCACTAAATCGTTCTACTTCCACTAACTCCATCTACTGCCACTAAATCCTTTTACTGCCAGCAACTCATTTTACTGCCACCAACTAGTTTTACTGCCACTAACTCGTTTTACTGCCACTAGCTCGTTTTACTGCCACTAACTATTTTTACTTCCACGAAATCGTTCTACTTCCACTAACTCCATCTACTGCCACTAACTCGTTTTACTTCCACTATCTAGTTTTACTTCCACTAACTCGTTCTACTGCCACTAACTCGTTCTACTGCCACTAACTCGTTTTACTGCCACTAACTCGTTCTACTGCCACTAACTAGTTTTAGTGCCACTAACTCGTTCTACTTCCACTAACTCCATCTACTGCCACTAACTCGTTTTACTGCCACTAACTAGTTTTACTGCCACTGACTCGTTCTACTGCAACTAACTCGTTCTACTGCCACTAACTCGTTCTACTGCCACTAACTCCATCTACTGCCACTAACTCGTTTTACTGCCACTAACTCGTTATACTTCCACTAACTCGTTTTTCTTCCACTAACTCGTTTTACTTCCACTAACCCGTTTTACTGCCATCAACTCGTTTTACTTCCACTAACTTGTTTTACTACCATTAACTCGTTTTATTTCCACTAACTCGTTTTACTTCCACTAACTCGTTTTACTTCCATTAACTCTTTCTACTGCCACTAACTCGTTTTACTGCCACTAACTCGTTTTACTTCCACTAACTCGTTCTACTTCCACTAACTCGTTCTACTGCCACTAATTCGTTTTACTTCCACTAACTCGTTTTACTGTTACTGCCACCAACTCGTTTTACTGCCACTAACTCGTTTTACTGCCACTAGCTCGTTTTACTGCCACTAACTATTTTTACTTCCACTAAATCGTTCTACTTCCACTAACTCCATTTACTGCCACTAACTCCTTTTACTGCCAGCAACTCGTTTTACTGCCACCAACTAGTTTTACTGCCACTAACTCGTTTTACTGCCACTAGCTCGTTTTACTGCCACTAACTATTTTTACTTCCACGAAATCGTTCTACTTCCACTAACTCCATCTACTGCCACTAACTCGTTTTACCGCCACTAACTCGTTCTACTGCCACTAACTAGGTTTACTTCCACTAACTCGTTCTACTGCCACTAACTCGTTCTACTGCCACTAACTCGTTTTACTGCCGCTAACTCGTTTTACTTCCACTAACTCGTTTTACTTCCACTAAGGGACCAGTCATTATTAATGCCGGGTAGGGGGCCGGAAGATATTTTTCTGAACACAAAATATTTTTCGTGGCCCCTTATTTTTTAACAAGATATTTTTATGACCCCCCCATTATTAGGCAATATATTTCATAGCCCCCCCCCCAAAAAAAAACAACAACAACAAAATACCTTATTCTTTTATTATTTATAATATGACTTATATTAATAATAGTGAAACTCAATGCTATTAGTATAGAATTGTCTCTGAATTCAATCACTCACAGTTGTCACCATTTTTTGTTTTCAACTCATATTTGTTTACTTGCAGCTGTAAATGAATAATATAAATTACTATTTAATTTATTAAAGTAAAAGCTGAATTGATTATATGATATGTGAACTGTAGTCCACATGTGACAGTCAACTATTTATAATATTAATATTAAATTTGTAGCTCTCTAAAAAAGTTCATCGTGTATTTGTAAATAATAATATTTAATAAAAGGAAAAGTCTGACAATTTTTGATAACAGCTATAAATATATATACAGTATATTAAAATAAAAAGGTAGAGTTATTCTTACCAATATATGAAGAAAGTCTCCAATTCCCAGCAATCCTACCACTTCTTGTTGACACAAATAAACTTTCTGTCTGGCTCTCAACATCAGATGGTTCATGGTCCTCATCCTTTTCATCTTCAAGATCACTTGTGCAGTTAATGATCTTATATTAAAGAAACAAAGAGAATAGACAAAAAATATGTAAATTACTTCTGCATTTATGCCTAGAGTCAGGAAGGGACTGCAGATGACTGGAATATCTACAACAGTACACTTAATAGTATGTACATCAAGCATGCATATTGTCTAAATTATTAATCTATGTACACATGTAAGACTATCATCTTACACATATATGTATTATAGCAATAACGAACTCACCTCATCCATATCATCATCTGATAACTCAGAATCATTCCCCACATCCATCTCTTTACCTTCATGGTCCACAATGTTGTGCTCTAATACATGTAAACCTAATTTGTGCCTTCACATGTCTTGAAAAAAAACCTCGATCTTTGCTGTCATTTTTAGTTTCAAACACCCCATCATGTTGTGCTTAAGAAAGTATTTATTGAGGGTTTCTACAAGCAGATTCTTAATGCTTCCATCCTCAACTTTGCCCAACCAGTTGATGTCATCAAAACTCTGCTTTTTCTCCATTTCTCTTCTGATTCTACTTTCTCTTTTTCGCACCTCTTTGGTGATGTGTTTATAAATCAGGTCATCAAGAGCAACTTTCACAGTACTTTCATCAACAATGTACCTTTCTGCAAAACTATAGTTATTGTGGAAGGGTCTTCATTATTCACCGCACCCTGTTGGAACAATTGATTTAACTGGATCCTTGGATTGAAGTCGTCCACTGATCTAGGGACCCCATCTATCTTATTAGGTGTATCTTTGACATGAAAGTACTTACAGTTATTAGAGGTGGGATCAGGAGGCATCGACTCTGGTATGCGTTGGCAAACAGCATCAACCCACCCAGATACAGGACAGTTTGAACACAATGAGTCATTGTTGTCTTCACAAGCAAATTTCACAATCTCAAAGTACTTATTACCTGTCCGAACATGATTCTTTGAAAAACTCTCTAACTTTGAGAAGTAGTTGTGACCTGGGACAGTCGAGTTATTTTTTTCTCTCAATGAAATCTGTCAGATAGGGCTTATCCCAGTAGAATAATTTGTCTGCTGTACTGAAAGCAGAAAACTGGACAGCAAATATCAATTCAAGCTGCATTTTTAAATGCCGAGGACAAGTACCCTCCTGACAATTTAAGTTCTAGTGATGAAGAAAGTGACTATTAAAACATAACTTTAATATATACAATAATACTTCCTTCATTACTGTTTTTATTTTATATTCTTTGCAATTTTTAATATAGTGCACATTATTTTGATAGACCTCTTGATATTTTTGTGGCCCCCCCTTCCATGCCCAAAATATTTTCATGGCCCCCCCTTCATTGCTCAAAAATTTTTCGTGGCCCCTCACAATATCTTCCGGCCCCCTACCCGGCATTAATAATGACTGGTCCCTAACTCGTTTTATTTCCACTAACTCGTTTTACTTCCACTAACTCGTTCTACTTCCACTAACTCGTTCTACTGCCACCAATTCGTTTTACTTGCACTAACTCGTTTTACTGTTACTGCCACCAACTCGTTTTACTGCCACTAACTCGTTTTACTGCCACTAACTATTTTTAATTCCACTAAATCGTTCTACTTCCACTAACTCCATCTACTGCCACTAACTCGTTCTACTTCCATTAACTCGTTCTACTGCAACTAACTCGTTTTACTTCCACTAACTCGTTTTACTTCCACTAACTCGTTTTACTTCCATTAACTCGTTTTACTTCCACTAACTCGTCCTACTTCCACTAACTCGTTTTACTTCCATTAACTCTTTCTACTGCCACTAACTCGTTTTACTGCCACTAACTCGTTTTACTTCCACTAACTCGTTTTACTTCCACTGACTTGTTTTACTACCACTAACTCGTTTTATTTCCAGTAACTCGTTTTACTTCCACTAACTCGTTTTACTGCCACTAACTCGTTTTACTTTCACTAACTCGTTTTACTTCCACTAACTCGTTTTACTGCCACTAACTCGTTTTACTGCCACTAAATCGTTTTACTGCCACTAACTCGTTCTACTTCCATTAACTCGTTCTACTGCAACTAACTCGTTTTACTTCCACTAACTTGTTTTACTTCCACTAACTCGTTTTACTTCCACTAACTCGTTCTACTGCCACTAACTCGTTTTACTTCCATTAACTCGTTCTACTGCCACTAACTCGTTTCACTGCCACTAACTCGTTTTACTTCCACTAACTCGTTTTACTTCCAATAACTCGTTCTACTTCCACTAACTCGTTCTACTGCCACTAATTCGTTTTACTTCCACTAACTCGTTTTACTGTAACTGCCACCAACTCGTTTTACTGCCACTAACTCGTTTTACTGCCACTAGCTCGTTTTACTGCCACTAACTATTTTTACTTCCACGAAATCGTTCTACTTCCACTAACTCCATCTACTGCCACTAACTCGTTTTACCGCCACTAACTCGTTGTACTGCAACTAACTCGTTTTACTGCCACTAACTCGTTCTACTGCCACTAGCTCCATCTACTGCCACTAACTAGTTTTACTTCCACTAACTCGTTCTACTGCCACAAACTTGTTTTACTGCCATTAACTCGTTTTACTTCCATTTTACTTCCACTAAATCGTTTTACTTCCACTAATTCGTTTTACTTCCACTAACTCGTTCTACTTCCACTAACTCGTTCTACTGCCACTAATTCGTTTTACTTCCACTAACTCGTTTTACTGTTACTCCCACCAACTCGTTTTCCTGCCACTAACACGTTTTACTGCCACTAACTATTTTTACTTCAACTAAATCGTTCTACTTCCACTAACTCCATCTACTGCCACTAACTCGTTTTACTGCCACCAACTCGTTTTAATGCCACCAACTAGTTTTACTGCCACTAACTCGTTTTACTGCCACTAGCTCGTTTTACTGCCACTAACTATTTTTACCTCCACTAAATCGTTCTACTTCCACTAACTCCATCTACTGCCACTAACTCGTTTTACCGCCACTAACTCGTTCTACTGCCACTAACTCGTTTTACTGCCACTAACTCGTTGTACTGCCACTAACTAGTTGTAATGCCACTAACTCGTTCTACTTCCACTAACTCCATCTACTGCTACTAAGTAGTTTTACTGCCACTAACTAGTTCTACTGCCACTAACTCGTTCTACTGCCACTAACTCGTTCTACTTCTACTAACTCCATCTACTGCCGCTAACTAGTTTTACCGCCACTAACTCGTTCTACTGCCACTAACTCGTTTTACTTCCACTAACTCGTTCTACTGCCACTAACTCGTTCTACTGCCACCAACTCTTTCTACTGCCACTAACTCGTTCTACCTCCACTAACTCCATCTACTGCCACTAACTAATTATACTGCCACTAACTCGTTATACTGCCACTAACTCGTTTTTCTTCAACTAACTCGTTCTACTTCCACAACTCAATCTGCTGCCACTAACTAATAGTTTTACTGCCATGCTATCTCGTTCTACTGCCACTAATTCCATCTACTGCCACAAACTAGTTTGACTTCCACTACACTGTAACTCGTTCTACTGCCACTAACGAATTTTACTGCCACTAACTAGTAGTTTTATTGCCACTACATGTATCTCGTTTTACTTCCACTAACTCGTTTTACATCTACTAACTCGTTTTACTTCTACTAACTCGTTCTACTGCCACTAACGAGTTTTACTGCCACTAACTAGTAGTTTTATTGCCACTATCTCGTTTTACTTCCACTAACTCGTTCTACTGCCACTAACGAGTTTTACTGCCACTAACTAGTAGTTTTATTGCCACTATCTCGTTTTACTTCCACTAACTCGTTCTACTGCCACTAACGAGTTTTACTTCCAACTAGCTCGTTTTGCTTCCACTAACTGTTTTTACTTCCACTAACTCGTTTTACTTGCACTAACTCGTTTTACTTGCACTAACTCGTTTTACTTGCACTAACTCGTTTTACTTCCACTAACTCGTTTTACTTCCACTAACTCGTTCTACTTGCACTAACTCGTTCTACTTGCACTAGCTCGTTCTACTTCCACTAACTCTTTTTACTTCCACTAACTCGTTTTACTACACTAATTCGACACTTGCTCGTTTAACTGACACTATCTCGTTTTACTGCCAATAACTCGTTCTATCGTCGTTAGGATTTTTAACGTGAATCTTAAACTACCATTTTTTATGACATTAGTCAATCAATAATATGTAAAGTTGATTGAAATTTTTAGTTACTTAATATCCACACTAATTAATATATATTCAATTGCTGACTCATCCTTATTTATCCACTAATTTTTAGTACCAAGTTTCTGTTGCCATGTCCTTGGGATCCCTGCGCTATGACAAATTATTTGACTACGTGGACAAGTTGAAAGACGATCGCGCAAAGGAGGTCGTTAACAAATACAGGAAGAGATTAATGGAAGACGTAAACGATAAGATTACCGATCGCAATAACGCGCGACTGAAATTTGGATTTCTGTCATACCCTTATTTCCTACCACCATGGATGCCAAACAGTATTCACACTTAAGATTTCCGTTAGATTTACTTTAGATGTTATTCGAAAGCATTTGTTTGCAAGTTAATTCGAATTAAATACTAGCACTATATGCACTTATTGCAGAAAGAACGCGTGTTACGCCATGTTGGCTTACTGTTTGTGACGTGTAAAACTCTGTCTTAGAACTCTTAATAAATCTGGTTCATTTTGCAACCCAGTTGCACTTTTTTTCATGTTTTTTCACGAATATTGTTTGCTTATATTTCATATAAACAGCAAATGACCGAGCTGTTTTTAATCGAAAAATAATTCGACCTAGTCGATCACCAGACATTGTTTATTGGGGAATTGCATCACCTCTTCGTATGGTGTTTGTTGATTGGCTAAGAGATAATCAAGGGGTTAGGGTTTTGGTTTGTTATTATGGATATAGGTTAGGGTTAGTAGGGTGAGTGTTGGGATTTATTAGGGTTACAATTGGGGTTTTCTTAGGGTTTAGTTTGGCTTCTAAGGTTTCTGGTTGGTTGTGGTTAAAACAACCAATCAGATTAAATCTTCCGAGATTTGATACGACATCCGTTTATTGCATAAGTTGGAACGCTATCGAATGCGGGTTCAAATCCTTGACTGGTTGAAAAAACTGCTTAATTACTAGATCACCAAATAGTAAAATATGGGAAGGACCTCGTGATTTTGGTAAGCGGCAGACGTCCATATTATAGGGCCCTTGTTTTGTGCACTACATATCAATAATTTACCTCGATATCTGTGACCCTCCCAAATACTAATTTGCTGATATATTACAGTGTCATCCCCATATAATAAAGTATTTTATGCGGATGACATTGTAATATATTTATTTTGTTCTGACTCCAGTAAAACAAATATTATTGCCAAGAAAATAACGAGGAATAAAGATTTAATAGAACTAACGTTTCGTCACTTAACTTCACGAGTAGCATCCGATTCAAACGGATCACCCCAAACGACTTTTCACTTCCTTATGAGGAGTTCGTCCTACCATGTACGGCTTACATATATAACTAGAAATACGAATCTACAATAATCCCCTCGTTCGCCTTTTCTACCACTACCTCCAACCCCACCCCTAGAGTTTCTAAAACGACTTTTTACTTCCTTATAAGGAGTTGGTCATATCATGCTCCGTATATAATGGACCCCTGCCGCGGCGAGATTATCACCCACTTAACTAAGCTTGGGTGTTACCAATTTGTCTACGCGATATACATGACTCCACAAATCAAGTATTTCTGATAATGGTGTGTCATTCATAAAAACAGATACGTGTTCTTTTTTGTTCATAACCCTTGTTGGATAAACAGAACATATAAAAGTTACGGTAATGTATTTGCTCGTCAGGGCAATGGTATTTGCTCTTACTATGCTCTTTCTATATGACCTTATATGGAATACGTGCGATTCTAGAGCTTCGCAAAATCAAACTTTTCTGAAGGTGCATGCCCCAGCTGTAGATGGTCGATTTTCTTCTTATTAATTAGTAATCATTGGCCGTCAAAACGCCTAAAATACGTTTTTCTTCATTGGATCGGTCTGTATTAGATGACGATATGTTTTTAGCACGATCGATTAAGGTTCGAACTGCTGATCGTTTGTGTTGCATTGGATGGGATGACTGAAAGTTAAGATATTTATCTGTGTGCGTAGGTTTTCTATATAAAGATACTTTGATGGAACCATCCTCTTGTCGTGTGGTCAAGGTGTCTAAGAAGGCAATAGATCGGTCAACTTCTTGTTCGTAGGTGAATTGGATATGAGCGTTAATGGCATTAAGTGTGAATGGAATTCGGCAACATGATCGCGGTGTAGACAACAATGAATGTCGTCAACATATCGAAACCACCATTTGGGAGGATATGCTGAAGTTGACAAAGCCTTTTGTTCGATGTATTCCATAACAAAATTAGCTAAAATGGCACTGATCGGAGATCCCATGGGACAACCAAACACTTGTTTATAGTAAATGCCATCATGTGTGAAGAAATTGTTGTTGAGAACGAATTCTAATAGTTTCATAATGTTGTTGACAGACATGTTAGTTCTATCAGAAAGTACCGCGTTGTTTTCCAACCTTTCTCTGGTGATTTCCAATGCTAAAATTGTCGGAATAGAAGTAAAAATAGAGACTACATCGAAGGAGATTAAAATATCATTGTCGTTTGTGGTTTCCTTGGAAATCTTGTCCGCAAATTCCTTGCTATTCTTGACAGAATATTGACCGTTCTGCAATGGTGCCAATATTTTGGACAAATATTTAGATACGTTGTAAGTTGGACAGTTTATAGAACTGGTTATAGGTCTAAGAGGAATGTCAGGCTTATGGATCTTAGGCCAAGACCATAGAATGTGGCTGGGATTGAATCAGTACTGTGGAGTTGATAATATAGTTTGTTACCCAGTTGTTTAACCACAGATTTAAAGAAAACAACCTCCTTCCTAAAAGCCTTCGTTTCAATCCGCCTATAAGAACTAAAGAAGGTTATGCAATCGCCAGAAAGACTGGCTTGGCATTTCTCAGATTACGCATCAAAAACTGCCATCGTCATATCGAAGAACATTCCCAACTTCAAGATGCTGCACGAACCACACTGTGTAATCTCATCGGTCAAGAATCCTTTACAATCGAATCGTCACAAAAACGCTTGAAGACAAAGTACGTTGGCAATGTGCAACAAGACGAGACGACCAACAGAAAAAAATAAACAAGATTCTGCCTGATCACTCTAATTCCTTCAACTCAGATTCTCTTAAAGAAAAATGGGTTGTGAATATATCAGATAAGATCTTGACCCAAACTGAACAACAAGCTTTGAGATATGGTTTCAACTATATATGCTATAACAACACGGAAGTTGCCCACACAACGTATTATCTCAGCAATTGAATCTGGAATTAAACATCTACAACGAATACCATAAAAAACTGGAAAGCACCTCGACATAAGAACATAACCAGAAACGGCGAAGAAATAGCCTTGAATAACCTCTCTAAAGATGCTTCCATCACCGTCATTCCAGCAGATAAAGGTCGCGCAGCTGTAGTTATGAACTCTGATGACTACGTCAATAAAATAAATGGACTATTACAAGATACAAATACATACCACAAGATAACAGACAAACGAAGGAATCCCACGTCTGCTACAGAGAAAGCACTTAACAAGATCTTAACACAAATCCGAAACCAAACATCAGAACACAGCAACGAAATTAAACAACTGGGTAACAAACTATATTATCAACTCCACAGTACTGATTCAATCCCAGCCACATTCTATGGTCTTCCTAAGATCCATAAGCCTGACATTCCTCTTAGACCTATAACCAGTTCTATAAACTGTCCAACTTACAACGTATCTAAATATTTGTCCAAAATATTGGCACCATTGCAGAACGGTCAATATTCTGTCAAGAATAGCAAGGAATTTGCGGACAAGATTTCCAAGGAAACCACAAACGACAATGATATTTTAATCTCCTTCGATGTAGTCTCTCTTTTTACTTCTATTCCGACAATTTTAGCATTGGAAATCACCAGAGAAAGGTTGGAAAACCTGAACAACGCGGAACTATCTGATAGAACTAACATGTCTTGTCAACAACATTATGAAACTATTAGAATTCGTTCTCAACAACAATTTCTTCACACATGATGGCATTTACTATAAACAAGTGTTTGGTTGTCCTATGGGATCTCCGATCAGTGCCATTTTAGCTAATTTGGTTATGGAATACATCGAACAAAAGGCTTTGTCAACTTCAGCATATCCTCCCAAATGGTGGTTTCGATATGTTGACGACAGTCATTGTTGTCTACACCGCGATCATGTTGCCGAATTCCATTCACATATTAATGCCATTACCGCTCATATCCAATTCACCTACGAACAAGAAGTTGACCGATCTATTGCCTTCTTAGACACCTTGACCACACGACAAGAGGATGGTTCCATCGTATCTTTATATAGAAAACCTACGCACACAGATAAATATCTTAACTTTCAGTCATCCCATCGAATGCAACACAAACGATCAGTAGTTCGAACCTTAATTGATCGTGCTAAAAACATATCGTCATCTAATACAGACCGATCCAATGAAGAAAAACGTATTTTAGACGTTTTGACGGCCAATGATTACCCGAAACAGTTCCTAAAAAGTTGTTTAAACCATCAACAGAAACGGTCTACCGCCAACCAAGAAGAAAAT